>BLBF01000048.1:5836522-5935242 GCA_015471245.1 Laticauda colubrina
TTCTTTCTTTCTTTCTTTCTTTCTTTCTTTCTTTCTTTCTTTCTTTCTTTCCTACCTTCCTTCTTTCTTTCTTTCCTACCTTCCTTCTTTCTTTCTTTCCTTCTTTCTTCTTTCTATATGATTATCCATCTCAATTCTGGGTTGCTACCAACTTGCACTTGCAATGCATGTTTACATTTAGTGCCAAAACCTAATTTCTCACAATGCCTGTGTATGTTTGTAAAAGAGCAGGAAATTACTTCTACTCCCTTTTTGCAACAAGGATGATGTTACACATTTGTTTCAGTCCTCCTTTGCCGTGCATTTCAGATCTTGCATTTCAGAATTTCTTCCTAAATTGACTTTAAAAACAAAGAGCCCAATGCCCAGAAATCTGAATGGAATGGAGAGATTATTTGGGGCAGGTGCACTTGAGATCAAAGCAATTGAGTGTCCTTCAGTAGCCCCTTCCTGTACAACTGCCAAAATCAACAGCCACCATTCTCTTTCTAAAGGCCAATCACATCGGACAGGACGAGAGCTTTTGAGTTCCCTGCATTTCTCCTCAGGGGTCAGATGGTAAACAGAAAAGGGGAGGGGATTTGTTGTTGGGGAACACAGGAGGCCTTCCATGGCCTTTCTAAAAGCGAACAAGAATGACCTTGATCAATGGAACAAAGGAGACCTCTAGTGGCTTCAGAGCATGTCTCCACGAACTTTTGCTCAGCCAGCAAACCCCTGATCAGCAACACTGTGAACAATAAAAGTGGAGTGGTTTGGGGTTGAAATGCATTTCAGTATCTTTTCATGCAGTTTCAGCATCTTTGCTGACGGTTGTCCTCTTCTCTCCACACCGACATACACCCACTTCCAAGAAAAGATCTCTAATCCGTAGGGCAGTGAATTTTACAGAAATCCAAAAGCCTACTTCATCAACAGGCCTCAAAAGCAGGCTGTTGAAAGTTCAGTAATAAAAACAAATGTGCATGAAGAGAGCTAATTGGGGTAAGGATTAAGGTGCTGGACTACAAAGCAGAAAAATGTGATTTCTAGTCCTCAGCTAAGTAGCTAGAAATACGGAGAAATTACCTGACAGAACAATTAATAAGTGGTACAACTTGCATTCATAACTTGTGGGTGGCTCCAATACTGGAGGTTTTCAAGAAGAGACTAGAAGACCTCCAAGGTCCCATCCAATTCTGTTATTCTGTTAGACAACCCAACCCACCTCATATGGGAATGTTTTGGGCAGGAAATAATAGATGGGGTTTTAGGCTCCCCAATCTCAAATAATGCGAATAACCACACATACACACGCACACGCACACGTTTTGTTTCACATGCATCCCAGCTGTGGTAGTCCGAAACAGGATCCTTGAGTCGCAAATAAGTCACCTTATGGTTTAAATGGTTAAATCACCCTCAGGATATGTCCAAATTATCCCTGTTTAAGATTTAATATAGACAAATATTAATGCAGGTAGTCCTTAAGGTATGACTGCAATTGAGACCAGAACTTCCATTGCTAACCAATGCAGTTCTTAAGTGAGATGCACCTGAATTTTGATGACACAACAGTGAGGACTCTTCAATGGTTGTTAAGTGTTTGGACTGGTTGCAAGTCATTTTTTCAGCATCATTGTAACTTTGAACTGTTGTTAAATGAATTATTGTAAGTCGAGGACTACCTGTAGCAGGTATAGCAGGATTAACCAGTAAGCAAAATAAGTCTGGTTTTGGAACACCAGGGAAATGGGGACCGACCCCAGAGTTTTCTCATGCCTTTCATTTTTTCATTTCCAGACTCAACTTCAGTCAATTTATTCTGTAATTATCCTTTTCTGCCCTGATTAATTTTAATCTTCATTGTTAATAAAGTGTTTTCTGGACTTCCAGTTTGAGCCTCTTCGGCGACAGACCGAAACCTCATCTTTGCGAGGCTTCGATCCATGCTCGCTGCTGGAACGCCCCAAGCCGGCTGGTTTCGGGGCTAAGCCACCCCGTAGAGGTGGTGAAGAGGGGGGAGACTGCCAGCAGGGTTGAGGAGAGTTGCATCTCTCCTCCCCAGCTGCCCATTACTCCCTTTCCCGAAGGCAGCAGTAGTGGTGGTCAGAAATGGCCACCACAAAGAGGAACTCGACCAGAAAAGAATGTGCAGGGGGAAGATAAGAAGAGAAAGTTTTGGTTGACCAGGTCAAACAGCAAAAGCAACAAATAAGGTATCGAATAATGGTATTGAAACTATTAAAAAAAAACAATAACATTGTTATTGTATCTAAGAACAATGTTCTTTTAAGCTGCGAAGGAGAGAGAAAAGGGAAAAGATTTGGGTTTTTTTTTCTCCTTTTTCCTATACTGACAGCTAAGAGACTTAAGCAAGAAATTGGGGAAAAAATCCACTTTGACATTAATAGGCATTTAATGCTGAAAATAAAAAGTCAAAGGGACAATAAAGATTTCTGGATAATCAAAAGCTTTTGAAAACAGGAAAGGAGAGAAAAAGAATAAAAGGGCAGGATCTGGAAGGGAGGAGACTGCCTGGAATTAAAAAGAACTTCCAGCAAAATCTCAACAAGACTTCCAAAAGATACATTTTAACTGAAATATCACAACAAAAACCCCAGGAACAGAAAGTGGAGAAAGAAATAAGAAGAAATAACTCGGGACTATTTGGATTACTTGATGATTTCTGGATTTTTGGTTATTGTATTTGAATGACTAAAAACAATCGGGTGGTTGTTTAAAACTGTTTAAAATGGCTCCACTTTTAGAAGAACTGAAAATGGAACTTAAAAAGTACAAAGAAGATGCACAAGAAGGGAGAAGTTCTTTTGGCTTCGTATTTCAGTTTTCAGAAATGGAGATTTGGAACTATGAGAAACAACAAGAAATGCCTGCAGAACAAGAAGATTGTGACAAAGAAGCCATCTTTAATGAACAAGTAATCTTAGGTGGGGGGGGGGAAGGAAAGGGGGGGGGGGAAGAGAACGGAAAGTTTAAGATTGGGAAAAACAACTCCCCCAAAAAATAGAATGAAAAATAAGTATAAAATCAGAAAGCAACAGAAGAGGAAAATGCAGAAGAGAGAATTAGATGTAGAGAGACAAGGGGGTAAAAAGGGGAGGGAGAAGATGAGAGGGAAGAAAGAAAGGAAAAGAAGGACAGAAACAAAATACAGAGAAACAGGGCCTATTTAGAGATAATGGGTGAAAATTTAATGGAAAAAGGGATTCTGCAAAGGCACATAAGATAGTATTGTTATACTAGAAACAGAAATAATTTTTAGAAAATATGAAACAATGTATGATTAAAATGTTTGATAAAATAGCTATCGTAATTCAGTGGAATGCTTATCAATAAATAAATATAACAAAATGAATATTTAATGATTTACAAAACATATGTGAAGAAAAATAAGGGAAAAATTAATTAGGGAGATTATATGTGTTTTTAAGGAAGTATGATATTTAATTGAAAAGAAGTGTTAAAGATGTTAAGATTTTAATGATTAATGATAGAACTGAATTGAATGGAATGAGGGTTTATAATTACATATATTTATAATCTTTTTTTAAAGAATATAGTGTGTATTATAAGAATGTACCAAGCAGAATTTGATTGGAAGTTATATATTATGTATTATATTGAAGATCATAACCTTGAGGTATATACTGAAGTTAAAATAAGAGTTGAACGGATGTAATTAAAAGATATAAAGGTGTCATACAGCAATTAGTAACTACAGGAGAAAATTTGTTTAATGAGAAAAAGATAATATGAAATTGAAACAGAAGAGACAAGAATACAAATATAATGATTTGAATTGAGATGAGATGAGATAATCAAAATAAAATTGAGAAAATTAAAAGAGGGGGAAAAACTACATAGAAAATGTAGAATAGTATAAGATATGGAAAAGAACACAAAAAAGGAATATGAAATTGAATTTTAGGTCTGCATAAAGAAGTTCAACCCGGGACCATGCTATTTTCAAAAAAGATGTTTTACTTGTATTTTGGATGTGTGAAAACCCAAATAAAACTTTATTTTTTTAAAAAAGTGGTTTTTTTGGCATAGTAACCAAAGTTTTAGAGTTTGGATTGAAGGTGTGCCAGAGAGCATCACCATTTCCGTCTCATGGCACAAGAGTTTTTCTTTCCTTGAGGGACAGCATAGTTGGTCTATGATTGATGCTAAGTCAATAGGTGGATAAATTGAGGTTACACTCCAAACTAATTCTCCAGGTTTCTATTGGCAATAATGACTGTTCTTCACATGAATTTCCTATTTCTTGGTCATCAGCCATCTGTTACCTGGCAAATGTTCTACAGAAGAATCATTTCAGAGGTGGTATCCAACAGGTTCTGACCAGTTCCCGTTCTAGGTAGTGGAAATTTGTAGTAGTTCAGAGAACCGGCAAATCCCACCTCTGACTGGCCCCCTCCCCCATCTATTCTCTGCCTCCCACTGAGTCCCAGTTGATCAGTGGGTCTTCCTTTGTTGCCCTGCACAGGAGAACAGAGCTGAAAAGCAGGTTAGTGGAGTGGGGAGGGAATGGGGATTTTTACGGTATCCTTCCCCTGCCATGCCCACCAAGCCACATCCATAGAACTGGTAATAAAAAAACTGAATCCTACACCAGCATCATTTCTTTTAAAATGCCATAATAGGACATAATGCATTTCTCTAGGATCTAATGCAATGCAGAATTAACCTTATGAAGATTAATCTGCCCATAGAGGGTATAGGAAGCTCAGTCCTTATAACTGATTACAGGTTGCAATAAATCATACCAAGAGGTTAATAACAGCTGTCTTAATGGTGGCTCAAGCAAGAAATCTGGATTGGAAGTGAGAGATTCAGTCATTCCTTCAGAATAACATATTGGCTCAAAATCAGAGCAAGATCTGAAATAAAAGATAAACCTGTTTGAAGTCAGATAGAGACATTGCTTTTATTATCTGTGCATCTCTCTGTTGAGATGTCCCAAAAATGCTTTTTAAAAGGCAACTGGAGTTTCATGGATTTTTTTTTCTCCTTGAAAATGATTCTCATTTTCTCATCCAAGATGTTTTGATTTCAATTCTTCAGCCAGAAAAGTCCCAAAAGCCCCTTTGGGACATCCATGACCGAGAAGATTGGGAATCTACAATTTCTACATAGATACTGTTGAGATGGTATAATGGTATAATGAGATGATATAAACTGGGTGTTTGATCCTATCAGGGAGAATGAAAAACAAACAAACCCTGTGAATCACAATATAGATTTGGCGACTAGTGTAGTATGTGTAGGAATCTGTAGAAATTTTCCACTTAAAGTTCTACCTTATAGACAAATCCTTCACCATTCCATCAGAACCAAAGAAGTTTCTTGGATGACAAGCGTAACGTCTTCAAAGAAAAACCCAGAAAGTCCAGTTGCCTCTTGAAAAAAAGCAATTTTGGGACAACCATGACCTGGATGGCTATGAATCTCCATAGATACTGTATCTGTCAGAAAGTTTATCATCTACCTACAAGTGTGGTCAGGCCAGTGGTGGGATTCAAACATTTTTAACTACTGGTTCTGTGGGCGTGGCAGGAGGATACTGTAATAGCTCCAATCAGAGGTGGCATTTGCCGGTTCTCTGAACTACTCAAAATTTCCGCTAACAGTTCTCCAGAGCTGGTCAGAACTTGCTGAATACTACCTTTGGGTCAGGCACAGCTAGTTGAATAGTTTAGGGAGACAGATTTATGGAATGGTGCCAAATGCTGAGCTGAAGTCTACAAAAAGGACTTTTGCATAGGCCCTTGGGGATTCAAGATGTTGTAAAATGTTATGCAGCATCATATTAACAGCATCATCTGCTGATCTATTTGCATGGTAGGCAAATTGCAAGGGGTTTAACAGCGGATCTGTGATGGTTTTCAGGTGGGACAGCACTAATCTTGCAAAGGTTTTCATAACTACAGATGTCACTGCAACCAGTTTGTCATTCAGCTCCTTGATGGAGGGCTTCCGGGATTATAGTAGAGTGCAATGCACATCAGAACAACTAGACATAAGAACAGTTTTTTCCCGAAAGCCATCACTCTGCTAAACAAATAATTCCCTCAACACCGTCCAACTATTACAAAGTCTGCCCTACTATTACTGTTAATCTTCTCATCACTCCTTATCACCCATCCCCTCCCACTTGTGACTGTAGGACTGTAACTTTGTTGCTTGTATCCATACAATTTATATTGACTGTTTCCTAGTATGATTTGATTGTTGATTGTACCCTATGACTATCATTAAGTGTTGTACATTATGATTCTTGATTCTTAACGAATGTATCTTTTCTTTATGTATACTGAGAGTATTTACAGAAAGACAAATTCCTTGTGTGTCCAATCACACTTGACCAATAAAGTATTCTATTCTATTCTATTCTATTCTATTCTATTCTATTCTATTCTATTCTATGCTATGCTATTCTAATTCTATTCTATCCTATTCTATTGAAGCAAGAAGGAACATAACGCATCTCTAGTGATGTATTAAAGATGCAGTTGAAGATGAGGGCCGGTTGATCAGCACAAACATTCAAGCAAGAAGAAGTTATTCCATCTGGGCCTGGTGCTTTTCTAGTCCTGGAAATAGATCTCATGCTTCTTTTTATAGGATCGCTAGAGGTGGGGGTGTGTGTGTGCTCCAAAGAGATTTAGATGTTAATATGCTATTATTATGTTTTAATGTTTTATACGTCATCGTGAAGAGCCTAATGCTGGGAATAATTGAGGGCAATAGAAGAACGGGACAAGAATGGCTGGATGGAGTCACTGAAGCAGTAGGCAAGAGCTTAAATGGACTCCGGAAGATGGTAGAGGACAGGAAGGCCTGGAGGAACGTTGTCCATGGGGTTGCGATAGGTTGGACACGAGTTCACAACTAACAGCAACAAATGTCATCTTAGAATCCTTTGGGGTTGAGGCAGTCAATCAATCAACCCATCAAGAAAATCTTGACCTGAAAACTAAGAGTGCTTAGGTCTTAATTTAGGAGAGTGAGGATAGCACAACTCATAACACTTGATAAGAGTTCGTCATATCAGCAGCTTTCTAATCACAATGAACTAAAACCAGGCACTCACTTAAAGCCAGAGGAGCTTCAAACACAATCCATGCTGTGAACTACTTCAGGTCTCTCCATCTCAGAAGGCCTTCATCAGCTGCATTCGGCACAAGAGTCCCCGGTTCCTCTTTTCAGAGGAGGCAATTATTATTTGGCTGTTAGGTTCAATCAGGACACCTCAGAGCAGCTGACAATCTGTCATCCCAAAGCCTCACTTACAACCAGGATGGCCTTTTCGATGTGCTAATTTTCTGCTGCTCAGGACCATTTGCATCATCAGTTGGAAAGAAAGAAAATCATCTAATGCAGGAGGAAAAGGGGGAAGAACGCGAGGGAGAGAGATGGGAGGGGAAAGGTGGGAGAGAGAAGCTGGGAAATGAAGGGCACCAAAAACAAATGTTAAAGGGGTTTGAAGGAAAGGGATGGAAAATTTGTCAGAAGGCATGTCTGACTCAAAAGAGAAAGAATCTTCAGTGATGGAATTGCTGGAGATTGCAAAGTTAACGACACTCATTAGAGAAAAGAATGTAACTAGCTTTATTTCTGGGTATTCTGCTCAGAAGAGATCAAAATGAAGTTTTGGTTTTTTATTTTGATGATAAAATATATTGTTGTTATAGAAATGGATAGTACTTGCTATTTCTATACAAGTAAAAATGCGGAGCAGCAGAGGGAGGCCACCTGGCTCACATCCTATTTGATTGTTGCCTGTAAGAGGGTGAGAGACAGATACCTTAGACCAAACGAATGATCCATTGGGATCCCCATATCAAAACAACTTATCTTATATGAGGCCAGAATCTGAAAAAAACATTTAATACAAGACTTAAGCAAAATGGTTCAGTTGAGATCTGCACATGTGGGACTGGTTGGAGTAGACTGCAGGGGTGACACCAAAAATGTAATTTTATCATATTTTATCCATATCTTAAATTATTGAATTCCAATTTCATTTTATAAAATTGCTTTTATCAAATTGTAGTAATAATTTGTTTCTGGAATACTTCATTTTGATATAGCCAAAGGGCTAATCAATAAATTTAAAAAGTATATAACTAAAAAGTTGAGATTATAATCTTATTATATAATTTACTACACTAAAAAATTTACCAAGAAAAAAAAGCTGTTTGTACCAAGATACAATAATGTCTCCCATCTTGTGCAGAAGGTTGGATTAGAAGATGGAGGTGCCTTTCAGCCCAATGAATTTATGGTCCAGGGTTTTCATAGAAGATAGATGATAATTTGAAGTCAAGATATTTGCAGGCCTATATACTGGACTCTCAGTAACGTCATTTCCCATGTGTTCTGACCTTTCCTATTTCACACTAACAAGAGAGATTTAGAACAGAGACAGCAACCAGCATCCCTCCAAATGATACTGGATGGGAAACCCCATCATGCCTGACCATCCCTAACTAGGGCTCATGGCAATGAAAGTACAGATAGTCCTTGCTTAGTGACCATAATTGGAATGGGCAAGCAGCACAGGCATTAAGCTAGCATCACATTATCCTGACCTGGTATAGGAAAACCTATACCATTTCAGATGAATGGCTATCCAATTTCTTCTTAAAAAATCTCCAGTGATGGAGCACCCATGACTTCTGGAGGCAAGTTGTATCAGAAAAGTCCTCCTGAGTTCTGGATTGGTTCTCTTCTTGATTAGTTTCTGTGATGACTCGGGGTGTGGCACAAAAGCAACATAGTCACATAAGCAAGAAATGTCACTTTAATACCTCCAGCTTTCCCCCAATGTCCAGTTACCTTCAGCTGGAGAAAAAACTCTCCCAAGAAGAGTCTTTAAGTGGAGGAAATTCCGTCTGAAACAAAGTACATATAAACTGTAAATAAAAATCCACACAAACTACGCTGCAGCAATTAACTGGACAGGGCAGGATAAGGAATTGCAGTCTTGAAAGCCCAGCAAAACACACAAAGTTGGAAAGACGCCAGGAACTCAGATAAGCCTTGATAATAAAAGATAACTCATGATTTGCTTCCAACGAGTTACTGTGCACAAACTCCCTTTTTAAATACTGTGTTCCCAGATGCAGCTTAATGAAGGGAATCAGGGCCCTTTCCTCGCCTGTAAGCCACTCAACTCATGTTGCTCCCTTCTCTGTTCCTCCCTATGTGCCCGAGGATGAAGAGGGGGTGGGCCTGGATCTTCCTCTGAATTCCCTGTGCCTTGCTCTACCTCTCCCCTGCTCTGCCCAGCTGGACTGCGCCCTTCCCCAATTTCTTCCACAGCCAATGGAGCCACACTCCCACTCACTGTCAGCTGCTCGGCCTCCCCCTCTGAATCAGATTCTGACAGGGGCATGACAGTTTCCATACATTGCTTCTTGCCTTCTGGTGCTTTGAGGAATAAGTTGACCACCTCTTCTTTGTACCAGCCCCTTAGATATCGGAAGACTGATATCATGTCACCCTTAGTCCTTTTCATTGGACTAGACATACCATATTCCTGCAACTATTCTTCATATTTTGGCCTTCAGTCCCCTAATCAAATCAGTCCCCTAATTTGTTGCTCTTCTCTACACTCTTTCTAGAACAGGGGTGTTAAACTGAAGGCCTGTGGGGTGCTTAGATCTTGCTGCGGGGCCACCTTGGAAACAGCGAAGGACCAGCCCATGGTGCCTCTGTCAGTGAAAATGGAGTTTGGGAGCTTAGCTCCCTCAGTTCTGTTTTAGGTCGTGATGGCCTCCTGCAGCTTTGTGCCAGTGAAAATGGAGCCCGGGAGGGCTGCTTCATTTTCACTGGCACAAGGCTGCAGGAGAATCTGCCCAGCCCCGCCCGGGCCACCACAGGTGCCCCCTACATGAATGAAGTTAAGCTGGCCACGCTCATCTGACCTGAGGTCAACCACAACCCTGATGTGGCTCTCAATGAAATCAAATTTGACACTGCCATTCTAGTCTCATGAGTGAAGTTTAGTCCATCCATCCATAATAAACAAGAGAGTTCAATAGCTGTATCATATATTATTAGTGGGTGGGTTTACTTTAGCTTATGAATTTTGCTGTTTTCTATATGATTTTTGAATTTTTGTATTGTTTTTAGATTGCTGAGTTATTCTGCTGTTTATATTATTTTTACTTTGCCCCGATTCAAGTTTTCTTAAATCCAATTCATTGTATATTTTAATTTATGACCACAATTGAGCTCCAAATTTCCACTGCTAAGCAAGACAGTTATTAAGTGAGTTTTGCCCCATTTTACAATCTTTCTTGCCACAATTGTGAAGTGAATCACTGCAGTTGTTGAGCTACTAATACAATTAAGTGAATCTGGCCTCTCCATTGACTTTGCTTGTCAAGAAGTCACATAATATGATCACTTGATCCTAGGATATTACAACTGTCATAAATACATGCCAGTTCCTAGCCTTTAAATTTTGATCACATGACCACGGGATTCTGCAACAGTCATGTGAAAAGTTTACTTTACTTTAGTTTACTTTATTGTCACTGCACTCGTACAATGAAATCAAACACCATCTTCAATGCTCATCATGTAGTCATAAATCACTTTTTCAGTGGTCACTAAAGTAATAATTGTAAATTGAGGATTACTTGTAATTGAAGCCCCTGTCACACTGCACCGACGGATGGAAAGAGGATGTAAAATGGAGAAAAACACTTGCCATCCGTTGGTTAACGCGATGCTTCCGTTCTGTACTCACTGCCTCCGTTTTGCTTCCTCTCTATCCGTCCAGCATCCGTCTATGGATGTTTCATCCGCTCAGAAGGTTTTGAGCTGCTCAAAACTTTTGAGTGGAAAATGTATCCAATGCATCCGTTCTGCATCCTCTAGGCATACGGGGGACATCCGTTCTGCATCCATTACGCATCTGCTATATCCGCTAGGCATCCGCTGTGCATCCGCACAACTCAAATCCGTTCCAGCGGTAAACGGATGCAGGGAGGAAGCAGAACGGACGCGCAGCGTTAGTAGCATGGATGGAGAAAGGATGAAAGCGGATGCAGCTCATCCGCTCTGCATCCACTCTGCATCTGCTCTGCATCCTCTACGCATCCGCTCTGCATCCTCTATGCATCCGCTCTGCATCCGCTCTGCATCCTCAACGCATCCGCTCTGCATCCTCTACGCATCCTCTACGCATCCTCTACGCATCCTCTATACATCCGCTCTGAATCCGCTTTCCATCCGCTCTCCTCCCCACGTCCGTTCCTTTCCGTGTTATCCGCTCTGCTTATGCAAATTTTTGCCCCTTTTGAGAGCAGATAACAACAGATGGAACATTTTTCTCAACCGCTGTGTCCTTTTTACAAACGTTTTGCATCCGTTGGGCAGTGTGACAGGGCCTTAATCTTTGAGAACTTCAGTTGAGAGCATGATTTTTCTAAATAAAGCAGATGGGAGGCTAGGGATAAAATATCTTAGTTCAGACAAAAGTAATTTAATCACAACATAGCTTTTTAAAGATATAGCCATTTATAACTTGGTACTCAATGCTTTAGGAATATAATTGAACAGTTTTGGTATATATATTTGCATCAGGAAAAAACAAACATGTTTGAAAAAGTGTTCAACAATATCAAGAGATCAAAATCAAGAGATTAAAAAGAAATCCTTTTTATTTACACATTTCAATTACAGTGTACATGTTGAAAAACACAGTAAACTGGTTCAGTTTATAAGCATGGAAATCACGAATCACAGATTTGTAAAGCAGTTTCCACAATGTAACAACAAATTCTGTAGACAATGGTTCTAAAGCAAGAAAAGAAATGGCGTACAAAATGCATAAAGATTACTTCTCATAATATGAGTTGTAAAATGATTGGGCCAGCAAACACTGTCAAAACATGAGGCCATAATCACTCCCCATCTCTACCCACTCCCACTGAGTCACTAGCAGGACAGATCTTACTGCATTTTTCCCAGCAAAGATATCACAGTCCATATTAAAGCAGAACACATTGGAACAGCATTTCTGGTTCTATAAGGGATATCCAGCATTTCACAACATTACAGGTTAGGAAGGATCACACTCAGTTAACAGTAAGCAAGGTTTCAAAAGTCTGACACTACTACTACACCACAACTATTACCAAACTATTACTACCACTCAAAGAAAACTAGAAGAACCTGGAAAAAGGAAAAGATTAGAAGTAAGGGGATCTGCTGGAACAGTTCACAGGTACTATTTCCCTTTAGAGAGAAGGAAAAAACATAAACTCTTATTAAATAAATTATCCAGTTGTCCAAAATATAAATCGTTCCTAAAAAAGGAGAAAGCCTGTAAAAGAAAAATATTAATGTAGATTAAGAAGCAACAAGTCCATACATCAAGAAGGGAGAAACATCTTTAGTTTAAGTATATATAAATTCATTATCTGGAATAGACTGTCCCAGAGAATCCAGAATGTTATTTGCCTGTAAACCACACCAATCCTGAGAGCAGTTTGGTGGTTTTCAGACATATATCTACTTCACCAGAAGTTGTTCAAAGGGTTCTAACCATTATATTCCAACAGGAACATTATGGTCCAGATGTGTGGGATGATCTGGAAGAAAGAGAATATTCTGGAATTCTCTGGAATGGTCTAAATTTGGTCTATATTGCTATGTAATGGCCCATTAACAAAACTAGCTAAAGGAAAAAACTTTCTAAAGGAAAAATTAACAGGCAATAGATGGAAACTAATCAAGGAGAGAATCAAAAGGAGAAAGTTCCTGACAGAACAATTAATCAGTGGGATGACTTGCCCTCAGACATTATGGGTGCTCCCTTACTGGAGATTTTAAAGAAAAGATTGGACAGCCATTTGACTGCTTGAGGAGGTGGTTGGAGAAGAAGACCTCTAAGGTTCTTTCTAACTCTTTTATTCTGTAATCACCCAACTTGCTGATCACGGATGTTAAAGATAGTAGTCACACAACTTGATGGATTCTGTGTCAGGGTTTGTTGTAAAAAGATGGATCTCTAAGAAAAGCCTTTCCCAACCTGGTGTCTCCAAATATGTCAGGACTACTAATCCTAACATATGCTAGATATAAACCACTAATCCTTCTAATTGGAATTTCCTTCTAATTTATGATTTGCTAAAAGAGCAGAATTCAAGAATGAAGATCTGACTGCAGATATTTCGAGGTATTGTTAGTGCCTCCGAGAAGTCAAGATAGCACTTCTTGCTATGGTGTAACAAAATAATTTACTTTCATGCAAAAAATGCCACGAAGTGGAACACTAAATGGACTTAAGAACCAGGAAGTGGATGGGAAATGAATAAATGGACTATTTTAACATAAGGCACAAGACACTTTAGAACAGTTTGTCAACCTTGACAACTTTATGATGGGTGGACTTCCAGAGTTCTGGGAATTGAAGTCCACTCATCTTAAAGTTGTCAAGGTTAAGAAAATCTGTTCTGTAACTACACTGAATGGCAGGCCTGTAATATGACACTTCAGATTAAAAGTGACAATTAGAACACAGTCATATGAAAGGTAAGAAGTCATATAGCCTCATTTTAGCACCTAGAAATGACAAGGTAAAAAAATAATCTTTTTGGTATTTTTTGGGAAGAGAGAGAAGAGTTTGCAAATGCTCCATATATTCCTTCTTACAGTTCTGAAATTGCTCTCTCCAAATAGTCCCAATCCTTCAATAAAGTATACAAAGCCTAAAAATGCCCTTGAAATGGGATATGTTCTTGTATGTCATGCTACCTCAAATATGAAAAATTATGATCCAAGTTTCTAAATAATTCCCTTAACTCAATTAGGACTCAACAAACAATTCAGCTTTACTCATCTGATATTTTTCTCCCTAAAAAAAAAAGAGAAAGAGGGGAAGGGGGAGAGAGAGAGAGAGAGAGAGGGAGAGATGGAAAGAAAAAAGAAAGAAAAAGAAAGAAAGAAAGAAAGAAAGAAAGAAAGAAAGAAAGAAAGAAAGAAAGAAAGAAAGAAAGAAAGAACAAGCTTTAAAGGCCCAATGAATGAAAAATCGTGATTGGAAAAATGCCATAAGCATGGTTTAAAATTAAGGCAACTACTGAGATAGATAGATGATAGGTAGGTAGGTAGATAATAAATAAATAAAGATAAATAAAAGATAAATAAATAAATAAAGCAAGCAAGAAAGCAAGAAAGCTAGCTGAATAAGATATGAAAACTTGAAGATCTCCTGTAAAAGAATAGTTCTGATGCAGTAGTTCCACCTGTTTAAAAAAATATATTTATTTCAAAGTTAAGCTCCAGAAAAGAGTCAGGAATTCCTTTACCTGTATCTGAAAGGAAAACAATGCGATTACATAAAAATTTTCAGATGCATAAAATGGGAGAGGAAACAAAACATGCTTCACAGAACAGACCAACATTATGCATGTAAGTCAAGCAGATTAACTCTACAATTTTACTCTTAACAATAACTTCATTAAATCAACACATTTTCTGTATTACTAAATTAAGAAAAAAACTATAGCATTCATCTGGATGATCTAGTTAATATCACTGGCTTTGGGGATCCTGCTTGCCAGTTTGCCAGAGTGCATTAAAGATTTTTCATTAAGAGCTTTCTCTTCTTTTGGGGAACAATGTTTTTAAACCAACAGCAAAAAGCAACACTGAGTTTTATCGTGTTTTTCTTTTTAATATTCTTAACCAAAGGTCTCACATAACAGAAAAAGGGGCAGCACTACCAAAGATGAATATGGAAACTGGAATATATCCTTTGAATATCACAATTAAAAATGATCCTTCCCAACCAGATTTATACCAAACGATGGCATACATGAGATCCAATATGAATCAATGTTCCATACATTAGGGCCCAAGACCCAAACCAGTAATCAGTTATTAAATATATATAATAAATAGGTTACAATAAATCTTATACAAAATCCATAGGATTTAAAATAGTTTGCAATAATTTACAAATGCAATACTTTGGTAAACAGTATGGATCTTTGCTATTTCGTGGTGACCTTAATTCAGATACACCTCAGCCATGCTACTCAGAGGTATGTTATGGCTTTAAAAGCCATACTGCACTATTTTGGATGCCATTAAAAGAATTCTCCAACCCTTCTTTTTGTCCAAAATGGCTGCTGCAAAATAAAGCTCAGAAGACAGTGAGAAAGGCAATCAAATGGGGGAAAAAAGAAAAGAAGGACCCCATCCATATGTATGTAATACTGACAAGCTACTTAATGTAAAGATATTAAGAAAGTTGTGGATAGGAAGGCTTTCTTACTAGTTTTCCAAATATTAAGGAATGCCTGTAAAAAAATCTAAAAAGTGCTACCAAATAAAAGATACACAGTTCATGAATAAAATCATGAAAACTGAAATGGGACCATATCAAATAAATAGAATAAGTAAACTAACATCTAAGGTGTATCGCTGAGATAGTGTAATTAATTTGACTTCCTGATTCAAGTAAATGTTTCTACAGGATTAATAGCTGCCAAAATTCTTTTGAATCAACTATGAAGAGTTTCTACTATCAGTTCTTATTTTGAAAGGTGTCAAAGGTATATTTTCATTTCTTCTGTGATTGCTATGTTCGATGCGTGAGCCCTCTTGGTGATGAAATATTCATTTATACCATTTAAAGTCAGTTGCTGACAAGAAATAGTTTCAACATTTGGGCCACCCTTTGGAAAAACAAGAAACCAGAGAAGAATGAAGGAGAAACATTATGTATTGAAAATAGCATTTTCCTACAAAGTTAATCAGCTAACTCTAAACTCACTTTTTAAGGGAGATGGGTGATCTAGAAATATGAAGTATAAATAAATAAAATAAATAAACTGATATATAAAGCTTCATTGTTATGTAACTCATACTAGGTCTCTTCAACAATAATCTATATAATTCATATTGGCACTTAAGAGGCTGCTATCTAAAGGACAATACTTGGTCAACAGTGATTCAGTTGTTCAAACAACCTAGTTTGATACAATCTACAAATAGTTGGTACACCCATCTCTATACAGTTTAACTCTCCCTGTATGTTTTAGGGCCCTAGCCCTATAAATTTATTTATTTCTAATAATTATAAATTTGGTTTCTGTTGAACATCCCTCCTTTATGACCAAACATTTCAGAACAACTTTTGAAAATCTGAAGAAGTGTAAAATACAAATAGTTATATAGAGATGATATTCTGTAATCTTCTCATGACCATTAAACCAAGAGAAAATCACCCTCATTTTTAGCCTGGACAAAATCATCATTACAGGATTGTCTTTAATTTCTTATGAAATTAATATTATCCAACCTTGTCCAAAATGAATGTTAAAAGTGCATGAATTAATGAATATGATAGTGGCCATTTAGCTTCAAACTATAAAATTATTAATACTCAGCATCACACTTGACTACACTTACTCATTGGCAAGGGTAGAAAAACTAAACTGACTTGGAAAATGTTGCCAAATTAAATGAAAATTATCTCTATAAGAGAAAAAAGTTTCCACATACAGTGGTCACTGGCTAAACATCTATACCAAATGTATGCTTTTGAAGTTTCAGAACAAATAATACACAGGTCAAGATACATGTATTGACTTAACTGGCATCTTTATAAAAACAGAAGAATTACACCAATAATAATAGCAGTAACAGCAACATGGAACCATTTTCATTCAACTCTGATAAAACAACACAGCTGCTTTCCTCCCCATCCCACCAAATAAACTTTTGTGTAACTAAATTAGTAATATGTGAACAGCTTCATTTATCTTGTTTAAAGGTCTTGTATTTACACAATATATTAAATGCATTTTGCATCTTTAAAATAATACATGATAAAGAAAGAACAAGATAATGGTTGCAACAGATCTTCTATCAAAGATGTGGAGATAGTTCGGGAAGCATTGTGGAAAGAACAGGCTCTCCTATTTTTACGGTGATTAGCTTTTGTGAAAGGCATCTCAAAATTAGGGACCAATGTTACTATGATCATGTCAAACTTACTACTCATTTAGTATTAATCAGTTGAGGTACTGTAGTGTCTACAGACAAATTCAAGTGAAAGATTTGATGCCTATCAGTGATAGGACAGGTTTCCTTCTGCTTACTACAAAGAGAGATAGAGAAAAAAAAGTGTTTTTTTCTTCTTCCTTTTTCCCTTATTCACCATTTACCAAAATGGTGAGCATGTTATATATCTACTAGACACTTGCCATCATGACATTGAGATGGATCTCAGACAAAGCAAAGAAAAAGTCCACACCATCATTTTAAATGCTATATGACTGAAGATTCCCCAAGCTGTAAGCCTTAAAAACATTCACACTGTCCTCAAAACACCCTAAACTGTTTCAAAGGTCATCCAGCCTAATCAAAGATCTGTTGACATAAGAAATAGGTTTCCTCAGATCTCAAATGTGATATAGAAGTTGGGCATTATAAAATCCCCTCTTCTAGCAGGCATTGTTGCATTTAAGTTGTACCTGAGCTATGCAGTGAAGACAGTTTTTTTTTAAAAAAAACACTACTTTAATTGTTAAATCATAAATAGCAATCTTAGTTTTGTGGAAAGACTATATAATATCCTGGGATGGAAAAGATACAATATGCTCTCTCACTGTCTCTTAATTCAGAGGCACTGTTGTGTTTTAAACACAATTCTAAGCACAGAAAAGCTAGCCTAAATTGTACCATCAACTAAAATGCCAGTTTGTTTTTTTTTAACAAACTCAAATTAAGAGCTGTACATAATAAAGACTTCTCTGGTATAGTCAAATTCAAGCTATATTTCGCAAAGATGAAGATGGTTTTTACTAACTATCATTAAAATGTCTAACATCTTCACACCCTACACTATACCAAGATGCTTAATTATTACCAGTAGGGAAAGAACAGCTTTGTCTTTAAAAGACATGATACATTTTCCTAACTTTACTGTTGATTCCCACATGTTCTTAACCAGGAACACAGTTTTAAAAGCCTTCTTTTTTTTTTTTAAACAGAATATGATTCTGAATAGTTAGAAAAGGAATATCACTACTTCCCAATATCTCATAACCTGCAGTCCTGAAAGAACTTTCCTTAACTATTTATCTATATGCTCAAAATCACTTATAATCCTTATTTGCTCTAGGTTTATTGGCCTGAAATGTATAAACGAGGAATAGATTTATAAGAGTAGTAAAAGGAATGTTCTCTTCTCATAAATCAGTGGAAGCAGGGAATGGTGTCAAAAAGTCTTTCTTTGAAGGAAAGAGTTTATTTAGTGTAAAATAAAAAACTCAGAGAGGAAATATCTTCATAATTCACCCGGTGGTGTGGGAATAGCACTAGAGTACAATTTGGCAGACTCTACTATTATCAAGCATTATTGCCAATTACTATTACACAGAAAGAAAAATTAATTAAAATATGAAGCTCAACACCAGAAACTCACTTCCCAAAAGCCTAAGCAAAATGGATCTCCTTGTCCTGAATATGTAAACTTTCTTATCACCCAGCAAACCCTAGTTATTTTCTGGCAATACAAGCCCTCTAAGAAAGCACGAGAGAAGCCTGAATACAAGCATCCTTCTTAGGTAAGGACCTCAACTGGTAAGATAATTTGTCCAAAATAGGGTTAGTAAGAAATATTAGGAATACTGAGAGGAATATTTTATGTGCAACAATTACATTCACTTTACCAGGAATAAGATCTTTCAAGAATGAGCTTCAAAGCCTCTTGGCAAAAAAAAAAGAAAAGATCTGTTAAATTATATGGCTCAATGTTTATTCTGTATTATAGGCATCTGTATGCTAAGCTACAAACAGTAGATTATGGGTGCATTCTGATTTCAACATCCCACACTGAAGATAAGGGCAACCATTATCAAATATTCTTTCCTAAGAAAAAAACATTATAAAAATTATTTTCAAGAGTCAAAGTTCTTTTGATCCAAGACATTGTGATCACATAGCATATCACCTAAAAATATCCATGTATACTATTCACACATGAGATCTGTAGTTCTGTATGTTCCATACAGATAGTTTTCACTCTTGTAATCCAACTTCCATTTGTAGCAAGGTTGTTGTTGTCAAGCAGCTGTCACAGAATAATTTTGAAGTTTCAGAAGGAGTCTGCAAAGCCAGCACCAGAAATTACAGGGAGATTCTACCCTTTTGACTTCCTCCATAACCTGCTGTATTTTAAGACAACTTATGCCCAGTGGTCACTCCACTATCAGTGCCACGTTGATATGGGAGAGATCTATCATGTGCCTGGAAAAAAGATGAATGCATATGATTTAAGGCATCTGTATTTTTTGAGGGGATGAAAGAACTTATTTAGTTACACACTTCCTCCACATTTTAGGCATGGTTCAGATTTCTAAGCCAGTAATCCTCACATTATAATAAGATTGGATTGTTTCACTGTAAAGATTGATTGATGGATGAATGGGCTAATATGCTGCTGATGGCAATTCTGGACAGCTTGGACAACGCAATAAAAATAGAAATATAAAAGCAATTATAAATGTAGCAATAGTTAAAATTACAAAAATTAAATATCAATAAAGGAGTGTATTTGTAGCTCAGGGTTGAAACGAGGGATCCTTAGTGCTCTCTAAGCTGGCTTGTTTTCTTGCAGATGTTTCATTACTATTCAATACATTGCAAGAAAATGGATACCCACACCTTATCAAAAAGTCCCTGACCTCTGAAACCAATTCAGGCCAACCTACACAACCCTAACATTAATTACACTGCTATACATCAAGAATATCACAGAAACCACAAATTACTACAACCACATGGAATCAGCACAGCACACAAACCAACTAAAGCCCTTCAAAACATCCTAAGCAAACAAAAAGACCCAGCAACTCCAGAAGAAAAAACAGGAGACATCGACAAAATACAATGCAAGGACTGTAACAACCACTGCGTAGGACAAACAGGCAGAAGAAGACCAGCAGAACGCATCCATAAGCACTAGCAGTCAGAAGACATGACGAAAGTTCTTTAATTTCACAACTTATAGACTGATTTAACCATAGTTTTCATGGAGAAAATGTGACAATCCTGGACCAAGCCAAGTCCAAAAATGCCAGGGAATTTCTAGAATCCTGGCACTCTGGCAAATCAGCCATCAATGGACACATAGACATGAACAACATCTATAGGCTATGCAAAAGAGAACAAAAAGACTCCAGAACTTCCCCACCAGTAATCGGCGCTCAGATCAGCATAGATTAATTCCAAGGTTGTCAGAACAACAACTAAGAAAGCACAACCCAAACAAGGAATCTCTAAGACCACCTCCACCCATACAGACAAGCAAGTCACCAGAATATAAATTGATAGCAAACAGCACTCTTAGTAGCACTGATGATGTTACTTAGTTTGAGTAATGAAACATCTGCAAGAAAGCAAGCAAACTCAGAGGACCCTCAAAAATTAAATAGAATAATAATAAAACAACAACAACAAAGGATTCCCACAGGCAAAGCTGGTTCTTCTATAACTGCACAGCCACTTCCATCTTAAAGTGTCTCCACCCATGTGCCAATCACTAGTGTCAGGTATTAATGCCCCTTTGAAAGATCAGAAAAAGGGCGGACCTCACCTTTGACAGCAGGATGTTCCAAAGGGTGGGAGGCACAGTGGAAAAGGTTATTCTCCTAGAGCCCATCAGCCAAAACTTTTTGACTGTCAAGAGTCTGCAGTTGGTCTCTTCTGCCAGAATACATAGGGCAGGGCAGCCCCATTGGGGCAAGACAATTCTTCAGATATTCTGGACCCAGTCAAGTACCCAACTTTTTCTTTGAGATATTGGCCTGTTAAACTATAGTTTCCAGAATTTGAATCCATTTTATATTCTGCTTACAAATCATGACACGAAACAGGGGTCTCCAAACTTGGCAACTTAAGACTTGTGGACTTTTCAGCTCCTAGAATTTCTCAGCCAGCATACTTATGCTGACTGAGCATAACTGGCTGAGGAATTCTGAGAACTGAAGTCCACAAGCTTTAATGTTGCCACCTTTGGAGACCCTCTAACACAAAACATAATCTGAAATCCTGATTTGTACAATGTACATAAAAATAACAATTATTCATGATGCCATGGAAAACTGGCTTAATGACATATATCACTGTTGAAAAATGTGTAGTGAAACAGAGAGAACAGAGATCTTTATAAAATGGTTGAAAAACATAACTTTTTATTACTATACTTTGGTATTTACTATTGAATTATTACATTTAATCTTTCCCTATTGCTGTGTTTTTTATCAGATTGGTTGGGGATAATGGGATTGTACGACTGTGCAATTCATCTGAGAAATGCAAAATAATTTATATAAGATTAAAACCTATGCATAAACTTACCTGTGAAACTTCTGCTGAAATTTTAAAGCATCAGCAGGCTCTTTAAATTTTGCAATGGCCTTTCGTTGTTGAGGCAACATCTGTAAACTCTATTGAAAACAAAAAAAGGAAAAGAACATCAGAATTTGGAGAAATTTCCTTTTAATAGCTGTTGAAAAAATTAAAGTTAAAGTGGAAGCCACAAAGCTAGTAATTAACTTGCAAATCAATCCATCTGAATATAGAACTGGATGTCCATGTACTCCTTTACCTACTATGAGAAATTCCTTCATCCTCTTAATATTTTCTCTACTAAATGAACAGTAAAACTAGATATTTTTCATATTCTAACAACATAGTACCAATTGAGGAAAGGAAAAGGAAGACCTGACCTGTAAGGAAAAAGACAAAATTCTTTCCTTTGTAGATTCAAATTTCCCAGCTGGGAGATTTTACTGCAAAATCATTTGGTCAGCTGCATTGGAAGCCAGAATCAGTTTAATAGGAAGACAAATAAGAATAAACCCTACAGCATTCCTGAGATTAATCTAATAACTGAGTAGGAAAACCCCCTTCTTATACAGTTCAGGTTCTTTGATTTCATAAGTGTGAATTCTTGAAGTCTTTGATTTGTGTTCATGTGATGAGTTCCTGTCTCCAGATTGGGATCTCTTCTGGGATCTTGGTAAGAATAATTGTTTTATAGTCCAATCTCTGTTTTTCCCTGATCCTTTGTAGCTACCAATTTGCACCTGGTATGGTATTCTAACAACATATGTATAAGCGCACCAATCATGCCTACTGTCCCTGTCCAATTGTTTCTTTTTATTTTTCTCATACATACCCATCTCATGTATTCAAAACTATGTTTATACTTAATACCTGTTATCTTGTAAGCGATAGACAAATCAAACAAATCAAATAAAAAACTTAGATGATCACTATAAATTCATCAGATGGTCTTAAAAAAACATTAAAATTTATTCTGAGGCTATATTTTTGTTAAGAGAGCTCTTGGAGAGGGCGAGAGGGCTAGGAGGGTATGAATGAGATATCTGAAAAAACTGCTGCAAGTATCACCTTCATTTCTGATGCTTCCCCTTTCCATATTTCCATTAACTTGCTTATAACAAGTCAAAAGGGAAACAAAGCAAATGGGGATTAAAGCCTTAAAGGAACACGTGAAACAACTCTGAAAACTAATACAGGGGTGTCAACCTCACATTGTCATGGCAGCGTCATGTGACATATTGGGGCTTCCCGCCTTCACTATGCTGGGTGTGGACATGGCCAGCATGTGACACATTCAGCCCGCACGAGTCTGACAGCCCTGGCCTAACAGAAGCAACTTAAAATAACTACAAATCATTTTCAAATTCTTTCCAAATAACAAATGAAAGTTAAATTCATGATTTGAGCAACTTCTGCTTCTCTTCTCTGTTTTTCATGCAGGAAATAGCTAAAAAATTCTCCAGTTAAATAAATTTGCAAAATCTGCACATTCAGAAGTAGAAAAAGTAGAAGTAGAAAAATCTACACATTTTTTCAGTCACACAGCCAACAGCTTCCCACAGCATGCTAGTGATTATTGCTGGTGTCCAACATTCTAGACTCATTTGTTAAGGTAACTTGGAAGTAATGCTTTTTGGATTGAATTTTAAGGATTTATGTATTTTATGAGAAATAGATACAAGAATTAGGATATTTTTATAATCCCCCAAATGTATTGTTTTCTTCACGGATGCAAAGAAATTTTATATCGAACTGAAATATTTCAGTTAAATTGATTTATGAAAAGCAAGGTTACAGGTTTAGTACAATCTATGAATGGATTATTTAAATAAATGTTAAGTATATAAAGAATATAATTATTCATCTCCTTCAGATAAAGAATGAGCGGGGAGGAAAAAGGAGTCAAAAAGAAATAGAGAATCCGATAATTAATTTGATTATTTATCCTCTAAATCAGTACTCTGTCAGCTATCCCTTTGTTCAGTAAAGAAAGAAATACTGTTGCCTACATTGTGCCGGCATGCATGGTATACAGTCCCTCTGTTTTCATCTGATAACTTTCTAGTTTATATATATTCTCCTTTATTGGTAGTTCATAAATAAATAACCTAAATTTAAAAATAAGTGATTGTTTGTATTATTAGTTAGTATGTATGTTTATAAGATGTTGAATCCATTATTCAATACCCTCAATTCCTAATGAACATTCCTAGAGCATTGGATACCTAGATTTGGTTATATTTAAATGACGCCAACAGGATGAATCCACTGAAGCCACCAGGATTTCTGCAAGTGCTGACTAACTTGCTAATTAATACTTTGAGATTTTTATAAATATGATCCAGTCCAATACCATTTTTTAAAAAAGTGTTAAGCACTGATGGGATGATTAGAATGTCTTCTAAGACATTGATCTGATAAATCAGTAGCCCCCAGTCTTTTGGCATCATTGGAATTGTAAGTCTCAAAGTTTCTAAATGTGACTTCTGCCATGCAACCTTGGAATTTCAGAAGCTGGATTCACAAACCATCATGTTATTATTTCTTTATTCTGAATACAGAGAGACCATATAGAGCTATCTATATGGTCTCTCTGTATTCAGAATAAAGAAATAATAACATGATGGCTTCTGAATACAGAGAGACCATATAGATAGCTCTTGACTTATAACCACTCAATTTAATATTATTCAAAATAACAAAGATATTGAAAAAAATGACTTCTGAACAGTTCTTGCATTTACGACCATCATTGTATCCCCACGATCATGAGGCAACCAGCATGTATTTGCAACATTTCCCAAATGACTTCTGAGAAGCAAAATCAATGGGCAAAGCATGATTCACTTAACTGCAGTGATTTTCTTACCAACCATGGAAAAAAAGGCTGTAAAACCAGGCACAACTCACTTTAACAACCAATCGGCTTTGTAACAGAAATTCTGGTGCCAATTATGGTCGTAAGTCAAGGACTACCTGTATTAGATAAAAATGAAAGTAGCACTGAAATCAGTTGCATAAAGAAAACCTTAATATGCTTGTTGAGATAGCAATCTTTAAATGAAGTTCGACATAGATGAAAAGTTGCCCAAAAATGATTTTATTACAGTATTTGCTTACTGAAGAAATAAACTTTGGCTCATAAAAAACAATAGGAGAAAAACATTACATAAAATCTTTCCATATATAAAGAATATCTCAAGTTTTCCTTGGGATTTACAGTAGAAAACAATTTTGCACAAAACTTTTTTTTTTAAACAAACTATGAATCACTGTGCATTAACTGAATCATTGTGCAAAACTCTGAAGAATAGGAATGTGAAGCTAATTAAGTTGTTCTCTAGTTTTTAACAGTGGGGTCAAACATAATACCATTCAGAATAAACATATTGTATATACTTCCAACCTAATACTAATTGCAAATATTTTACTCATCCAGTTATTGCAGATTTCTATCATTAAGGCACAAGATGATAGGTGAATGATCCATTGGAAGATTTGTGAAATACCACTACAGATTTCGTACCATGGGAATGTAATGGAATTGTATCAGAATGTACTACCAAATAATGGAAGAAAAACAATAAATCCACAGGAATTGAATTTCTTGCGTTTGTGTAGATCTGTGGTTTCAAAAGTTCAAAACAGCTAATTTGTACAGTGAAATTTGCTGTCTTTAAAATATGTTCTAAAGCTGTATGTCACCAGATGAAATAATTTATTTTTCAGAGGCCCTGCTAATCATAACAATATGTCTGTATAGGAGCCTGGCTGCTTTCCTTCTCTTCTCCTTGATCCCGTAAAGATCAAAAGTGTATACTTCTGATTTAAAGCCACCATTGCTTTTGAATAATAATTCTTAATTAATAATTTTTAATTAATTCTAAATCTAACTTTTATCTCAAAGTTCAGAACTGTAGATTACAATTTAAAGTTGGCTTTACCCAGACAAGCCGGATAGGTACTGTAAGATTATAATGAAAAAATGTGGCTAGTACAAAAAAACCCTCAAAAACACTTCCAATCATCTCTTCAGTGACAAAACAAGAAGCCCAAATCAAATTACAGTTTAATGTTTTGTCCAAATACTGCTGTGGTTCATGATGTGTATTTTGAATACTTTTTTATATTGCAATGTGCAACTTTAATTGTGACAAAACTGTGGAATCAAAAAGATCTATTCATAGAATTAAACTATATGTTAGGCTACTTCATGTCTAAAAGGCTGTATCTGATAAACCTGTGAGCTCCTGATAAAAGGTATCTTGCCATCGTTACGACGGGAATGTCTATTTTTGAGCAGTTCGTATCCCAGAGGGACCAAACAACATTCAGCACTTGAGCAAATCAAAATATCATCCCTGGAGTTCTTTATAAATTGCTCTATTAGATTTTTTTTCTGATGTTGGCTGAAAACTTGACTCTACTTTGTCAAGCAGCCCAGAAATATAATAGTTTCCATTACTGGTGTCATGACGATTGGTTCCCAAAGTTAAGTTTGCATGCTATATTTTTCACAAACAGGAAGTTCTATTTCTATCTTACTATTTTATACACCATAGATTATGAAAGGCATCAACAATAATTTTCTACTTCAAAAATCATTGTTCAAGTACATCTATGTAAATCAAAATCACGGGAAATACTGCTAAACAATAAACAATCTGTTAATTTTATTCAGAGTCCTATTTAAAATATACAAATACAAATTAAATGCAAATGAGTATGAATGAAAGTGCTTTTCATTTAAACTTCTTAAATAATAGTGCTAATGTACTGAGATTTAAGATGAATATATTTGAAGTTTCAAAAAGGTGTTATTTTATGATGACACACAATCCAATTAATTGGACTGTGTTTCTGATTTTTAATAACACACATTAGCTTATCGGCTCAGGCCTGGGGGTTATCTAACTTTCATATAAATTTTAACATAATTCAATAGGATTGGTTTAGGAGTTTGTTTTTAAAAAATGAAAACTTCTGCAACTTGATCTTGTTATAATAGAGAACATAATTTTTTAAATTTTATTTTAAATTGAAAAAGTAAATAATTTCAATTTCTTGCAATTTTATATTTGGCATTGTTTAATTTTTCAGAACTGAAAACTGGGCAGAAATAGCAATCAACTCCAACTGCATAAAGAATCCTACTTTGAATTTCCAACTGTTAATGAAGTTAAAATATTTGCTGCTCCATATTTATCATGTATATTCTTCAACCTGCTAGGTTGTTCCTTGGTCATTAAATTTGGACCACGTTAATGGAATGTTGTAAAATCAACTTATAATGGTAAACTAAGTTACAATCTCTTTTTACAAACATAAAAACCAAAACTTTTGCACTAAATAAATCGGTCATCAATCACAAAGAATGTCCTCTATTGCCTGAGAGGAATATCCATAAAAGTCCAGTTAAGTCAACAGAAAGGACAATTGGCCATGGAAAGGGAATTTCCCCATCAGCAGCAACGCAGTACTTTCTCCTCTGTCAACTGGCAGTCTCCCCTCTCCTGAACCTTCTTCAGCCCTTTGGCTAATAACTAATTCTCACAATCAAGTTAGATGCTTTTCTTTCAACTACTGCAGAACTTGTTCCCAATGCTTTAGAGCTCCAGCTTCCTGTGACAGCCAATTAAGAGAGAGGGGAAAAGAAGAAGAAGCTGTATTTAGCTATTGTATCAGTTCTTAGGTTAACAGTCTATAAAATTCATTGAGGACACACAGTGAAAATCACAGCCTTTCTTTATAAATAATTGTAAATAAAGCCCATGTCACACTGCACCAACGGATGGAAAGAGGAGGTAAAACGGAGAAAAACGCTTGCCATCCGTTGGTTAATGCGATGCATCCGTTCTGTACTCACTGCGTGCGTGATTCATATGTTCTATCCGTCCAACATCCGTCTAGTGAGATTTCATCTGCTCAAAAAGTTTTGAGCCGCACAAAACCTTTTGAGGGGATGAACTTTCCACAGCGTCTGTTCTACATCCGCGACACATACGGGGAACAAACATTCTACATCCGTTACATGTCCGCCGTATCCGCTCGGCATCCGCTGCGCATCCGCGCAACTCGCATCCGCTCCAGCGGAAAACAGCAAGAGGGAGGAAGTGAAACGGACACGGAACGTCCACGCAGCGCTAATAGCACGGACATAGAAAGGATGTAAGCAGATGCAGCTCGCATATAAAGCATAAAAATGGAAAAAAATGTTCATATAGGGGACGTATCTTGGATATTTAGGATGTCTGGAGCATGTCTAGAGGATGCAGAAGGACACCTAGCGGAAAACCAATATTTGCTATAAAAAGGGGGAGGAAATCACCTGGATCTCACTTTCAGTCCAGCAGCTCTGGTGTGCAGACCTCTTCAGCCTTGCTCTTGCTCTTCCACAGCATCCAGTCATCTCCACCATGGATCGTCGCACTCCTTTTGGTAGCCGCCATCATTCTACAACAATGCAAAGCCCTCTTCAGGCTCTTTCACCTATTCTACACAAGGAAAAGGAGGCATCAAGAAGTGTGTGGATCCGAAGATGGATCGCGAGAACAGCCGAGTATGGACTGTATGACAAGCTGATGGTGGAACTGAGGAACAAAGACCCTCGTGCATTCCAGCACTTCATGAGGATGCCAGCAACCATGTTTGATGAAGTTGTGGAGCGGCTGAGACCCAGGTTGACCAAGGCAAACACCAACTTCCGGCCCAGCCAGGACCCTGGACTGAAGGTGGCACTGACTCTGCACCACCTGGCATCAGGGACCATGTACAGGAACATGCAGTACGCCTGGAGGGTGCCACACAATGCCATCAGCATTGTGGTCAGAGAAGTGGTGCAGGCCATCATCGAAGAATACCTGGAGGAGCTCCTCCAGTGCCCCTCCACTGAAGAAGGCTGGAAGAAAGTTGCAGAGCAGTGGTATCAGAAGTGGAACTTCCCCCTCACCGGTGGAGCCATAGATGGGAAGCACGTGGCCTGCAAAGCTCCAGACAACTCAGGGTCCACTTATCACAACTACAAGGGCTTCTTCAGCATCATCCTCTTTGCCATGGTCGATGCTGACTACAAGTTCATGTACATCGATGCTTCAGGCAACGGGTCAGCTTCAGATGCCCAGGTATACAACACCAGTGACCTCAAGGAGGGGCTGGAAGGCAACCTCATCATGGGCTTCCCAGATCCAGACCCCCTGCCCAACGACACGCAAGATGTGCCCTACTTCATCGTGGGGGATGACGCCTTCTCCCTCAGAACCTACCTCATGAAGGTACCTCACTTCCAGATACCTCACCCGTGAAGAGCGGATCTTCAACTACAGGCTGTCCAGGGCAAGACGGGTGGTGGAGAACGCCTTTGGCATCCTAGCCAACAGGTTCCAGGTACTTCTCACCACCATGCAGCATCGCCCAGAGACTGTGAGGAACATCGTGGAAGCTTGCTGCATCCTGCACAATCTCATGCATACCCGCTACCCAGTGTTGCAGAACAGGCTCGTGGACCTCCAAGAAGGCAATGGGGACATGGAGCCTGGGGAATGGAGGCAAGGGTGAAACCTGATAGACACTGTGGATGTGCAAGGCCCCAACAGAGCTTCACGCAAAGGGAAGAAGCAGCGCAACCTCCTGAGACACTGGTGCAGCTCCCCAGCTGGAGCAGTGGAGTGGCACGACAGGATGGTAGATGCTTAATGGATGCTTCCTTGAGCCTGCCTCATCACACTGATGAGATTGGGCCATGTATGTTGAGTGGCCCTACAATGAACAGGGCATTTAATAAAGAGTTGTGTTTATGTTGAAATGTGTTGATGAATGATTAAATTGTTATTGATAATAAAGGGCCATAGGTGTGGCACCTGGGAGGGTGGACCATACAATCCCACTATGCTTGCACTGGAGGTTTATCTATCCCACAGCTATTACCCATACCACAGGTATCCCTGCCCATCCTACTGCTATCCTTACCCATCCCACAGCTATTACCCATCCCACAGGTATCCCTGCCCATTCCATAGCTATCTTAACCTATCCCACAAGCATGCAAAGGCTAAACCATTTCTAAAAGTTTCCACCAAGACTTTATTTACTAAAAGAACTGAACCAAGTGTGTGAAGCAAAGATAATCTTTGTTAATAACAAACTGTAAAAGCAAAATGACCCAAGTAAAGTGTCCCAAGCAAAGATAAAGTCAACAGGTAGCAACCCAGTCTCTGGCACTCTTCTCAATCACTCTGAGGCGTGCCCATGGTCTCAGGGGTGAAGGGTCCAGGTGCTGTGGAGGTGGCAGTGGCTGGAGTGCTGGTCTGAGGTGCCATTGGGGTGCCTGGCCCCGAGAGGACAACAGGGGATGGTGTGTGGAGGAAGCTCTCAGAGAGCTGGCTCAGTCCTGTGATGTTGAGAGCCCCTTCCTCCATGACATGGGGTGTCAGTCCCAAGACCGATGACAGATGTTCTGAGGCCGGGCTTGGCTGTGGGGTGGAGGAAGGAGGAATGTAGTGGGGCTGTCTGGTCTGCAGGTGAGCGAGGTGAGGTGTCGGTGGCACCTGTGGCCTCGGTGGCATCTGTGGTGCCTGTGGCATCAGTGGTATCGGTGGCACCTGTGGCATATGTGGTGTCGGTGGCACCTGTGGTGTGCGATGTTCCCACCTGTGCCTGGACTGGGAAGGGCTGCCTGTGCTGCTGGAACTCCTGGTAGCCATAGCCTTGGTAAGTGAGGGGCTGTTGAAAGCCTTGGAAGGGCTGTGACATCACCTGTGGTGGAGGAACAGACCTGGACTGGGTCAGAGCAGGTTCACCTGGGCCTGGAGGGTGGTGCAGAAGACCTGTGATCCTCTCCTTGATCACCTACTACTGGGATTTGGGCATTTCCATGAGGGTCTGGTTCATGTAGGTGAGGAAGGGCTTTCTGTTAGAGAATGGTATGTCGAAGTGTACCAGCTGAGAGAGGAGATCTACGCTGCTCTTGATGGTGTCCCTGATCTCCAAGAGGACAGTGTGGCTCTGCCCCTCTGGTCTGGCTCTCTGCCTGCTTTCTGTGGAGGTGGAGCTGGGTGTGGGTGTGAGTTGGTCTCTGGTGGCAGCGGCCTCTTCTTGCTCCAACTGCGTCAGGGGGTCCTCCATGTGCTCCGCCACGGGGAATGCAGCTGTCGGGGGGGTCTCGATGAAGTAGGGCACATCTTGTGTCATTGGGTAGGGGGGTCTGGATCTGGAAAACCCATGATGAGGTTGCGTTCCAGCCCATCCTTGAGGTCACTTGCACTGTATACCTGGGCATCTGAAGCTGACCCGTTGCCTGAAGTATCGATGTAGATGAACTTGTAGTCAGCATCAACCATGGCAAAGAGGATGATACTGAAGAAGCCTTTGTAGTTGTAATAAGTGGACCCTGAGTTGGCTGGAGCTTTGCAGGCCACGTGCTTCCCATCTATGGCTCCAATGGTGTGGGGAAAGTTCCACCTCTGATACCACTCTTCTGCAAGTTTTCTCCAGCCTTGTTCAGTGGTGGGTGCACTTGAGGAGCTCCTCCACATATTCTTCGGTGAAGGCCTGCACCACTTCTCTGACCACTTTGCTGATGCTGTTGTGTGGCACCCTCCAGGCATACTGCATGTTTCTGTATGTGGTTCCAGAGGCCAGGTGCCACAGAGTCAGTGCCACCTTCAGTCCAGGATCCAGGTTAGGACGGAATTTGGTGCTAGGCTTGGTCAACCTGGGTCTCAGACGCTCTACAATTTTGTCAAACATGAGGATGGTGGCATCCTCATGAAGTGATGGAATGCACAAGGGTCTTCATTCCTCAGCTCCACCATCAACTGGTCATACAGTCCAAACTCCATTCTTCTCACGATCCATCCTCGGACCCACACAGCCCTTGAACATCTCCTTCTGTATGAAAGTTGAAACAGTCTGAACAGGTTTTGGTTCTGGTGATGAATGAGTGCAGCTATCATACGGACTGTGTCATCATCCATGGTGGAGAACAATTGATGATGTTGAAGACCAAGACCAAGGGTGAAGAGGTCTGTACACCACGGCTGCTGGACTCATACTGAGATCCAGATAATTTTCTTCCCCTTTTTATAGGAAATATCGGTTGTGCGCTCGGTGTCCTTCTACATACTCTAGACATACTCCAGACATCCTAAATATACGAGATACATCCCAGATACAAACATTTTGTCCGTTTTTAATACTTTATATATGTAAGCATACGTTACATCCTTTCTATTTCCGTGCTACTAACGCTGTGTAGACGTTCCGTGTACCTTTTGTTTCCTCCCTCTTTCCGTTTTCAGCTGCAGCAGATGTGAGTTGAGGGGATGGCCAGAGGATGCAGAGAGGATACAGCAGACATTTAACGGATAACGGACATAGAACGTTTGTTGCCTGTATATGTCGCGGATGTACATTGTATGCGGCGAAAAGTTCATCCGTTCACAAAGTTTTGTGCAACTCAAAACTTCTTGCACGGATGAAATTGCAGTGGACAGATGCTCGACGGATAGAGCGTATGAAACACGTATGGAATGAGTACACAACGGATGCATAGTGTTTTCCAACGGATGGCAAGCTTTTTTTTAATGTTTTACATCCTCTTTACATCTGTAAGTGCAGTGGGACCAGGCCTTAAAGCTGACTGTGTTCCAGCTTGGATGGCCGTCAAGTTGTGGATCAGTGTCTGGGTTGGGGCCAAGGCACTGGTCTTTTGTTATGTCCAAGGCAGGCCAGATCTAACCACATTGCAGTCTGGATGCAGCCTGCAGGCCTTGAGTTTAGCAGCTTTGTTTTAATGATTTGTCAAGTTTCAGAACTTCCTTCCCCAACTTCCTCCCTCCAGATGCTTTAGAACACGGGTGTCAAACTTGATAGTGTCATGGGCTGGATCGTGAAATATTGTACTCTTTTTTGCCTTTGCGGAGCTGGGGTGGGTGTGACCTACGTGTCACAGGACCATCCAGGACTGCCAGTTGGACAGGCCTGCTTGAGAACATTGAATAATAGGATTGGAGGAGACCTTAGAGGTCTTCTAGTCCAACCTCCTGCTCAAACAGGAGGTTTTGGACCGCAACGTCTAGCCACAGGCTGGCAAAATATGATGGGAGAGTTAGTCCAATGCACTTTAACATGCCAGTCTAAGGATGTCTGTTTTCTAAAAGGTTTAAAAACTATTAAGGAAGTTTTAGAATACAGATAGTCCTTCACTTACGACTGAAATCCAACTTACTGAATACAGTCAAAAGTCATGATGATTATAAAGTAGGCCACCCACTTGACTGATCTGATTTGATGATTTCTTTTCTGGGAGTCTTTAAATAACAAATTGTTCACTATGGAACATTTTTGCTGAAAACTGAAAGTAAATGCTGATTTTCAGCAAAAGCGACAAAAATCATGATCATCAGATCTCAGCATTCTGCAAATACAGAATAGTTGCCAAGCACCCAAATGGGATCACATGTGACCACTGGAAACAGCTCATAAGAATCATTTGGGAGGAGGATCCATCATAACTGAATGGTCACTAAGCAACTGGTTGCAAGTCAAGGACACCTATATGTTAAACCACCCGTATGTTAAAAAAATCACCTGTATGTGATTTCTTTTTTAAAAAAACCAACACTTAATCCTGGGAAACTGTTATAAATATTCCAATAAATATTTTTTCAGAATATAGGATTTTGATCTAATAATGATATGCAGTGATAAATATTTACACTATTACACTGAGGTTACTACTATTTAGTAACTTACTTTACCAGGTTCTGTTTTGGGGACTCCAAACACAGGTGTGCTAGGGAAACATAAAATGAAGTTAAGTCTGCAAATGTTAATTTCATGTGATACATTAAATTATTTGATCTCAAAAAGCTACAAAGGTGAGTACTTGGATCAGAAATCGAGCTTTAGGCTAGAGAGAGAAATAATATAAAGTAATAAATAGAAAATAGCTACAGAAAATTATTTTCATATTGCCATTAAGAAATGTATATGGATAAGTTTAAGAAATCACTAAATAGAATCAAAGGAAAATTTACTTTTTCTTTCTAACTAACATTTCCTAGATTATCGATATAAGAGAATATTTGTAGCTCAGAGTTGAAATGTGTGGTCCTTAAGTGCTCTCTTTGGTTGTTTTCTTGCAGACATTTCATGACCCAACTAGGTAACATCTTTAGTGTTGGTGCTGGTAGGGAATGGGATTTGCTCTGTTTATATACAAGTGGCATCCCTTTCAGTTTTGGTGGGAATGGTTTTGTGATTCCTTGATTAGGTTTTTGTTTACCATGGATTGTTTGTCTGGGTTAGTAGTTCCTTGATTGAGATGTTATTTACTACCTGACTGATCTAATGTTAACCTTTGTTTTAATCTCTGCTGATCTGGGTGTTGATTGCTCATGAGGAGAACAATCCTCATGTCTTTATGTTTCCTTTCTGGAAACTTTCTAGTTTTCAAGTAAAGTATTCCCTATGTGTAACTACCATTTCCACAATTGTTGTATGCTGCCTAGAGGAGCCCCAAGGCAAGATAAATGACAAATAAATTTAACAAATAAATAAATACACAGCTTGTAAGAGGTATTCAAATAGCTGGATCAAAAGTCAGTCTCAATTTTCTTACGGTTTCCCCGAAAATACGACTTATCCCAAAAATAAGCCTTAGACTGATTTTTGAGGATGGGTGTAATCCCCACCCTAAAAATAAGCCCTAGTTGAAGGGGGGCGTGGCCAGCATAGGAGGCAGCCCTTCCCTTCCCCGGTCACTTCATGGAGGCTTGGCCCCTTAATCATAACCCACAGAACAGCGGAGGCCAGCAAGGGCCAGGAACTGCCTTTCATTCCGTCTCTCTGCGGAGACCTCCCAGTACAATGCTCTACCACAGCTTCGGAACAAACCTCCGCCTTCCCTGCACAGGATTGCAAGGGTGAAGGCTTCAGAGGCAGCATTTTTGGGATGTGCGTCTGTGCAGAGCTCCCTAAGGATAGAATGATCAGCAGGGAAATTGGGGGGGGGGGGGGGGGGGGATTTTCCTGCTGATCAGAGCAAGGTGAAACCTTCATCCTTGCAATCCTGTGCAGGGAATGTTGAGGTATGCTCTAAAGCTGCAGCACAGTGTTGCACCAGGACACCTCTGGAGATACAGTTAACATTTCTGAAATGTTCACTTTTAACACTGTATTGACAGGAAAATCCACCGCTCATCGCAGTTTGATTTGCTTTTTGTGCTGAGAAAGGTCCATACTTTCTCATTCCCTTCTTCTCCCCCCTCCCTCCGGCTGTCTATCTCAGCTTTTGCAGACAACTGTCTGCCAGGGTGGAGGCTCCCTCATGGGGTGCTATCGAACTTCCAACCCAGATCCATGAGTGACCAGGGAATATGGCAGCGGGCGAGGCAGCACAGGCAGTATGGCTCCACTGGCAGCCACTCACGAAGGGGCCCTGGCAGGCTGGCGGTGCTCAGGAGGTTTTCAGAGATTTTCTGATCAGGGCTTAATGGTGGATTGGGCCAGGTAGAAAGCGAGGTGGCTGCAGAGCCGCCACAGGTGATGCAGACAATGAAGACTGTAATAACTGGTAACATGGTTGTTAAGTGAACAACAACAACCAAAAGCAGCCATGCTTCTTGAAGGTGGCAGCCTGAGCAGTGCAAATCAATTATTCCATAGAGCAAGTTGCTGGTAAGATTAGGCAAGGAGGCATGTGGGGCAGCTTGCCCTCTCCGCCTCCTGGTACATGAGGAAAACAAGTAAGACCTCCCCAAAAATAAGATCTAGTGCCTTTTTTTTGTGGCCTCAAAAATAAAAGACCTGGTTTCGGAAAACATGGTAGCTACATGGTAGCTATCTTTAGTTGCTTTTTATTGAACTGTCTCTTCAGCTTTCAAATTTATTGATGACCTTGCTTTACAATCAATTGTTTTAATAGTGTTCAAAGTTACCATGGCCACTGAATGGATACTTTATGGCCGATAAAGCACACACACACCACCATCATAAATGTGTGCAAGCACGTGACTGCATGTCAGGTAGGCCAAGTTTACAGTCTATTGAGGTGTTCCATGATAATACTTTCAAATTAATGGGTTTGCTTAATCGCAAGCACCATTTGTTTAGCAACCATCACAAAAAAGCTGGAAATTTACTTCCAGTCATGTGGGTGCCCCAACTTACAACCAAAATAACATGACTTTAATTCCTGACTGTATCATCATTTTCTAAATAAAATGCATTCACGGAAAAATGTTTCAGTTACTCTCAGTGAGCACTAGGTTGTGCCATAACACTGCGAATGTCAAGCAGGAGACACACAGGGAATAAAACCCAGCAATTTCCCTCTTTTTATTTTTTTTATTTTTTCTTCTCCCCTCCCCCCCCCTTTTTTTTTTTTAAAAAAAAAACACTACAGGGTATGTAATCTTTAAGACCATACTGAAAAATTTACTGGATTTTTACAAGGGCACAGAAACACAAATGTAAGGAAACTGGAAGGTGCAGTTAGAGAGTACAAGGCCAAGCAAGATGCTACTTTTCAGAAAAAAAGAATGCAACTGATGTTATAATTATACAATAAAAGAGTACCTTATGACATGGTGCTACTACTATAGTATTAATTTGTTAATTTAATTGAATAGTTATATCACTTCCACCTCTAATATTTTCCAGGAGTGTAAAAATAGTATGTGCTTTAAATTCCCTTTAAACAGAGGTGGCATTCACAGGTTCTGACCAGTTCTGAAGAAGCAGTAGCGGAAATTTTGAGCAGTTCGGAGAACTGGCAAATACCACCTCTGACTGGCCCTGCCCCCATCTCTTATCTGCCTCCCATAGAGTCCCAGCTGGGTCTTCTTTGGTTGCCCTGCACAGGAGAACGGAGCTGGAAAGCAGGTTAATGGGATGGGGAAGGAATGGGGTTTTGCAGTCACCTTCCCCTGCCACGCCCACCAAGCCATGCCCACCAAGCCACACCATGGCACATCCATCAAACTATACCCACAGAACCAGCAGTAAACTTTTTTAATCCCACCACCGCCTTTAAATATGAGCTATTCCAATGATTCAATACTGTAGCTTACTTTTTTTTAAAAAGGAACAGCTGCAAGAACTGATCTTGTCAAAGCTGTTTGAAAATCTTTTGAATAGAACAGGCTTCTTTCTAGCCAATTATTGGTAGAAGATGCTCAAGCTGTCTTCATGGGACAGAGGATTTAACAGCATGAGAGATGGGGAGAGAACCAAAGATAATCAGTAGAAGCCAAAGTCAACAACAGTAGTGATGAAAAGAAAGGCAAAGGTTAGTTGGGCCAGAATCAAAACCACTCAGAAGTACAGGTATGGTAGTCCTTGACTTTCAAAGTTCAGTGACCATTTAAAAGTTACAACAGCATTGAAAAAAGTGACTTATGGCCATTACAGCATCCCCATGGTCATGTGATTTACATTTGGATGCTTGACAACTGGTTCATATTTTATGACATTTGCAATGTCCCGGGTCATGTTGTGACTTTCTAATGAGCAAAGTCAATGGGGAATCTATATTTTTTTAACAACCTTAAGTTACTAACTTCACCACTGCAATGATTTACTTCACAAATATGGCAAGAAAAGCCATAAAATGAGGCAAAACTCACTTAAGAAATTTCTCACTTCACAACATAAATTTGGGGCTCAATGGTGGTCATAGGCTCTCTACAGTCCTAACCTGTACTTTCTCATTTCTTATAGTCTTGTCTTATCCCTCCCTCTTCCCTGTCCATCACTCTGCCTGGAAAAATTCCTGGCTTTTCATAGCATTGATGGCTTGTTCAGAAGTTTTGAAAATAGGCTCTGACATTCACAGTTGAGGATACTCTGCTCAGCCACCTTGTCATCCACTCACACTTGATCCAATACTAGATAAATGTTCTTTTTTCCCAATTAAGTGTTCACAAAAGCGTGCTAGGCTGGGAAAAAAATAATTAATATCAATATGACTATTAATTAAAATAAATTGCCTATAAAATAATGTATCCTATTTGTAAAATTAACTGGTAACCCTTCAATTGATCTATCACCTGCCTATATACAACTAGTTTATCATATATTGACATATAACCTTAACCCTAACCCATATCTCCATAGAGGTAGAAGGTTATCCAATGCAGGCACACAACCCTCTTCACAAAAAGGAGGACAAGTGTGCAGGGCTAGCATGGTGACCTCTGATCTCTCTCTCACTGGAGCAGGGGTGGGCAGTTACTTTTTCCAAAGAACAACATGAAGAACTGGGACTGTTGTGGAGGGATGCCCACCCCATTCCCCCCATTGCCAATGCCACTGATGTCGTGGGCTGGAGAGGGATTGTCAAAAGGCTGGATGTGAGCTGTTAAATGCCCCGGTTTGCTCTCAAGTGATGACAGCAGTTTATTTTTACTACCCTCTATGAAAGTGAAAGTCCTTTAATTATTTCCAACTCTTACCCATTCATGTGTGGAATTTTTCCCCTTATTCTAGGGTTTTCTCAGAGAATTAAGACAATGTATACACATGATAATTGTTATGTCCTGAGATCCTGCAAATGGGAAGCTCCCAGCCAAATATGACCAGGTAAAGTCCTAAGATCCAGAAACAATAGTAATGGCAAGAGTTCTTTTCTTTCTTCATTCTTGCAGAAAATATCTCTAGTTAAATAATATTTCCATATGGACCTAACAGAAGAACCAAAAAGCATAGCAAATGAATATTTAAGTAATAACACCAAAATCGATTTGAAAACAGATGCCAAGTTATTAGCGAAAAGAACATTCATGGATATTCTGTACTAGCGTCCACTTGAAACTGGAAATGTACTTTGGTTGACATTTTCACCTAGAGACAGATGGAATTGGCAAGGAACACATTTCCCCAGCTGGTTCAGAGAATGCCGATACTGCTAATCTCAAATATTTGTAAAGAGCAACGGACAGATGGGTCTCTGTTCCAATCTATTTAAATTATACATGCTTAATCCTAACTAAATTGCTACCACTTTAAACTGTAGTTCTGTAATTCCTCAGCCATTATATGTCAGCACCTAGCCAAATTTAGATGATCTGTCACACTGGCCGACGGATGCAAAACATTTGTAAAAAGGACACAGCGGACGAGAAAAATGTTCCATCCGTTGTTATCCGCTCTCAAAAGTGCCCCGAATTTGCATAACCAGAGCGGACAACATAGAAAGGAAATGGACGGGGGGAGGACGTAGGGCGGATGGAAAGCAGATGCTCCACGGAAGCCTAGCGGATGCCTAGCGAAAGCCTAGCGGATGCCTAGCGTTCACTGTGCATGCCGGGAGGATGCATTGCGTCAGCCCCGCGGATATAAAGGGAAGCAGCTCCCAAGCAGGTCACCATTCAGAGGAAAGACCTGCTTCCAGACACAGTTTGCCAGCCACCCAGCCAGCCAGCAACCCAACAACCATAGGGAAGAAATGGAAGCCTCCGCCATCTGCTACCAGCCCTGGCAAGAGGGACAGGGCCACCCTCCCACCCCCTGGCCCTGACTCTGTTTCTGCTGGGGCTTCTGCTCCCCGGGCTTGATCTTCTGGTGCTGGGGCTTCTGCTGATGCTGCTTCTGGAGCCACCAATGCCACCCACACCACCAATGCCACCCACACCACAGATGCCACCGATGCCACAGATGCCACCGACGCCAGTCCTCACCCAGCTGCAGACCAGACAGCCCCACTACACTGCTCCTTCCTCCACCCCACAGCCAAGCCCAGCCTCAGTACATCTGTCATCGGTATTGGGGCTGACACCCCATGTCATGGAGGAAGGGGCTCTCAACATCACGGGGCTGAGCCAGCTGTCTGAGAGATTCCTCAACACACCATCCCCTGTTGTCCTCTCGGGGCCAGGCAACCCAGTGCCGTTTCAGACCAGCACTCCAGCAGCAGCCACCTCCACAGCACCTGGACCCTTCACCCCTGAGACTGGGCACACCTCCGAGTGACCAAGAAGAGTGCCAGAGACTGGGTGGCTAACTGTTGACTTTATTTTTGCTTTGGACACTTGACTTGGGTCATTTTTCTTTTACAGCTTGTTATTAATAAAGATTATCTTTGCTTCACACACTTGCTTCATTTATTTTATTAAATAAAGTCTTGGTGGAAACTTTTAGAAATGATTTAAGCCTTTGCATGCTTGTGGGATGGGTAAGGATAGCTTGTGGGATGGGCAGGGATACCTTTGCGATGGGTAATAGCTGTGGGATGGGCAGGGATACCTTTGGGATGGGTAATAGCTGTGGGATGGGCAGGGATACCTTTGGGGTGGGTAATAGCTGTGGGATAGATAAACCTCCAGTGCAAGCATAGTGGGACTATATGGTCCACCCTCCCAGGTGCCACACCTATGGCCCTTTATTATCAATAATAATGTAATCATTCATCCACACATGTCAACATAAACACAACTCTTTATTAAAAGCCCTGTTCATTGTAGGCCCACCCAACATACATGGCCCAATCTCATCAGTGTGATGAGGCAGGCTGAAGGAAGCATCCATTAATCATCTATCATCCTGTCTTGCCGCTCCACTGCTCCAGCTAGGGAGTTGCACCAGTGTCTCAGGAGGTTGCGCTGCTTCTTCCCTTTGCGTGAAGCTCTGTTGGGGCCTTGCACATCCACAGTGTCTATCAGGTTTCACCCTTGCCTCCATTCCCCAGGCTCCATGTCCCCATTGTCTTCTTGGAGGTCCACGAGCCTGTTCTGCAACACTGGGTAGCGGGTGCGCATGAGATTGTGCAGGATGCAGCAAGCTTCCACGATGTTCCTCACGGTCTCTGGGCGATGCTGCATGGTGGTGAGAAGTACCTGGAACCTGTTGGCCAGGATGCCAAAGGCGTTCTCCACCACCCATCTTGCCCTGGACAGCCTGTAGTTGAAGATCCGCTCTTCACGGGTGAGGTATCTGGAAGTGTAGGGCTTCATGAGGTAGGTTCTGAGGGAGAAGGCGTCATCCCCCACGATGAAGTAGGGCACATTTTGCATGTCGTTGGGCAGGGGGTCTGGATCTGGGAAGCCCATGATGAGGTTGCCTTCCAGCCCCTCCTTGAGGTCACTGGTGTTGTATACCTGGGCATCTGAAGCTGACCCGTTGCCTGAAGCATCGATGTACATGAACTTGTAGTCAGCATCGACCATGGCGAAGAGGATGATGCTGAAGAAGCCCTTGTAGTTGAAGTAAGTGGACCCTGACTTGGCTGGAGCTTTGCAGGCCACGTGCTTGCCATCTATGTGTGCTCCAACGGTGTGTGCTCCAACGGTGTGGGGGAATTTCCACCTCTGATACCACTGCTCTGCAACTTTCTTCCAGCCTTCTTCAGTGGAGGGGCACTGGAGGAGCTCCTCCAGGTATTCTTCGATGATGGCCTGCACCACTTCTCTGACCACAATGCTGATGGTGTTGTGTGGCACCCTCCAGCCATACTGCATGCTCCTGTAGGTGGTCCCTGAGGCCAGGTGGCACAGAGTGAGTGCCACCTTGAGCCCAGGGTCCAGGCTGGGCCGGAAGTTGGTGTTTGCCTTGGTCAACCTGGGTCTCAGCTGCTCCACAACTTCGTCAAACATGGCTGGAGGCATCCTCATGAAGTTCTGGAATGCACGAGGGTCTTCGTTCCTCAGTTCCACCATCAGCTTGTTGTACAGTCCGTACTCCGCTCTTCTCCCGATCCATCTTCGGACCCAGACACTTCTTGGACGCCTCGCTTTCTTCCTGTAGAACAGTTGAAAGAGCCTGTAGATGGCTTCGCACTGTTGCAGAACGATGGTGGCTACCAAAAGGAGTGTGTTACGATCCATGGTGGAGATGACTGGATCCTGTGGAAGAGCAAGAGCCAGATGAAGGCTGCAGAGGTCTGCACAGCACGGGTGCTGGACTGAAAGTGAGATCCAGGTGAGTTCCTCCCCCTTTTTATAGGCAGTATAGGTTTTCCACTATGTGTCCTTTTGCATCCTCTAAGGCATCCTCTAGACATCCTTAATATCCGAGATAGGTCCCCTCTGCGAACGTTTTTTCCGTTTTAAATGCTTTGTATGCGAGCTGCATCCGCTTTCATCCTTTCTCCGTCCGTGCTACTAACGCTTTGTGTCCGTTCCGCATCCATTTCACTTCCTCCCTGTGTCTGTTTTCTGCTGGAGCGGATTTGAGTTGCGCTGATGCGCAGCGGATGCCGAGCAGATATAGCGGATGCATAACGGATGACAACGGATGTAGAACGGATGTTCCCCGAATGCGTTGCGGATGCATAACGGACGCGTTTGATACATTTTCTGCTCAAAAAGTTTTGAGCAGCTCAAAACTTTTTGAGCAGATGGAACTTCAGTCAACGGATGCTGGACGGATAAAGAGGATGAAAAATGGACGCAGTGAGTACAGAACGGATGGATCGCGTTAACTAACGGATGGCAAGTGTTTCTCTACATTTTATATCCTCTTTCCATCCATTGGTGCAGTGTGACATGGCCTTTAGGTCTTGTTTAGTCATAAATTAAAGTTAGGGTTAGTTACTATTCAAACTCAATTTGGAAGTTTTACTTAAAATACTGGGAGGGAGGGAGGGAGGGAGGAAGGGAAGGAAGGAGGGAGATGGATGGATGATACAAATGATAGAGATAGATATGGAGAGAGAGAGATGATACAGATGATAGACAGATATAGATATAGAGAGATATAGATAGATGGATAGATGGATGGATAGATGATGGAAGGATGGATGGATGGAGGGACACAATGAGTAAATATCAGCTATGAACTCTGCCTTGGCAACAGGAAAGTCATTCGGCCAGTAAACACTCAACTCCATTCAGTTGCCCCGACTCCACCCCAATGTAAGGGTTAATAAAATAAAATAAAAAAGGGGGGGAGAGAGATTGTTCAACAAAGGAGATTTCACTGATAATTTTTACCCTATACGGCAGGCTTTACATTTGCCTCCTTCCTTCACAGATGATAGATACAACTTTAATAGGATTACCCTACATTACTTAGTTGCAGAATGATTCCCTGTCCTCCTTTTTGCACCTACTTCCTGGTTTTGAAGACATGCTACAGTCAAAAGAAAACAGGATCCTTTATTATGTAAGGGTTATTTTTTCTACATGATGTTGAAGAACCTAACCAGGAGTATCACTTTTGACCTATCTGGATATGACAGTATATGGAGGCAGTTCCATGCGAAATAAGTCTTTAGGAGTTCAATCTTAAATGTGTATCCACTAAAATAGTTGCTTAAGAGAATATTCCCTCATCATTAGATTTTCATTTTAGAGTTGAATGGAATTTTCCCATTTGTCATAAGATACTAGAGAGGGAACAGAAAAGACCTCTATAAAAACCAAGAAAAGTACATAGAGATACAAAATGCAAAAGAGCACTTCACCAACTGCCATATTGTAACCAACTTAAAGATTTGGTGGCTGCATTTGCACAACCTGCTTAAGCATGATCAATTTTATTTTTAGTTAATTTCTCTTGGGGCTTATTGGTGCTATGCAAACCCAGTCCATTTGGTTTATTTATATTTAATGTATAACTCAGAAAATGGGTTCAATCCGTGACAAGATCAAGCCGAATTTTACTGATTCAAAAGGGTTTTTAAATCCCACCCCCCACTTTCAGATAAGACTGGTAGTGGGCATCTTAAACATATGTCGTTAAACAGCCAAACACCTCATATGGTACCACTTCTTTCAAATGTATAGAGCAATGTTTCTCCACCATGGCAATGTTAAGAATTCCCCTAGTCAGCCATGCTGGCTGTGGGATTCTGAAGTCCAACATATTAATATTGCCAAGGTTGAGAAACACTGGTCCAGAGCTTTGTAAGATCTAAGGTTTTTGGCAAAAATTATAAAGGTGGGAAATGATCTACCTGGATGGGTCCTACTGACATGAGAAGATTCTTCAGCTGAATGTCCGTGGTGGATGAAGAAAGCCCTTCCACTGACACCACGCAGGGCTGAGGTTTGCACTCCACCACCCGCAGATTCGGCTTACTTGGCATTAAGCGGCCTCGGCCCATCTGGCTCGCGATCCCCCTGCCTCTCCCATGCAGAATACCCTGGTGAGAAAAAAAGGATTTGATTTCGTGCTTCTGCTTACGGAGTCTGAGAGATTAACACGAATGATGCCTATCCTCTTAGGAGGGCTGGAGGGCAGGTGACTGATGTTCCACCTGAAAACACAGCTGATGGCCTGACAGTCATAGTTCCCTCAGATTCGCTTTCATTCAAATTATGGACCAGGAAATCCATGATCCATCAGTATCATCATTTCAGCGATACTTCCTCATCTAAAGAGAGAAACAGAATGAACCCCCCTACCCCCCAAAAAAGAAGAAAAAACCAGCAGAACGTCCAACTTCCCACCATTGAGTTTTTTTGCAGGAAAATGGAGGGGGAAATTCTGGAAATGAGGATCATGTGATTGTGGCTAACTACGGGAGCACTGAAGCAGCCACAACATTGCCAAATTTCAATCCCACAGGAATCATGGGCCCTGAACTGTGGATGCTTCCGATAAGTTAGCCTGTCGGCTGCTGCTCCATTCAAAATCCAAGAAAGAAATATTTAGACTCTTTTAATTAGAGAAAATATATCTTTTACTGGAAGTCAAGTGGTAGCAACAAAAGAATTCTGAATCTGAGAAAATGGGCGCATAAATCACATATACAAAGTGATGGTAATGTTCCCACCCCCAATAGTTCAAATAGTTCTTCCAATTAAAAGTTGTGAATGTCATCATGTGGACATCTTCAGGTGGTGATGACACTTCTTGGCCGTTGACCTTGGCATATTTTGATAAAGGTTTGCAGCTGCGCAGAAAATAGAAAGCCAAGCAAGAAATAGAAACCTAAGCAAGAATGTACTCCCCCCTCCCAGTTTATACAGTTCCACTTTGTAACACCTCCAGCTCACTTCTCACAATTATCCCCCCGTTACTTATGACAGCCAAAAGATGCAAAGGTCTTGAAGGCTAAAATCTTGAAGGCTGACATAGCCCTTTTGAGGTATGCCGTTTCAAAAATTGTTGCCCAATGCTGTTTCATCTAACTGAAGTTACAATCAATGAGAGACATGAGAACTTTCACTGTACATCGATAGGACAGCATAATGAAACTCCAATGTAACAAGAAGTTCCATCCCTAGGAGAAAACCATCCCAAAACACCGAGGCTTGCCAAAGTAACATCTCTTTCCTTCATGAACTCTTTATTTCCAGCAATGTCCTGAATTCAAATTAACTCTTGCCTCTTTATAGCCGCTCTGTAAGTTCCCCAAAACTCTGTCATACAGTTCTGTGTAAAAGTATTGTCCAGTTGTGCAAAAATGCTATAAATTAAGAATGCTTTTAGAAATAAAAGTGTTAATGATTTATTTTTTAGCCATTAGCAAATAGGGAACTAAATGAACAGAAGAGAAATCCAAATATATTTGACGTAACCACCCTTTAAAACAGCATCAATTCTTCTAGGTACACTTATGCACAGTTTTTGAAAGAACTCTTCAAGATTCCTTCAAGGTTGTTACAAACATCTTGGGAGAACTAACCACAGATCTTCTGTGGATTTAGGCTGCCTTCTGTCTCTTCATGTGATCCTAAACAAATTCAATGATGTTGAGATCAGTGCTCTTGTGAGGGCCAAACCATTACTTTCATGACTTCTTGTTTTTCTTTTACCCTGAAGATACAAGGACTATCCACAAAATACGTTTTCATCTGTAGCAAGAAGGGGCAGAGCTAGTGCAGCCATCTTTGGTCTGTGCGTCCGCCGCTTAGTCTGCATCTAGTCATGCTAGTGCGAGGTTCATATTGTTGCCCATTATTTCACAGCAAACGTTTGAAATGTGTGCTGCAATTGAAAATCCCGCGAGTTGTGAGGTGTGATCAGCGATAAGGCTTTTGTTGGCCAAAACCATAAATCGATTGAAATTTTTCAGCAACTGCATGAACCATACAGGAACAACATCATCACTGAAGGTGGAGTGTGCCAATGGTGCATTAAGTTTTAAAAAGGATGAACTAATGTTCATGATGAACAGCGGAGTGGATGTCCGAGCATTGTGACTGATGAACTCATTGTGAAAGTCGATGACAAGATTCATGAAAACCACCGTTTCACAGTAACGGAACTTTGGTAAACTTTGGTTTAGCAGTTTGTTGCATGAAATTGTTACACATAAGCTAGGCTACCAAAAATTTTGTGCAAGATGGGTACCAAAAATCCTGACAGAAAACCACAAGAGTCAGCGTATGGCTGCACCATTGACATTTCTGTACTCTTAGGACAAAGATGGAGATTCATTTCTTGATCGAATAGTAACTGGAGACAAGACTTGGGTCAAACATGTGAACAGCGAGACCAAATTGGAGTCTATGGAGTGGGGGCACACAAATTTTCCTCAAAAAACCAAGAAAATGTTTGCAAACGTTCTCTGCAAGGAAGATTATGTCAACTGTTTTTTGGGATAGGCAAGGTGTGCGCTTCTTATCGATTTTCTGGAACATGGTGCAACAACAAACTCTGTGAGGTAATGTGAAACGTGGCAAAAACTAAGAAAAGCAATTCAAAACAATCGTAGAGAAAAGTTAAGCTCAAAAATTTTGTTTTTGCATGACAATGTCCGACCGCACACAGCAAATTGCCCTCGAGAAGTCCTGAATGCTTTCAAGAGGGAGATTTTTCCTCATCGGCCCTACAGCCCCGATCTTGCACCAAGCGACTACCACTTGTTTCCGAGGATGAAGACCTGGCTTGGAACACAGCGCTTTGACGACGACGCGGAACTATGGGCGGGCGTGACTGATTGGCTCAAATCTCAGGCGGCTGAATTTTATGGCAATGGAATTACAAAGCTTGTTTACCACTATGATAAGAGCCTCAATTTGTTCGGTGAATATGTTGAAAAGTAGTGTCACTTTCAAGTGTATATAATAAAATTTTTTTCCTACACTTTGTTTTTTTTTCTATCGCAAAATATAATCTATTTTGTGGATAGCCCTCGTATTTCTGAATGACATTGGCTGCAAGTTTGGGGCCGTTATCATGCTGCAGAATAACTTTGGGGCCAACCACACATCTCCCTAATGCTATGACATGATAGATAAGTATCTGCCTGTATTTATAGAACTGAGGACACCATTGTTCCTGATCAAATCTCCATTTGCAGAAATGCAGTCCCAAACTTGCAAAGATCCTTCACATGCTCCGCTTGCCTGTATGCTCTCCAGTCCTTCGGCAAAAAATTGGCTCTTGCTACAGCCAATATTTCAAATTTCATCACTCTAGAGTACCTGCTGCCATTTTTCTCCACCCCATTCCTAGTTTTTCATGCATAGTTTAGTCCAGAAATATTTCATAAGAAGAGTTCTCTACTCCTCTACTCATTGCAGAATACCTTATGCCACCAGACTTGAAACTCTAGACCTAGAAAACCTAGAATTACACTACCTCTGGTCCGATCTAAGTATAGTATATAAAATCATACATTGCAATGTCCTACCTGTCCATGAATACTTCAGCTTCAACCATAACAACACTAGAGTACACAATAGATACAAACTCAAGGTTAATTGCACCAAACTTGATTGCAGGAAATACTTCAGAAACAGAGTGGTCAATGTTTAGAATACTCTACCTGACTCTGTGGTTTCTTCCCCAAATCCCAAAAATTTTAACCTTGAACTGTCTACTATTGACTTCATCCCCTTCCTAAGAGGCCTGTAGGGGGCGTGCATAAGCACACCAATTGTGCCTACAGTCCCTGTCCTATTGTTTTTTATTTTTCTTATAAGTATCTATCTCATATATTCAAAACTATATTTATTCTTATACCTGTATCTTGTAAGCGATTGACAAATCAAATAAATACAAAAACAAATACTCTTAGCTTTGTTTCCATCAGAGGTATGGCTTTTTGGCTTCAATTCTTCCATGAAGACTACTTCTGGCCAGACTTTTCCCGAAGTTTCTGGTTTCTGCCAGTTCTGTGCTGATGGTGGTACTGCTGGGCATTTTCTGATGTCGAAGGGAAGCAAACATGATGTTTCTTTCATCTGTTGGATTAAGTCTCCTTGGCTGATCACTGTGACTATGGTCTTCAACATTGCCCATTTCTATGTGCTTCTTCAGAAGAGCTTGAACAGCACATCTTAAAACTCTTAAGTCTGGTTTGACATCTTTGTCTGGGAGAGGCCTTGCTGATGCTGTATAACTACTTTTTGTTCCTGTGCTCAATTTTACCATGGGGTGTACAATTATCCTCCACAACCTCATGCTAGCAGCAGAGTTTGGCTGTTCCTTACCCTGATTTAAGCCTCCTACTATTCCAGTTAATGACTGTGTTTCAACCCACCTAGGAAATTGATGCCAATTAGTATCTGCTTGATATAATTGGTATAATATACCTGACTCTAATTCTACAAAATCCGTGATTTTGTGCAAAAGTAAGAATTGAAACTGTTTTGAAGGCAAAGAGTGATCAACATCAAATATTGATTTGATTTGCAGTTCTCTTCTGTTCATTTACTTTCCATTTTATTAATTGATAAAAAATAAATTATTAGCACTTCTATTTCTGAAAACATTAAAGGACTGCATTTTTTTTTGCACAACTGCCTAATATGTTTGCACAATACTGTACATTAAGGTAATAAACATGCATGGCTTCCAAAAAGTAGGCTCCTAAGCCATTTTCTATTATCATATGAAATTACACACTTGCAAAGATCTTACAAAAGGATTTGAGATCAAGGGTCCCCAATGCAGTTATCTGCAGTGTTAGAATACATCAATTCTGTTTCTCAAGATGTTAAAAATTGGAATCCAACTTATCACATACCAGAATATTACCTGACAACCAGCATTCACATGGGAATGTTTGCATCGTCCATAGATTTATCTGAAGTCAAAACAGTAATCACAAATCTATACCACCAAGAGAATTCTCTTTCTGCTACATCAATAGCTAGTGTAGTTAACAAATTCAGCATCTCAATAACCCTGAAAAGTTATTTCTTCAAGCAACTAATGAAGATATCAGTACAAACCAGAATCAATACCTTTTTCACTTGATGTATCCCTGGGATATTTTTTAGTCCTTGAGAAAACGTAGAATGAATCTGTGACAAAAGATGCTGATGAGGCTGATGTGGTTGCTGCACTGTCCCTTTTGTCAGTGTGACCTTCCGTACTGGTTGATGTCTCTGCTCCGATGGCTGTGGAAGCTGAGGAGGAGATTCTTCCAAATGAGAAAAGCCAATGTTCTCACCACCCTGTAAGAGATTTAAAACATTTTGCTTAAGACATTAAAAAGAAAAAAAAATCTACTCCGTGCTTTTGGCAACAACTACTATAGAATAGAGCTTGGATAACAGATTAAGAAGTATTAAGATCATGCTTTATTCAGAAGAGAATGTGCATGGCTTCCTAAAATTGAGGGGGGGTTAAATCCTGCGTGATTTATTCCTTATGAGTTAAAAATCACAGTTTTTTTTCAATAGACATATATGCAAATCAAACGCTAGTACAACTTTCCACAATGTGGATTCCTTCTAGTTCTGGGGCTCTTAACTTTCAGAATTTTCAGTCAATGTAACTATATAACAAAATGCTGGGGAACCTGTTGCCTTCAAGTCCTGCTTATGGCTTGAAGGCATTTCATATTGTTGACTATCAACATTTGGAGATATACCGTGCACAAAATGAAAAATGTGTTTTGATTCAAGCATGAATCAAATCTATTCTGGCTCATGGCACACATTTCCAGGAAATCAGAATCTGTCCAAACTAAATCCAGATAGCTGGTTTCCTTATCAGATGGCTCCTTCATCTGACAGGCAAACTAGAAGAAGGTTGACAAGCCTGTCTTAGCCAGCTCATCAATATTTCCAGCATCTTCCTTTCCTTTACACACTACTGCACCAGAAATCACGCAAGGTATATCTATCCAGACCCCCACTTTTCCTCGTCTTTTTTTTTTTTTAGCCCATGGTCACCTTGTCAGGAGCAAGAAACCAGAACAGTACAGGGGACTGAACACAATGTTTATTGCTGTTCATCTGTTGACAAAAATCTCACCAGATTCATGCACTCACTATAGAATTGCTAGATAAAAACTGCAAAGTTTTAAAGAAGATCTCCTTTTTCCAGCTCATCATCTATTCAAGGATAGCCTACCTTTTTACTCATCTCCTCAACTCAGGTCCAGATTGAACTACATTTGCTTCCCATCTTAATGTCTATGATCTTCCCACAATCTTATCCTTCCCTGTTTTAACCACTGCCTCTTTACCTGGAGCATTTTGCCAGCAGCATGCCTTCAAGATCTGTGCCCAGATAAGCTCTTAATAATTTTGGTATGGATATGGTCTGTGATGACCCGTAGTCTCTCAAAATTACCCAAAACATACATTAAAGTCCGGCAAGGCCTTCAACTTAACTTCACTGTTTTATTAGGCACAGTTTAAAGTCACAAAAGTAAATAATGAGGCAAAAAGAAAACCAAAACAAACCACATTGAGGAGAGTTCCAAAGCAAGCCAAGATAACTAATCATACATTCTAGGAAAATAACCAAGGAGAGTCCATGGGAAAAACATCAGCAAAGATAAACCTCTTTCAAAGTAAACACTAAACTTTGACTCCAGCAATTCTTACTCCGCAATTACAAACTTATTTATATACATAGCTCTGAGCTGCAAACCACGAGGAAGATCATGGTAATCTCCTCCTGAGTAGACCTTGCTTTTCACTGATCCACTCCTCCCTGCGTGACCTAGGATGGATAGGGGATGGGCCTGGGTCCTCCTCTGACTGCTCAGTCAGCCTCTGCCCTTCCCCAGCCTCCTCCACCACCTCTGGAGCCACACTCCCACTTCCTGTTGCCTGTTCCTCCTCTTCCTCAGAGTCAATTCCTTTTGCCTGTTCCTCCTCTTCCTCAGAATCAGTCTCCACCAGGGGCATGACATGGACCATCCAAAATAAGAGAATGTTTTGCTCATCCCTAAGAGAAATATAAGGTTGCTAGATTAACATGAGTTATGATTTTGGTCTGATCCAGGCAGGCTGCTGTCTTTCTGTACCAGGCAGATCTTTTCTAATTATGATTGTTCAAAGAAAATCAAGTCAATCAATGGTTATGTGATGTGTTCCTTAAGAAACCTCTTGAGGAAATGGCATTCTGCTGAAATATTCATCCCAAAATCTGAGGATAAATGAAAACCAACACAATTCTAAAAAAGCTGTAAACTTTGCGAAGATCTATGTGTTTTAAACAGACATGATAAACTGAAGATAAGAATTAAGTATATTTTAAGAGACTTTCCCTCTCTAATACCTTATTCTACTTCTTAAAATATCTTAACTGAAGTTGAAATCTTTCTACAATTGTTATCACTCCACAGAAGTTTAAAATGGCATTTATATAGCAGCAGAGTAATGTAATATATCCCTGCTGGTAAATAAATATACTTTCCTACTTTGAACTAAAAATATTAAATCCCCCCTCAAAAACTTATATTTGTATTATTTTTGAATGACAAGCCAAGAGTAGGATTAGGCAAGCTGATCTATTTGAAGTAAAGCTCAGCAAGAGAGCCCTTGTCATAGCATGCGTTGAACTTTTGATCTCAAAATAAAAGATCCTGCAAATCTGGAGTGTTAAAAAAACTAAAATTCAAGAAATGGTATATTTGCACTTTGTAAATATTTATATTATAAGTGGACATATACCTTTACACAATTTATGTAGGCTAACTCTTCATTACATGGCTTAAAAACTAAGATTGTTATTAATCATCTTTATTAATTTCAGTTGAAAAGATAAGAAATTAAATGAGTAAGATTCAGAAGCTTCCAATTCCACTATTTATTTTTAGAAAGGTAAGCCCTGATCATGCTTTATTAGGAAGGACGTTAATAAATAAGAGAAAATGAAGGAGCACAAGAATTTTGTAAGCTGTACTTTTCTCACAAATACCTTGACAGCTTCACAATGAAGATGAAGTCAGTTGGCTATCAATATTAGCTGGACAATTTTATTTATAACAAATGCTTTGAGGATGTCCTGATAAAATACTGCCCCATTGATACTGTCAGAGCTTCTTGCAATTTGACAGATCAAATCTTATTCTAATTCTTAAAACCGCACAAATAAACGGTATCGCTCGTGCACATTCTGTAGTGAGCAAATTGATTAATCCCTTTCTATAGAAATCTCAACTCTTGATTACACCTATCAGACGTTAAGCACCATTATTCCAAGTGACAACACTTGACAAATTCCCTAACCATCTCTCTCAGCCTTTGTACCCCTGCTAGCTTGTATTAACCCTGATGAAAAATTAATTTTCCTTATCTTCAACTAAGCCCCAAAATCCAAATCCACCAAACTGGCAACTCTTTCTGTAAAGGTATTATGAAAACCTCTAAAAGATTAATTGCATGTCTTCAGGTGACATTAAATTAATTTCTATACTCATGATAGACATTTGATACTCAGCACTGAGAGGACAGATAACATTGTCAGGATACACAGAAGGACAGTGGTGGAGTGTCCCAGGGCAGCCTCTTATGAATTCTCCTTTCGATAAGGCCATACTTCACTGTCATTGACACTGTTACCGATCTTGCAGCCTCAGACCTCACTGCACAGGTTTTTATTAACTGCGACAATGCTGTGTTTATCCATGTAATCTTTGCTAAAGCAAATTCAAATAACCACCCTAACAGTGAGAGGGATGTTCGTGCTGGTTAAAGCATTTAAAGAAAATAAACTTGGCCTAACTTGTGAAATATTGCATTGCACGAACTGCAAACACAACTCTGCACTCCTATCTTGGGGAAATGAGTTAACAATCTAAAGAAGACAAGGTACATTTTAGTTTCTATACCGGGGACCATAACAAGCTGTACCACAACCATATTCCCATTAAAAGTCATCTGACAGGATTTAATAAATGGCTTGCTTTCCTCAACAATCATTGCTTTTTAAAAAAAAAAAATGAAAACTAAGCTGGAAAGAAACTATTGAAACCAATTAATGGTGCAAATGTTGTTAGCAGCATGAAGTCTACATTCAATAAAATAAATGTAAAACCCAAAAATGTAAGAACACTACAAAGCTAGCAACTATTTCATCGCATTTGAATATGTCTCAAAGGTGCTTTTTCTAAAAGGTAAGTGGACTTTTTTAATTCTTTTTTTTTAAAAAAATTTTTTTTACTTCTCATCCAAGAAGGGGGAAATTCAATCAGTTAGAATTGAAGAAGCCTCTTGAATAAGAAATGTTTTCAAAGGGAAAAAAACCCTAAGAAAGTCCAGTTGCCTTTTCGGAAAACCACTTCGGGATGGATGATTAAGAATCTCCATAGACATCTGAATACTTGTACTAATGAACTCACCAAAACCAATATCATGGCAAGTAAATTAAAGAAGTCTTCATGTTCAAACACTTTTGCAATCTGAGACTTAAATAAAAGGATATTCTTCTATCTGCTTTTAAGGTCAATGTGAGATCGGAAATGAATTCATTTTGGATACTCTCAAGGTAGCATTCAAAGTTCAGATTCAGACTTATACCAGCCTGAAGATAGTAAACATCTTTAGTGTTATCCAATAAATGGCCCATTAATAGAGAAGAACTGATGTATATTTGCTGATCACTATGACTGCAGAAACATGTATGGTCCCTGCCACTGTAGCCATAAAAATATATATTTTTGAAAATGTTACATTTTATATAGCTGTTCCTTGAAACTGATGGCGATTATGCAAACATTCTTCCTGCCTGTTGCTCAATTCAGTTGTTTTCATCACATGAAATTATAGGAAGCAAAATAAAATAAGTGATTTGCAACACTTCAGAAAGTGCAATATGAGATCTATCTTTTTCAGTTAAGCAAAAATATATGTAGAAAATAATGTGAAAGGCACATAATTGCATTCTTTGAAACAGTTAATAAATATTTCTAATCGATCAATATGCACTAAAAATATGTAGCAAATACTAGTAGCTATTTTCTAATAAATATTTTAAAAGTCAAGGATTGAGAAAACATGAACATCATGGGCTTTGCGTTCAAAGGACATTCCTTGCAAAGATAACAGGATTATATTTGACTATAGGCAGTCCTCATGTTATAACCATAATGGTGCCTGTCCATTAAGTTATGATGGGTTGGTGATGGATCTGGTTTTATTATCTTTTTGTGATGGTAATAAAGCAAAAGACAGTCATTAAATAAATTAATGGTTCACTATCAGCCAGTTTTGCCCCCCCCCAAAAAAAAAAAGCAAAGTAAAATGCTGATTTTTGGCAAAACGGTCATAAAATGCTGTAGTGACTGTTGGATGCTGCAAGCAGCCCTAAGTGCAGGCTGGATGCTCAGGACCCAAAGTGTGTCAGTTAAACAAGGGACTAGTGGTCGTGGAACTATTGAATGCAGGTTATAAGTACCCCCAGGGAAATACATTATAACTCCAAATGATTGCTAAATGGACTGGTTATAAATTGAGGACTACTCGTATAAGTAGTAAGACAACTTTACATAACATCCCCATACTCTTGAAATGCAGTATATGCATCTTTTATCATCCTTTCCCATATTCCCTCCATCAGGATTTCTCCAAATATTCCCCGTTTTCTAAACTAGAAATGAGTATCTGGTCCATACAAGCAAATTTGCTTATATTCTAAAATGTTACTGAAATAGAACAGAGGGGCCCTGCTCTCTTTTTCAGAATTGCAGGCGATTTGCAGTTGCGTATCTGTCACTCTAAGGACGAAGACAACTAATCCAATTTGCGTTGGAAATGCAAACATGAAGAAGGGACATTTTATCATGCTTGGTAGACTTTTAAAAAAGCCAGAAAGTTCTAAATTCAAATACATGTACTAATTCAAAGGATTTTAAGAGTTAATATACAATTAAAACTATAGGCTTTTCTTTTGGGACTGTTAAATAGCTAGAAAAAAGTGATGGAACGCTGTTTTTCTGCGTGACAACTGCGGTAATATAAACATATGCAATCGTATGTGCAATGATGAAAAAATCTGGAATTTCCCACAATGGAGGAATAGTTGATGAAGATGATGGAACTTGTGGAAATGGTCAAATTGACTTCTTTGACTTGAGAAAAGACAGTTATCTATGTTTATAGCTGTCTGGAAACATCTTATAGATGCTTTGCATGAAGCAGAATGTGAACTTATGGTTTATGGTTTTGAGGATTAGACAGGATAAGAAAAAGATTAGGCAATGCAGAACAATTGAGTTATGCTGTAATCATACAGAAAAGAGTAAATTTACAATTGTATTTATCACTGCTGTAAAGAGAAGCTGAAGCAACTTCTATGTATTTTCTTTCTTTGCTTTTGCACCTTTAGTTCTTTTCTTGATCTATAAGTTTTTGTCGTTTTAGTAAGATTATATTCTTAAAAAATAGATAATTTTGTTCCCTTATTAGCTAAGCTGACTTGAGCTGGCAATTCAAATCTATCTTGAGGGACACATCTTCTGACTTTTGCCTTACATGATATTTGAGTTCTATTGATAGATAAGATAATAATAGATAAGTTAGATAGATAATAGATAAATTAATAATAGATAAGATAAAGTAGATACATAGGAAGGAAAGCAAGCAGACAAACAATTTCAGGGTTCCTTGGTGTTCTCTGAGTTTGTTTTCTTGCAGATGTTTCTTTACCCAACTAGGTAACATCATCAGTGCAAGTAAAGAGGGGGTTTGCACTCAGTTTATATTCTAGTGGCGTGTCTTGTCACAAAGTTGGTGGGAGTGGTCTTGATGGTTCTTTGGTTGGGCTGTTTACTGTTAGTTTGCCAGTTTTTTGATTGATGTATTGTTTACTTCTTGATGGTCTGATGCTAATCTTACATTTAATCTATGCCCATTTGACTGTTGGTGAGGAGATATTTTGGACTCCTTTTCTGCTTGTTGATTTATGACTTATAACCACAACCACAGAAGAAAAAACAACAGTCATGTACAATATGCAATGTAATAACTGCAACAGCAACTATGTAAGTTGCTATTATACTATGTAAGGCCAAGACTGGCAGAATGCATCCATGAACACCCAATTAACAGTAAGAAGACATGATCAAAACTCTTTTAATTTCACAACATATGGACAGACATAACCATAGTTTTAAGGGGGAAACTGAGACCACCCTAAACCAGGCCAAGTCCAAAAATACTACGGAATTTCTAGAAGCCTGGAACGCTGACAAATTAACCAAGAGACACATAGACATAAACAATATCTACATACTGAACAAAAGAAACAATCAACAAATCAAAAAGGGAAATAAGGAATCAAAAACCTCTTCATCAGCACCAATATAAACACATACATATATACATACATATATACATACACACAGGTAGGAGGAAAGGAGAGATGTAGATGTATTTATGCGAATAAATCATCTTTTCTGCAGTGTTGTTAGTGATTCATTATCTGCTGGGTCCATGCATTGAGTCCCACCACTACTGGGTGTTCTTTTTAAGTAACTGCTAGATGATTATCTATCTTAACCAAGTTAAGCTTTACTGAGTATTACTGCTGGGAGTTAAGTGATTGGATTTACAAGTTACTTGGGTTTTTTATGTGCTATGGTTCCCAGTGATGTATATATATGGCTAAATTTTGTGGGGATTGGGCAATGGTCACTTAATCTCTAAAACATGATTTTACTACACTCCATAACTTCTAAAAATAAAATAATTTTATATATGTTTAAGATTTTAAAATAAAACACACAAAATGAGTTTGGTCAATTAGCATAATGTTCTTCAATTTGCAGAATTCAGGATATCTCAAGTCAGGCTTCAGCTTACTGAATATAAGCATATTTGTAGGGCACCTCTTGTCAGTCGGGCACATATGCACTTTACAAAAAAAAAACCCAGTATGTAGAATAACAGAGTTGAAAGCGATCTTGGAGGTCTTCTAATCCAACATCCTGCTTGAACAGGAGAATCTATACCATTGTGGACAAATGGCTGTCCAATCTCTTCTTAATGGAATGGAGCACATATAACTTCTGTTTTGTTAGGAAAATTCATCATAGCTCTAGGTTGGATCTTTCCTTGATACATTTCTTGTCCTGCCCTCAAGTGCTTTGGAGAATAGAATTGATTTTCTCTTCTCAGAAGAGATGAGATTATTTTTATTCTTCTAAATATGATTGCATTTTGAACAGATTACCTGATCATCCTTTAGATTCATGGCAAACCCGTTATCAGATGTCTTCTCTATTTGTTTTAACTATTAAAAATTTTCCTGGGATGAAAAAGTATCTCCACCTTCAATATAATTAGTGTCTTTTTAAAGAAACTGATTTATTTTATCTATCACATCACAATAAAGGGGCTATAAAAGTACAAATTCTTCAAATGTTTTTATTTTATGAGATGAGAAATACAGATGCAAAAACAAATACTGTACAAGAAGCAAACTTTGTATATAAAGTTTGTGTCAAGTAAGATGAGAATAGCTTCTTATTGTTCTTATTGGGAGATGAATGCAGGTTAGACATTTGCAATACCATTTGTTGTCCATTCTTCCATCTCTTCCATTCACTTCATCTCCAGTACATACCAGTAATGCAGACAAGTTGGAATAATTAGGAGAAAAAGATTGTGCTAGCTGTGTAGTCAGGCTTTATAGACACATTCAGTAGTAACAGCACTCAACAGAAAGCTGTTTTTCCATATAAGAAAAAAAACCACTAGGGCATCTCTTCAACAAGATAAAGAAGTATATTCTTGGTCCAGTAATAAACTCAGCACTTTCAGACGGCAGAGGACTTAGTCACGTCACTCTGAGCAAGGAAGAAGAGTCGTTGGCTAAGGAGAAATGATCCAACAATAATGTAAGATGGCTGCATAATACAATAAATTATTTAAGCTCTATGTTATTTCAACAGGCAATGTCCAATATAAAGAGTTTCCAGTACTCCACCAAGGGGAATACAGGAACATGATTTAAAAACCTGGTTCCATTAGACTGTCAAAATTATTAATTTGTTTTTTTATGCACATTCCTCTTGTTCTTTTAATCTCAATATTTGTGTGTTACTTCAGAGGTCACTAAAGAAAAGGAACGTGATGCCTCATATTTTAGGCACACCTGGCCTATAAAGCAATTATTATTTGAGATTGAGAATGAAGACATTACATTTTATTTGTTTTGGGCGTTTAGAATGCAATAGGGAAGATGGCAGAGCACGGAGGATATCCGCAGGCATATAGAGAAAACATTTCAGTGACAAGATGATTTGAAATCCAGTGTGATGTAGAGATTAAACTGTTGGACAAGGACAATGGAGAGTGAAGTTGAAATCCCTGAACTATAAAGCTCAGGGTATAGAAGGAGATAAAACTGAATGAATAAAGCAACTACCATATACATTTTCCAGAGTCCCATGAAAAAACAGCATAATGGGTTTATTAATAAGATTATGATGAGCTTTAAAATGATTGTCATTTACTACCTGTGAATCTTGAAACCCCTTTCCCATTAAGTCAACAAAACAGATTATAGCAGCCATTAAGGGGAAGGCTATATAGCTGTGCATGGAGGGAAAGTATGTTTCTGAAAGAAAGATTATGATATACAATGCAAAGCCAAACTAATGCAATATATGTAAGCATTAGGATTTTGAACAGTGAAGATTTATCTTAGATTGAAAATAAAATGTGTTTAAACTAGCTTCCATGACAATTATGTTATTTAATAGCAACTCTAAACTTTCTACCATTATTACAGAATACCCACTGTCACAGAACCATTCCTACAAGTAAAATAACTTGACATTTGGTAAGTTGCCCGACTGAATAATAATCCTACTTATATTAAGTAGTATATAGAGAAATATTAGTACTTTTGCACACTGGCAGTTTGCAATGGTTTGACTTATAATGCACTATCAAATGTTCCTTCCATCTTAGTTGTTCAAACTACAAAGTTTAAATCACAACTAAATTTTGTTTGAGGCCGGATAACAGAACATTGTATGCAGAGTGTTAGGCTGTCACAAACAAAGAGCAGTAAGTGGTAGAGAAAAATAGTCCGTTAGTAATGGGAGTTAAGATAAGCATCTATTAAAAAGAAGTAAAAGCAGTGTATTTCATGTATTTCATTCAGCTCAACAGTCAGAAACAATAGCCTATGATAAAACAGGAAAAAGGCATTTATTCTGGACCAAAAAGGAAAGACAATCGAAATTCCAATGTAAACCAAACAGAGAACAGTAACACCAGACTTTTACCAGGGATAAAATACTGTCAAAAGACCCCTTTAAAATGCTTCCATCATCTAAAGCAAGAAAATTCTGTCAGATAGAAAATGATCCCTATTGAAAACATTTTACCCAAGAATTCTACAAATACTGCAGACACAAAAACATTTAGCAGACAAAGCAAAGGAAAATAAAGCCATGTAAGAGAAACTGCAGACATTCATTTAGCAAAAGAACAAGACTTCCCTTCTAAAATATTTCCAATTGCTGGTCAATCCCCTATTATTATGTGTACTTCCAAGTCATAAGGACTCCTCACAGACATTGAGATACAGAAGAGAACTTTCACATCACTCGATCAAATTTCATATTTACACAAGACACACAGAATACCAGATAAGAATAAAACATGAAAATATTTCAGGAATAACCACAATGCATCTACACGCAAACAAAAAATGCAGAAGCCAGGACAGGAATATCTGAACTGGAGGTAAATGTTTTAAGTGTAGCTTAATCGGCTGTTATTTCAGTATGTTAGTAAGTAGAGGAAGATCTATTATATTATAAAAATAGCCTTGAAAACTTCCAGTATGTTACATTAATGTTATAATACATTAATGTTATAATACATTAAGTGTTGCCTCCAGAAATGAAACCAGGCAATTTCCTAAATGTACTTATTTTCTTGAGCTTGTAATGTGAATATGTAATATGTAATCCATAGATTCATTTTAGAAAGGTCAATAAAAGTAACTTTTTACTCAAGTTGAACTGGTGGTTAACATTGGCACAAAATATCAATAAACTTTCTTGTCCATGACAGAAAAATGGTTGGTCATTGTCATGATCTATTTCTACCTGACAGTCTGGGAAGAACTTATGCAGTTGTATCCTCCTGAGCTTTATAAAATCAGCAAAAATCAGAGAGGTGCTGCTAACTTGCAAGAGAACCTTTGTTTATAAATGTTTGTAAATGTACTGTATTTATGAGGTATAATAATATATTTATGTGCAGAGTGCAAATACGTTTTATTTGTGTTAAATATTTAGATTTGTCTTTGCATCATAATTCTCTCTTTAGCATTTGAAACAAGGTCACGTGGTTATAGTTTTCTTCAACAACCCTACTTTTTTCTACAAGTGCAGAGCAGTTGTGGAAGGCAGTTACACAATCTCAGTAAAAGATGCACTTATTATAAGAACTGCTACCATGTGAGCCAATCCACACATTCACTCCTGATAGCAAGATGCTTTCACCCTTTCATTTCCAGAGCGATGCATAGTTCAAAAGGTCTATGGAGATTCTCAATCATCCAGGTCATGGTTGTTCCAAAGTTGTTGTTGTTTTTCCCCCTCTCCAAAAGGCAACTGAACTTTCTTGGTGTTTCTTTGAAAACATTTCTGAAGTTACAACTGAAGAAGCTTCTTGAATGAGAAGTGAAATGTTTTCAAAGAAAACACCAAGAAAGTCCAGTTGCCTTTCAAAGAAGAAGGAAAAAAATTACACCTTTGTAATCAAAAGTCTCTTAAGAAATAAGATCTATCAAAATCAGGAATAGAATTTCAGAATAATAGCCACCTGAACTGTGAAATATTCCTGCTCCATATTGAAAGTAGAATATTCTACTCTCAGCACAGAATAGCTCTACAAGCATAAAGACTAGAACCAGAGGATTTGCTGGAAAGATGATGTTCTTGCCAAAATACTATCGGTCATATTAGGAATAAGACCTATCAATCGGCAACTTAAAGTCAGTTGGTTTCTTCAGCAGTGAGAAATTATATTGGAACAATTTTCATCTATTTTATCTGTTGTGCATTATATGCCACTCTGATCTTTTGATGACAAAACGCAAAAAAGAGAGATTCCATGACTTCAGTGTCTTCTTACTTAACTTCAGAACAGCTCCTACATTAAGATGAATTAAATGGAGATTTGATTCATTTTGAGTAAGTTTTACAGCCAAAATCCTATCAATCTCATTGCAGGCATTAATTACAAAATTGTAAAAGGTACTGGAAGTTCTTTTTCTAAGAAAATACAACTCCTAAAATAAATGAGTTAATTACTTACTTGAGTTATTTGCAAGGTTGCTCATGTTTACAAGTAAACACAGAGTATCTGATATTTAGAAAGAATTTCAAAATAGTGTCATAAACAACTACATAGAATTAGCTGCTTGTCATTAAAAGAATACTATTGTTCTGTCACCTTTCCCAGATACTTTTGAATACAGGTAGTCCTCAACTTACAACAATTGGTTTAGCAACTGTTCAAATTTACAGTGGCATTAAAGAAAGTGGCTTGGGGCTAATCCTCATACTTACAAAGGTTACAGCATCCTTTATTCACATGATCAAAATTTGGGCTCTTGGCAACCAACATTCACTTACTATAGTTATAATGTCCCAGGGTTACCTGACTGTCATTTGCAATCTTCACAGCTGGCTTCTGTCAAGCAGTCACTATGAGATTCACTTAACTACTCCAATTATTCATTTAACAAATATGCCAAATTTAACAAATCGGATGTGGCTCATATTAACAACTACCTCACTTAGTTAATGGAAATTCTTGTCCCCATTGTGGTCAAAGGGACTACCTGAAATCTATTCCACAGAAACTGACTTTGGCATACCTTGCCAAAAATAACTGGAGGCATGCTTATTGTGTGAAGAGAATTGCATAGCAGAAATCTTTTTTACTTTAGTATGATTTACAAAGTGAATTAAGATCCATAACTGTGCTGCATTTCATCTTTATCAAATCATCTATTACCTTTGCTTCACCCTCTGGTACCATCATGGAGATTCTCTATCATCCAAATCACCTTTATTCCAAAGATGCTTTCCCCAAAAAGCAACTGGACTTTCTGGGTTTTCTTTTTCTCTGGCAGGCCCAAATCTGATTCATGATTTGAAAATGTTTCGCTTCTTAATTAAGAGCCTTCTTCAGTTCTAACAGATTGATGGGGAATGAAAGGGTTTATATTTTTTGCAGTCTTCTGGTCATTAGTGCTCTCGAGGGCTGGTTGTTGAGACCACTTAAGAGTTCATCTGTATGCTCAGAGTCCCCTGAATCAGAGTGCAAAGAGACATGGAACCTTCTTAGGACTGCTGAAAGGGTGGTGTTGTAAACAGGAGGTCCATGATGTCATATTCCCCCCCCTCTCTGTTGAGGGAGGGCTGTTCAATTTTGATATAGAATTATTTATTGGCAAAGTGTGATCGGACACACAAGAACTTTGTCTCCGATACATAAGCTCTAAGCACAAGCAACATGTCATAAATCATGATCATAATCATAAAAATATATTAAGCATAAATCATAAGATACGGTAATATAAATAGCCTGTTCGACTCTTCTTTCAAACCAGTGCCCTTCTCTGTCCAGAATGTGAACTTGGCTGTCTTCAAAAGAGTGACATTTGCCTTTCAGATGCAGATGGACTGCCCAAATCCTGTCCTGATGAGTTTGTTCTCATGTACTGTGCCATGCTTTTGTGAGTTGGTTGTTTTGTTTCCCCAATTTACAGGTTACACATCTCACTGCAATTGAACCACATATATCACATTGCTCTGTTTGTGTCTAGATGTCTTGTCCTTGGGATGAACAAGCAACTGACTTAATGTATTCTTGGGCTTACAGTGTATTTGTATGTTGTATTGGCTGAAATTCCTCCTGAGCTTTTCCAATATTCCTGCAACTTATGGAATGATGTTGCTCCGTTTGTTGTTCTTTTCTTTATCTGTTACAAAGGAGGTACTGCTGAATCTTTTTCTGGATTTGATGAAGACCTAATAAGGGTAGTCATACGTTCTGAAGGCTTCTTTGATGTGTTTCTGTTCTTTTTCTTTCCCTGTTCTGCTGATGATTTTCAACTAACACAACCTATGTGCATACTTTAAACCTAGGAATACATTAAGACAGAAGCTTGTCCACCCAAAAGGCAAAACAGCCTGACACAAACAGAGCAATGTGATATATGCAGTGACTTATGTGTAGACCTGCGCATTGGGGAAACAAAACAACCACTTCACAAACCATGGCATAACATAGTAAAACAAACTCATTAGGACAGGATTCGGGAAAGTTCACATTTTGGACAGAGAGGACCACAGGTTTGAAAAAGGAGTCAAAGGGGCCATCTATATCAAAATTGAATAGCCCAACCTCAACAGAGGGAAAGAGATGTGACATCATCTGTCTCCGGTTTACAATGCAGTTCTTTCAGCAGTTCCAGGAAGGTTCCACATCCATTTACACTCTTGTTTAGGTGACTCTGAGAAAACAGATAAACTCTCAAATGGCCATAACTCTCAGAGAGCGAATGACCAACCCCCAGAATGGTAATGTCTGGATTACTGCAAAGAATAGAAATCCTTCCATTCCCTACCATAAGTTAGAACTGAAGAAAGTCCTTGGATAAGAAGTGAAATGTTTTCAAAAGAAAAAAAAATCACAAGAAAGTCCAATTGCCATTTGGAAAAAGCCCCTTTGTGACACCCTCTAGTACTATTTATATGCACTTCAGGCTGAAGATTTTTGACAATATATAATTGCAACTGCATACAAAAAGAATACATGGGACAGAGAATCTCTAGTTAATACTTTCATGGAGGAGACCTCTTTTTGGAGTACTAGAAAAATCTTGAGCCAGAGTATGAATATATATGTGTTTGCATGCAAGCATTACATAAGTACCTATGTACAACAAAATTTTCCTGTTAAAAAAGTTCTGTACCTGGAAAATAGAGGAAGGAAGCAATTTTCCCTTCAGCTTCCCTTCTGTCACATTTTTAATGTAATAGCTGTCTATCTTTTTTAAAGCAGAGATAGAAAATCACCAGAGGTGTGTGGTTTGCAGAATCCAAGCTCAAAGATACAGGGATGTGGGGGTATATATGGAGAGTCTGCTGCCATATTTAAGTGGCAATAGATTACCTTTTTACCTGGTGGCACCAGTACTCTATACAGATAAGAGATTTGCAATTACACCACATTTTAATTTTAGGGGAAGAAATACATCAACCTCTTCTTCCCATTTTTTAATTTCTGAATTGCACTCTTTGGTGGAACTATCCAAAGTATGTTTCTTCCTGCTTTCTGCAAGAGAAAAAGTATACAGAAGACACACTGTACTTCAGAGGCAAAAAGCCACACACACACCCCAAAAAATGTCAAGGCACAGGTTTATGACAGCACAAAAAAAGGGAGATTTCTGAATATTGTGGTGAACATTGTGTGGTTTTAAAAATTAATGTTGTCCTTTGAGAAAGATTTGGAAGGGAAACCAGTCAATTGAAGGGAAACCAGTCAACTGGTTTCCTTCCAATTGAATTTGAGTATGTGTAATTAATGTATGTTTAAATGTGTATTTAACTGGGGGGAAATAACAAATGATATAACAGTATTTTCAAGTGGATAATTAAGTTTAAAATAATTTGAAAGTGTTCTAATGATTGAAATAACCTGAATATAAATGGTTAAACTAGAATAGAGATTGTAAAAATAACCCAACTATCCAGTGGCCAAATTGATGCATTTGGCAAGCTCATATACTTGGACTATGTAGATAGGCATAGGGCTTACCTTCAAAGGAATTACCTGTCTCTCATAGTATCTGTCCAGTCAATATGCTCTGGCAAGGTTGGCATGCTCCAGGTTTGTTCATTTAAGAAATGCCATCTGCAGCACCTATCTTATGGAATAAGGTTCATTGGAGACCTGAATATCCCCTCCTCACTGTCCTGATTATTCCTAAGGGGCCTAAAGACCCAGCTCTTTAGTGGGGATAACTGACATCTCTCAATTTAGGCCATTCTCTTTCATTTCTTCCCTGTTTGTTATTCTGTCATTTCTTTATCTTTTTTTCCTTCCTTTCCCTTTATTATTTTTTATGTTTAAATCATCGGTAAATTACCCAGCATTGGCTGAAAGTTGGATGGCTTATACATTTAAATAATAATAAATACATAAATATTAGATATGTAAATGGAAATTGAATAATTATAGGATAAACCTGCCATGATGGTGGTTATCGATACCTTGGATGGCACCTAGAAAATATGCACATTAACAAAATTTTCATCCGCCAAATACAAAAAGTCACTGCTTGGATCTGCACACTGCTTGGATCTGCAGCTATATTAGGATATCCTATGTTCTTGAGAACAATGCACACGAAGCCTAACACCAGCCAAAAATGGCAACTGTGATTTCACATTGTGTATATGCATGATAGTGATAACGATGTCCTTTTCCATCACAATTTCCCAACTATAGTTCAGAAGCTTCTAAACAACCATCAATATCGGTAGTCACTGATAACCTAATCTCTGGAGCTCATTTTTAAATGAGCTTCTGTTACTATAATTACTGGTAGCAAATTCTCCAATTTCAGAATTAAACAAAAATCTTTCTGTAGGTCTTTAATTTCTCTACATTTAATTTCAATGAATAACATTGAATTTTAATATTATGACCCATGGTAAAAAGCTTCTATTTATATGATCTATGTCACTGGGTGCTTTTAGGAAATCTTGCCCTCTTTTCATTTTGGTCCTGCAGACTTTTATACTGTACATTCCAAATGACCAATTGCATTTTTTAAATCAGAAAAAATAATTGCCCATTTTTTTTCAGTTCCAAAATGTCTCCATGCAACATCTGTATAAACTGTACTAGTTTTGCTTACTATTCTCTACCACTCTTTTGATTTATATCACAGCAGGCTCCAACCGCAGACCGTTAAGGGGGAGGGGATGGTTCTGCACAAGCGGAAGGCCAGCGTACACTGCTCCATCTTCACAAGTGGTGGGCCTACACAGCCCCCCACTTGCACAACTGAAGCAATGTGCATTCTCCCGTTGTGCATGCAAGAAGACCTGCGCAAATATTGTGCTTTCACATCCCAGTTGTGAACTGGCCATGGCCCGAATTTTGGGCTGCAACCTGGGGGGGAGGGGGAATTTGTGGACCCGTTATATCACATTTCCTGGTGTAAAAATAAAACAATATACATTCAATGGAAATTACAGTATATCTTAAGTCTAGAATTCTAAGCTCTTTCTAGCTAAAGTTGTGAGCATGTTTATTCTGCGAAAGTTTATTCTGTTCTTTAACCATATACAATTACAGTACTTACCTAATATTCGCTGCTACTTTCTTTTGTAATTAGAATTAAATATCAAATGTTCACTATTTCTACTAAACAATTATCCTAAGGAGTTTTTACACAACTTAACTCTTAGCCTACATGATGTAGTCCTATCAGTTTAATGTGGCCATTTAAGATCATCATAAAGGATAATGTCCACTTATACATTATGTGTAGGGGAGAGGGTCATATCATTAGTGACGTATATCTTTGTGCCTATCTTTCCCCTCAAAGTCAGCAGGGGGGAAAGCTACATAGGAGTGCTATAGACTATTCTATATCTGAGCTTAGCTTCTGAGAACGGCAGGACAGATCATAGCAATAAGAGACATGCCTGGTAACTTACCCCTCCTGATAATTTTATCACCCTGACTTTGGTGCCAATGTGGGGCCCATCGCCACTCCCACTGTTTGCCCGCTGCATGACAGTTCTTTTCATCCCAGGCTTCACCTCTGGAGGCTGGCCTTGCACCAATGCCACCCGGCTAATCTGGGGCAGGTTTGCCTGTGCAGCAACAGGAGACTTTGCTTGCAAAGCTTTAAAGGGTGTCTGGAGCTCATTTTCAGGCACTGTCCTAGCCTGCCGTAGTTGCTTTATGGTTTTTATTTGCTGTCCTTGAAATTGTGCACCGTCTCCAGCCTGGAGAACATTTGCAGGCTTAGGTAGAGCAGTCGGGGAACCTGGAATGACCAGATCTTGTTTTTTAACCATTAGTCTATATTTCACATTTTGGCGGGGCTGTGCACCAGGAAGAGAAAGCAATGGGTTTCCATTGGTAGGCAGCTGTGAAGGGTCTTCTTCTTGCTGTTGGCCTACACAGCCTTGCTGCTGTTGCTGCTGCTGGGCTAGCCTTTCCAGCAATTCTTTTTTTCGGGCCCCAGCTTGAAGCTGCCGCCTGAGCTCCTTTTGTTTCAAGATCTCTTCTCTAAGGCGTTTCTGTTCCTCAATCTTCAAACGGTACTGTCTGGTTTCTTCATCTTCATCGGGAAACTGCAGGATAGCCATAAAATAAAGTTATGCATGGTAAAAAAAAATAACCCAACTTTGCTTCTTTCCCCCCCTCCTCTCAAAAATGGTGGAAATTTGTTAAAATGATGGCATGCTTTCCCAGCAGCATTCTTAAATTAACTGAAATGCTCTGTCTTTAATGACAAAGCTGCTAACAAAGGCTTATGAGCAATTAATCAAACAAGCAACAGAGGAGGCAAAAAATACATATATATTACTCTACTTTGGATTTTTTAAATACAGTAAATCAGAAAGCTGAAACTGAAGCCTTCTAAATCGGAACTCATTTAGAAGTTGCTGAAACTAATTAAACTATTAATATAATTCAAGAACTCAAATATTGTTTCAAATGGGAGCAGTAACAATAAGAGGCAGCCCATTGTGTCACACAGGTTTTATCTTGCTCTTTTCTGACAAACTAACAAAAGGTAGGATGGTAAATGACCTGAAAGGCCCTGATTAGAACTATTGATTTTTCTTACAGAATTTTCAGCCTGATCTGAAACTCATTTGTCACACAATAATTGGTTATAATGAACAGTGCAAGTCAATCTCTCTGACCTTGAACTCATGCACTCTCTTCAGAATTAAAATGTTGCTAAACGCAATGTTGGAATATTAATGGAATATCAGGAATGACCTTAATATTCCAGCCTTAAGCTTTTTAGCAAGTACTGCAGCCTTTGTGTGTCAAATAATCTCTTCAGTAGTCTTAAAACACCAGCAGGATATATCCTTATTCAAAGCTACAGAGAAATGAACAGCAAAAGAAAATTCTTTTTGTTGTTTTTTTTAATTTGCAGCTTCAACATACTTTAATGTGAATTGCTGCTTTTCAAACGTTAACAGCAGTCTTTACTCCTACAGAAAGCTACAAACCATCTATAATGTACAATAAATTTACTATTCTTTGATAATAAATTTAGCTGCTTAGATTTATTATCTAAATAACATATCCAGCACAGAATATTGAGGACACAAATATTGTTAAGAAAATTATGTGTTCTGAAAGCAGTTAAAAGGAAATGGAAAAAAAACCTAAGAAAAAAGAGATACCATAATATTAATAGAATTAATGTAATAATTACTAACAGAAATTGAGACTATTTTGTCCTAGCTTGTGTAAAAACCTTAAAAGTTCACTGGTTACTAGATATAATCCTTAATTTTGTGTAGTCACCTTTCAAAGTTACAACACCTCCAAGTACTTACAACCTTTGCAGTATCTCCATGATCAAAATTCAGGCACTTGGCAACTGGCATATATTTACAAAGGCTGCAACATCCTGGGGTCACATGATTGACATTTGCAGCCTTCCTAGCCATCTTCTGGCAAATAAAAGTCAATGAGGGGAGCCTGGATTCACTTAACAACTGTCAGATTCACTTACCAACTACAGTGATTTGTTTAGCAACCGTGGCAAAAAAGATCATAAAATTGGGTGCAACTCATTTAACAACTGCTCTGCTTAACAACAGAAATTCTAGTGCCAACTGTGGCCATGAGTCAAAGACCGCCTATACCAAATTCTCCCACCCTGCATATTCGTGATCATTCTAACCATTTCTCTTGCCTACTTGGGAAACTGTTTTAGAATAAATAAAAAGGTAAACAAGCTGAGCAGAAATTCAAATTTGAAAGGTTCTACTCTTTACTGGAGTGCCCTGATGACTCAGCAGTTAAGATGTTGCACTTGTCAGGTGGGAAGCCAACAGTCTGGGCTCAAGACCCAAGTGCTGCATGCTGCTCCAAATCCTGCCAACTTAGCATTTGCATGCTTAGTTCGAAAATATACAAATGCAAATAGATAGATACTGCTTTGCCAGGAAAGGTTACTGTGTTCTGTATTATTAAGCTGGCCACAAGATGACAGAAGCATCTCTCAGACAATGCAGGCTTCCTTGGCTGAGAATCGGGAGGTGAATACCATCCCTTTGAGTGTGATCATGATGTTGTGGTTCGCTGGCATCTAGTACAGATGGCAGCGGTATCGGACAATGAGGAAGGAAGGGGACCAATCAGCGAGTCTGGAGAGGACTTGGACGAGGGTCCGGCATCCAATGCAGGGATGGGGCCAGGACCACCTGGGAGTGGGGTGCTGCCTTCAGAGCCTTCGGAGTCTGGCAGCAGCGAAGCAGAGGACCCAGGGGAGCCTGTTCCCAGTGTGTGTGTGTGTGTGTGTGTGCAGAGCTGCTGGAAGGCAAGTACAGCTGAAAGAGAAGGGGCAACTCGGGAGTAAGGCTGGAGGTGATTGCCCCTTCCATAAGAGAAAAAAGTCAGACCTCAATGACCAAATCTTTGCAGGAAGCAAAGTAGTTCGATAGATTCTGAATCTTCCTTGAAGCTCTGTGTACTCTGGTTGCTTTTTTTCTGTTAAAATTAATTGGATATTTCTGTTTTTGGCAACATTCCATAGCACTGAAAAGTGTGCTTATCTTGGGGAACTGTTTAAGATTAGTTCTCACTGCCCAGTGTTGCAATAAGATAGCTTTTGCTTTTAAAATAAGTTGACGAAGCCTGGGTCAGAACACATAACCTTTAGCTCTTTACTACATTTTCCCAAAGCACCATTCCCAGAAATTTGGAGCCCTGGGACAGTAGGTTCTGAATCTAAAGTTTGGATCTTTAATCTGCAGCATCACATTGGCTCCAAGTATCTGATCCAAATAACGTGAAGGTGGCATTACATCCACATTCAAAGCTTTCTATCAGCATGGAAAAAAAAGTCTAGGGTTAAATGCTTTACTGCCAAAGATGACAATTTCCCCAAATGGATATTGTCATTACACAGCCTAAGCAAAATCTACGCAACCATTAGTCAGAAAAGATTTCAGTGGTTAACATTTATAGAAGAATTATACAGTCTTGGGATCTCTGAAATGGATCTCAGAGGCCCCAGAACATTGCCATCAGATGTTATATTAAATAAAACAGAATGGGGAAATGATTAAAAACACAACCTACATTTCATTTAGCGACCTTTCAAAGTTAACAATGGCACTGAAAAACAGGACTTATAACAGTTTTTCACACTTACAACCGTTGCACCCCTGGTCAAATGACACTTGGCAACTGATTCATATTTATGATGGTTGTAGTATGCCAAGATCATGTGATCACCTTTTGTGACCTTCTGGCAAGTCAACGGGGAAGGCAAATTCACTTTATAACTTTATTACTAACTTAAACGCTTGCAGTGATTCATTGAATAACAATGGCAAGGTAGGTCATAAAATGGGGCAAATGTTTCACTGAGCAACATAAATTTGGGGCTCAATTGTGATCTTAACTCCAGGACTACCTGTAATGTTAATTAAATGTTCAATAAAAGCAGATTTGCTTCTTGCTCTGGCTTCACCCACCCCCCAGCTTGCTGCTCAAAGAAAAGTGTAATAATCTAGAAAGAGGTAGCTACTTAAACGTGAGTGTCCCCTGCTTTCATCTCCCTTCTATGAATACTGAGGGAATTATGGGAGTTGTAGTCTACAGCTCTTAAAGTTGCAAAGGTTGGACACCTCTGTCCTACATAAAAGACCACTAAATATTAATCTTTCCTGCTGCAAAGATTAATCAGGAATAAATTCTGTTCCATTCCATTATAAGCTTAAAAAAGAAACCTCACAGAGCTAAATCAGTGCAACTACAATTTAGTGAAATATCAACAGCTGCTACTTTCTAGTATATACTTTCTAGTATCTGCTCACTTTTATGTATTAGTAAGGAGAATGTCTGCTTTTAGGCTAAATAAATTTTATTTTCTCTGCTAAGATTTTATTTAGGAACCCAAGAAACAAGGAATGGAAAGTCTCACAGAAACTGTTCTGCTACTGCATCTATCAAATTGAAATACAGGAAGTCTGTCTTACAACCATTAGTTTAGGGACAGTACTGAAAGAAGTGACTTATGACCAGTTTTCACACTTAGGACCATTGTAGCCTAATGCCACCATCATGTGATCAAACTGCAGGTGCTTGGCAAACTGGCATGATTCACAACAGCTGCATGAACTGGTCATGCGATCACCATTTGTAACCTTCTGACAAGTGTAGTCAATAGGGGAAGCCAGATTTGCTTAACGACCACATGATTCACTTAACATCTGTGGCCAAAGGTTCATAACATGGGGGTGAAACTCATTTAACAACTGCCTTGCTTAGCCACAGAAATCTGTACTGGAAAAATCTGAGTTTAGGCCAGCTTGGTTCATGGCTGCACCTGCCCTGTGGAAAAGTACCCACCACAGATTCCGATGTCCCCAAACCTGCCTAGCCTTTTGTAGGGCTCTGAAGACCTTGCTGCCCTTGCAGGCTTTAAGAAAGGATGAAATAATCAGATGAGCTTGGTTGCTGGAGTTAATTCTAGTTTCCAGGTTTGTAACTGAGCCATGTATTTATATCACTTTTGAGTGTTTTAATGCTTTATATTGTTGTGATAGGACTGTACGCAACCCAGAGTCATTGCTATCTATCCATCAAGCAGCAGATGGAAAGAATGGAGCAGTACGCCATCAGAAAAACTGGTAGGAAGGAGTTTTCCTTCGCTTCCCTTTGCAATGTAACAGGGCACTTCAGGCTGCATATTTTTAGAGATGTGCAAAATGGCAATCAGGCTTTTTATACAGTCACAAAAGTGACCTTTCAGATTTAACAGGCATTGGAGCTTAACAAACACCTCCTCTGTTTGAGTGGTCTGTTAAATCAAAATTTAAAGTTTCTGAACATAAAAAAGAACACATTTTGGCAGGTAATAAAACTGGGTCATGAATATAGAAGAGTACTGAAATGCAAATATCTTTTAGTCAAAACCGCTGTTGAAACGAAGGTGGGTACCCAAGGCATCTAGGCCTCTGCTGGAGGGACACCCTTACCTCTAGTTCGGATTTGTCCTCCACTTTAGGCTGAGTCACGGGAATAACTGTTTTAGGCTGAGTCGCGGGAGTGACTGTTTTAGGCTTGGACTCAATCTTTCCTGTTAGGTTCTTGATAGTTGTAAGAGGTTTCAGAGCAACTGTAGTGCTAGAAACCGGTTTCGCTTGAACAGAGGAAGCTGAAGCTTGAACAGAAGAAGCTGAAGCTTGAACAGAAGAAGCTGAAGCTTGAACAGAAGAAGCTGAAGCTTGAACAGAAGTTCGCCGGTTGTTGTTAGCAGTCTCCATCGAATGCAAAGGTGCTATTGGCAATTCACGCAAATTACTATTCCTTGTAGAAGATGACTGGGGCTGCTGGTTTGGACGTTTTACAATGCTTTGTGTTGATGTGTTCTGAAACAAACAAAAAAATCTTATCCTGTAAAAATTTAAAGGTCTCACCTTCTAACCAAGTCAAATTTCAGGGTTCTTCAATGGAGAAGAACTGATAAACAGGTGATATAACCTTCTCCCTCTAGTAAGGAAAGCTGAGAGATCCATTTGGCTAAATTCCTATGAAACAAAGCTCTCCCAGACTCCTCCTACTCTGAGATTAACTAGCCAAAAGGACTTTGCTAGAGGCATTTCATATAAAGGTCTGTCTGGAGGAAGGAAAAGACTGCCCTGCTCCAAGTAATATGGAACAAGAAGCTTCTAGAACTCAGGAAACAATCAATGTATAGAGTTCCAGGATCTGTTCTAAGTAATCAGTTGGATTGGGTTTCATGTTTTGATTTTAGTTTCAGTGTGTTCGAATCCTAGTCTTGTTAGTCTCACAACTATACAGGTAGCCCTCGACTTACAACAGTTTGTTTCGTGACTATTCAAAGTTAGAATCGAACTGAAAAAAGTAACTTATAATTATTTTCCACACTTACAACCATTGCAGCATCTTCTTGGCCACATAATCAAAATTCAATCACTTGGCAATTGGTTCCCATTTATGACAATGTCCTGAGGTCATGTTGTGTCCTTTTTCCACCTTCTGAGAAGCAAAGTCAATGGGGAACCCAGATTCACTCAGCGACCATGCTACTAATTGAACAACTGCAGTGATTCACTTAGCAAATGTGACAAGAAAGGTCATTAACATAGGGCAAAATTCACTCAACAACTGTCTCGCTTAGCAACATAAATTGTGGGGTCAGTTGTGGTTGTAAGTCGAGGACTACCTGTAATTCCAATAAGCTCAGTCTTCCTTTCAGATGAGCTTACTTTTGTATGACTTTGTTAATACACACTATTATTTTCTGATGCTCAACTTCGCTTCTCTTTGCTAACCAGGTGTAAACACTTGGTTGCCAATTTGTATCTTGGGAATTATAATGTGGTATGACCTGTTCAGACGGATTAAGAGTTTTGTAAGCTGCTGGTTTAAAACTGCCTCTGCATTTTATTATTAGAAAGAAAAGTACATTTCTTTCTTTCAGCCTTATTCATGGCTCCCCAAGGGATGAGGGTCTAATAAATACCAGTGAAAGCAACCCTAACTAATTTCATTCCAGGCTATCCATAGTTGGGTGGCACAGGCCCAGTGATGGGATAAACGAGATTTACTCCTCCTTATACTGAGCTCATATTCCATGGTAATGGCAGACAATCTATAGCCCTTTATAAACTATTGTGTTTCCCAGAAAATAAGACCAGGTCTTCTATTAATTTTTGCTCCGAAAGACGCATTAGGGCTTATTTTCCAGTTAGGTCTTATTTTTGAGGAAATGCGGTAGGTATTACCTGTGTCCGTCTGGCTGACAATTTGAACTGGGGCTTATTTTGGGAGTACAGCTTATATTACAAGCATCCTGAAAAAACATGCTAGAGCTTATTTTCTGGTGGGGTCGTTTTCGGGAAAACACAGGACTTATACCAGCTCCCAGCACCTTACACTTGCGAGTCCAACCAACTCAGACAAGTGCTGACCTATATGGTGGTAGCTTGACTGCACACTATACCAATCTAGTATGTCAACAGATGAGTGAATAGAATCATTATAAAGTATACTTCACGGGGGATGTAGAAGGGGGTGTGGAATGAGAGGAGAAAGGAAAACAGATGGGATGCAATTACCTCCAGAGTACTTTCTAGTGGTTAAGAGAGAGGACATGGGCCAATGGGCCTTCTTGGTTCAAACCTCTACTGTTCTACAGGGATAACTGGACAACCCTTTCAGCCTAATGTTGAGTTAAATAATTTCTCTTGTATCACTATAATTTGCATACTGCAGTCTGGATATCTGAGAGATCACTTATTTCTAATAGTTTTTGCCCATCCAGTGGACAAAAGTGGGAACTCTCCATGTTTCCTCTATTAAATCTTGTAATTGTGTGGGACTATAAAAACATACCTTCTCTACTGTGGCCTCCATCTTCTAGAACAGCATCTCCCCCAAAGATAAGGATAGTCTCCTCTCCTAGGCTTCTAGAAAGCTTTGAAAATCTGGGTTTGTTCTCAGATCCACGATTAATGTTTATGATTTCTCTAAGGCCCCTGTTTTGTTTTACTGTTTATTCATTTATTTTAGCCTGGGCTCCCCATGTAATGTGATGTCTTTTTAGTATTTTTATTGGGATTTTTTCTCTACATCCATATAAATTAAAGCAGGGTGGCCAATAGATTTAAATAAATGAATAAAACTAGTGACCAGCCCCTGCTCCCACAAATTCCCAGAAGAAAGGCTGGATATCAACATTCCAAATAAAAATGTCATCAGAGATTCCAGCCACCTACCATCTTTTGGGGTAGAAATAATAAATGCAGACACAGGGAGTGGTCAGGGGAAATCAGCAGGGGTGGTAAGAACTCACACCTTTTTCCAAGGTGGCTGTTCAGGTCTTGCCCACTGCCCAATGAGAGCCTGTGTTTTTTTTCTATATGGAAAGGACACTTACATGCCTGGCCTTTACCAGACTTTGCCGTTGCTGGTATGGCATCCGGTTACTGCTTGGCTGTGAAGTCTGTAGGCGTGGCCTGAACTGGGATGGGGCCACCGGAATCAGAGGCTGGGGAGGCACAGGCAGCAGGTGGTGCTGCTGCTGGTTGGACTGGTGCGGCTGATGGTGAGGCTGGGATGGTTGGGACGGCTGTGGATGCTGTGGTGGTGGCTGTGGCTGCAAAGGAGGGTGAAAAGGGCCCTGTACATTTGAAAACATGGCAGGTATGAGGTCACATTTGCTGCCTGATTGCTAAGCAATATACAATCATCACTTAACAAGGAAATAACTCTTAACAGAAACTAAGATTTTTCAGAAATTGGGAGTTGAAGACAATAAGGCGCCAGAAGAAATGCCATCTGACTGAGACTTTTTAAATAAAAAATAATTTTTCCTAAAATTAGACAGCAGCAGAAGCTGCATAATCCAGGAAAAAAAAGACTACAGATAGTCCTTGACTTACAACCATTTCTTTAGCGACCATTTGAAGTTACAAAGGCACTGAAGGAAAAAGTGACTTATGATTATTTCCCACACTTACAACCATCACAGCATCTCCACGGTCCTATGATCAGAATTCAAGTGCTTGGCAACCAGCATGTGTTTATGACAGTTGCAACATCCTGGGATCAATGTGATTGCCATCTGTGACCTTCTCAGTCGGCTTCTGACAAGCGAAGTCAATGGAGGAAGCTGGATCAGCTTAACGACTGCATGATTCATGTAAAATCTACAGTAATACACTTAACAACTGTGGCAAAAACAGCTGCAATATCAAGCATGACTCACTTAACAACTGTCTTGCTAGGTAATGAGAAGTTTGGTCCCATTTGTGGTTGTAAGTCGAGGACTACAACCCATTCTCTATAGGACTCAAAGACAATGGAAACCTATCAGGGAGGGATTCAACCTAGAACCAAGGTGAGAACAGTGAACAGAGAACCCTGACAGTCAGAACAATCAGCGGGATGGATTACGTCCAGAAGTTATGGATATCCCATCCCTGGAGATTTTTAAGAAGAGGCTGGACAGCCATTTGTCTGAAATGGTATAGAAAGTGTCCTGCCTGAGCAGGGGGCTGGACTAGAAGACCTTACTCCCTCATTCTGACTATCTGCATTATCTGCTTTAAAATTTGAATCTCTGTTTACTCAGACCAACTTAGTGCATGGTGCAATTAAGGTACCACCTAATTCTAATCTGATGAATTTATATTAATCTAAGGACTCTCCTGAATTATACTGGAGCTCTTCCTTTTTTGGGATGAAGGTGAAGATCACAGCTAGAATCTGAACCTTTTCCATTTTAATAAAACACACAGATTTTTTTTTTTAAAAAAAATTCTTCAGCTGTGTTTATATATCTGAACTCTCCCGGAACAAAATGAAGCACCAGCAGAGGGAGCTCTAAGTCTTGTAGTGTTCCAGATTTGAAGTTTTTAAATGCCTGCTTAATAGACATACTGCAAAAACTTATTTTCAGGAAACAGACTTCGGTATCTTTTCTGGAGTAAATCAATTTTAGGAAATCATGGGATGTGTAACAATGTCATATTACAAACTTCTCTAATCCCACTAGCTCTGTGAATAGCTTCACAAAAATCAACTTTTTAAAATATCTTCACTTTGAAGCATTCTCATGATATAGTTGCAGTTAGCCCTTATAATACAATTGGTGCTGGCCATCAGTGGTAGCGGCGGTAGGGAGAGTAATGCTGTCATGCTTGGCATCGCAATACAAAGGCAGGTTTAAATTGCTTTAAACATTAAGTATTTAACCTCTGTTTATAAGGAACCTTCTCTCAGCAATGTATGGTCTGAACTAAGACTAAATGTAATAACCTATAACAGATTCCACCCACCCCCAGAAAAAATAGGTTACTCCAGATAGGCTTGGACTACAACTTCCAGAATCTATCTGATAAGCACAATTATGCTATGCAGATCAATATCTACAAATTACCCTTAGCCAGAAATATGAAAGAAGTGACTGTACAGTAAAAACTGGCTATATTCTCCCCAAGTACCAGACATGAGAGTTGCCATCCTTTTCTTTATGTGACTGCAGATTGCAGATCTATATAATTCTCTAAAGCAGGGGTCTCAAAGCTGGCTGAGGAATTCTGGGAGTTGAAGTCTTAAAGTTACCATGGTTGGAGACCCTTGCTCTAAAGTCATATGCTTGCAAAAAGAGAAGAAAGGAACAATAGGGAAGAATGGAGGACTTACAATGGAAAGTTCAGGTTACAATGGTGGTGGTGATGAGACTCAACAGAGATGAGAGAGGGTTTTTCCTGATCATTACATACCTGCATGCCGGCTTGGGAGAGGGGGTTTAGGAATGGCTGTCCTGGGAGCTGCAAGAAGGACTGCCGTGGGGGAAGGAAAGGCCGTGCGTTGGCTGCTCCAGGCTGGCTGAAGTGAAGGATTCCCATCGGGCCCTGAGGCTGCAAACTTGGCCTTACTAGCCTTTCTCTTGGAAACAGGGGCTGCTGCCCCTGCTGGCTAAAACCAGGTCCAGGCTGACTGAATGGGAGCTGATTTTGACTAGGTACAGAGTGTGTGCTGTTAAGAAGAGGGGGCGGTGGTGGTGGAGGGCTCCGCTGTTCAAACAAGTGATGGCCGGGAAATCTCGGCTCTGTGATAAAAAAAAAAAAAAGGAGATGGCATGAAACCAACACATCTGCCAAGCAAAATACCAGTTTTTGGCCCAACCCCACTGGAAATAAAAGTCTCACAGAGAATTGCCAGGATTATGGCCAACGATTTCTTCCATTAGCCTAGTATACTCTACTCCAACTAGAAGTCAACCAACGGTGTAGACAAATCACCCTGTAGTTGGTGCATCACTTCCTGAAAATTTTCTGCCCTTAAATATGCATCAACAAGGTAAAAATTGTATAGGAAAAAGGTCTGGGCTACTAATCACGCTGCTTCAAGAATATGTATATAACTGCAAAATACTGGACTGCAGAACAAAGGAATAATGAGACAATTTTGAGATTGGCCAAACGACAAGATCGGGAAGATTCTGGTTTCACAGTTTAGGTCCAGTCCTAGCCATGAGAAAAATGTGTCTTCCAGCAGGGCTAAACAATGGCCATACCTCCCATGAAGAAAGATTCTCTCTCTTGTGGAGGTGGGGGCGGAAGAGGGGGTGGAGGTCCACGCCATTGGTCTTGGAGAGAAAGTCGTGGGGTTTGGTTGAAATTGCTAGGAACAGGTCCAGTAGTGTTTTGTTGAAAATCTGGAGGGCCCTGCATGATTAAAAAGAGAGATATGAGTGAGAAAGAAGGCATAATTCCTCTTGTAAGATTTCTTCACTTTTAGGTAACAGATACATATCTATTCTATAATCTGCACAACTTGCAAGGAAACAATTTGCAAGTTTCCATCTTTTGTGGTGCCTGTGAACACAAAATCTAAAGACAACATGTTTACAGGAAATTCAAAATGTTTTAATTATCACAACAGCCCTATAGGAATACCATTCCTTTTCAAGTTGACTGAAATCCATTCAGTTACTGAACTTCTATCTCATTAATCCAACAGTCTGAATGTCTACTTTATGCTCAATTTTTTAAAACCATTTAATTTTTTAAAACCATATCCTTTGCTATCTGTTTAATATAGCCTAAACAACTAAAAATGAAGCTAGTTTAATTTTCTTGTGTCAAACAATGACTCCTGACCCTCTTCATACACATGCACACCCATATATATGCTCTAAAGTAAAAAAAAAATTCAAGAACAAGGAAGAGAACATTTGACACCTAAATTATCCTAAATACTTAAGCAGCTGAGACATTTATTATAAAAAATATATGGAAAATTAATATAGACATCCTACTCTTCATTTTAAATAAATGGGTTACAGACAGATATTTAGCTATTACATCATCAGCAAGGGAAGAAACTATTTAAAATTTAAGCTCTGTAATTGATTTTTTTCCTCAGTACCAACACAATTACAGAATATACTTAAAAAGGCAGAAGTTTTTTGAGACCCAAATGCTAACAGAAAGTGACAATATTGTATGAATTAAAAATTCTTTGCCTATTTGTATTCCCATTGACACTTCAATCATACATGATCATCATCATCATTCAAGTACCAAACCTGAGCTGAGGTGCAGAAAGAAGCTTTTTAATAACAAGGAATCAAGATACTGACATTCAGCAAGGCTTCTTGGCTAGCTAGAAAGATTGACATTCAAACGTGAGTTTACATACCCTTTCTGAGTTTTAGCCTAAAACTGTTTTTTGGTGAAATTTAATTCTTGGTGACATTTAATCCTGTGTTTATTGATGGGATAATTTTCTCTATTCAGCTTTGTTTCGAAGGAAAAAGATTAATTTCTGCTCCTGAAAAGAAACTGGGTTGAGAAATCTGGCTAGTTCCTGTGTCTATTTGCCCTGGTAACTGATTTAACAAGCAACAGCTATTGTTGTGATTTAATTATTTGTATTGTGTTTGAATTTTTTCCTGCCTCATGGTTTCTTTTTCTATCTGGGGAGGGGGTCTTCCTTCACTGCTTTCGTGGCATCTGGCACTGTCTTTTTGGGATGTACTTCCAAGAGGCAGGATGCAACTTGGCACTGAATTTTTCACTGCCTTTCTAGGGGGCACGTGACCTTTCCTTAAATCTGGATGATTTCCTAAGGATATCTTGTGAGGTAAATGAGACCAGCTAGTATCTTTAAGTGGTGCAAATGGATCTAAAGATTGCTTTTCCTTGGTGTGCTCTTTCTGGAGAGCTTAAATGACCTCTCTGCTAAAGGGTTTCACTTTATGAGCAAGAGTTTGCTGCTGATAGTTACTGCATTTTAACTATTTTAATTCCTCAAGGTGCTCTGGCAACCTGCCTGATTTGTAATTATGGCTTGCAGGTATTTTTAATCTAATGATTGGTGCTTAGGGAAGCCTTTTGCAAGCAAAGAAGCTTTTTCTATGTTTGTTTAGGTAATCCTTGACTTACAACAGTTCATTTAGTGACCAAAGTTACAACGGCACTGAAAAAAGTGACTTATGACCGTTTTTTACACTTAGGACCGTTGTAGCATCCCCATTGTCATGAGGCCAGGAGGGAAGTGCCCCTTGATGTGAGTGATGTTGAGCTGGCCATTCCCACCCAGTCCCATGACCACCAAGCCACACCCTCCAACTAAACTAAGCCCACAGAATCAGTTGTTAAAAAATTTGAATCCCACCCCTAACAGAAATTTTGTGTAGTTTGGAGAACCAGCAAATACCACGTCTGACTGACCCTGCCTACATCTATTCTCTGCCTCCTGAGTCCCAGCTGATCGGCTGGGTCTTCTTTGGTTGCCCTGCACAGAATGGAGCTGGAAAGCAGGTTAGTGGGGTGGGGAGGGAATGGAGATGTTGCAGTATCCTTCCCCTGCCATGGCCACCATGCCACACCACACCACGCCCACCAAACCATGCCCACAGAACCAGTCATAAAATTTTTTTGAATCCCACACTGTATTATAGGATATGATATGACATGTTAACTAAGTGTACTTAATATGTAAGAGTAACCATGTTCTTTAACACTGATCTACTACATACATTCAAATACCCTATCCCTGGATATGTGAGATATGTAACACTGCTATTGTGTGAATTGCATTAGTTACCAGTGTGTTTCAGATGCAATTCAAGGTGCTGGTTTTCACCTTTAAAGCCCTTCATGACTTTGAAGAGGCTCCCTAAGGGGCTATCTTCTCCCAGGTGTTATTACCTGTCCAATTCTATCCAGCAGGTTCAACATGTGGTGAGTCCTGTCAGTGAAGGAATGTAAGCTGGCCAGGACTGAGAGTAATGCCTCCTCTGTGGTAGCCCTTGTTTTCTGGAATATTCTCCCTGTATGTTCTATGTTCAAAGAACAAGATGATCCCGACCTACAGGCCTTTCACAAAGCCCCGAATACCTGGTTATGTGTTCAGGCCTGGGGCTCCACATGGGTCAAGGGCCCCATTTCTTGATTATATTAACATCTATGGCAATAGTTTTATTCCACAACCATGCATATTTATTCTGTATTGCTTTACAATATACACCAAGCAGAATCATTGGCCAAGGTGGGCAACTATTCCCCATAGCAGATATGGATTCATATTGGATACATTCAGTACCCATAATTATTAGTAGACATTCATGCCTCATCCTTCATAAACTGGTCTAATTCTAACATAAAGGAATTTAGTAGTCTGTGAGGATCATAAATTGTTTTGGATTTTTTCAAAGTTGATATACTCCCTCCTGGAACATGCTATGTATGTGAGTCTAATCCCTCACTCCAACAGCATTACTGATAATCCAGCAGATCTTTTGCTTCAAAGTACTTTTTGTAAATATTACACATGTTCTACGTATGTCATATTCTGTGTATCCAATTGTTATGTTTCACTTCCCCTTTTGCTCCCCTTTTATTTTTTTTTAATGTTAGAAAAATGTGTTAAGAGAGTACTGGATTATAAATACAGCTACTACATACATCTCTTTAAAACAACTGCATCTTTTTCTTGCATATGGGAACTACCTCTAAAGGGCTGGCCTGTTAATTAGATTCCAGTTTACCCCCAACAATTTCACAAAACAGTGAAAACACATTGTTTTGCCTGAATGATAAATTTCATTAACCTACAATTTGTTTTCTAATACACTAGCCAATGTTTACTATGCTGCTTTTTCTTTAATGAGAATGAGTAGCTGAGCAATAAACTATAGAAAATTTATTATGTTCTAGAAAGAAAATACTGTAGTTGTAAACATTAACTATCCTGCTTAAAATATTTTAAAAAGACATTAAAACTATTGCATACATTATTTTTAGGGATGAGGCTTCATTAACTTGTACACCAGTTTTTCTCAATTTAGACAACTTTAAGTTGTCTGGATTTCAACTCCCAGAACTCCCAAAGATTTTTCCAGGAATTCTGGGAGTTGAAGACCAAGTTATCTTGAAGTTCCCAGGCTGAGAAACACTGCTCTATGCTTTCCAGTTTTACACCACACGCACGCGCACACACGCACACACACACACACACAATAATGCTAACTGTAAACTATTTTATTAGATTTATATTCTTATAATTTTAAAATAACTTTTAACTTTTCAGGGATGCATTCCAGATGATCTAATATGTTTGCCATGTTGCCTTTCAAATAGAATTTGGCCTTGGATGGATTTCCACCTCTAACTTCTGCTTGAAGTTCATTTTAGTCCCAAGGAACTTACTCCTCTTACTTTAGTCAACAGATATCCATCCAACTGGAAGAGACCGCAGACAAAAGATTATGCTTAAACCTAGTACTCCTGAAAAGATTATTTCCCTTGGGATATGAACAAGCAAAATCAATTCTTAAGCAATGGGTTTTAGATATGAAACATCAGAATGAAATAACCACAATTTCATCCATTATAATTATAGAAAATCAGCTCTACCGCTCCAAACCTCTCTGTGGTGCCTCAATTTGCTCACTCGCTCTCTAAATATCACACAATGTTTACACTAACAATATTTTAGATTTAACAAAATTCCTTACACAAGACATTTACCTCTGTGATTTCATGGCATTAGTATTGCTGGTTCTTTATTATTTTACCTGCTTTCACACCATGACTACACAGTGCTATTATGGTTCCTCTAATTACTTCTTTTCCCATGGATGCCTTGATGATGTTACATAAATCTCTTTGTGGATTATGATTATGATACTGTAGAAATTAGCTAGATTTGGTCAATTGAAATACTGAAATTGTTGAATGAGATACTTTAATTAAGTTTAAACTTTAGGAGTTTATGGCCTTTTAAAAAATAAAACAGACATTAAGTTTTGAAAATTCTGGCAAAACATCTGACATACAGAACCAGGAATTCTTCCATGGGTGCAAACTAGGAAGAGAAAAAGTAGACGCATAATATATTCTAACAAGAAACATAATATATTCTAATCTGTCAGGTTAACAGATACACTGAACGAATAAGAATACGGCCTTTTTTTTGGGGGGGGGGGGATGAACTGTGGTTAAGACTGCATTCAACAATTTAATAATGCAGGGGACACCACCAAAGACGTAAGTTTTCACACTCACAACAATAGACAAAATGTACAATAGATGTACATTAGAGAAAGAGAATAGTCATTTATCTTTTTCAATGATTTTAGTGTAGCAAATTTCAAATAGGAGGAATAAAATTAAATCATAACAGTTTATAAACCTGAAATGACAACATTTTAGGGCTAGGCTTTTAAAAAAAAAAAAACTCTGAGGGATGAAGAAGTCATCCCTTTCATCTGAGGGATGAAAAAAAAAGTTTATTTTTGACAGATGCAATCTATGTCAGAACAAGAGGGATGAGAAAAGTTTGAAAGACCCTCACACTCCAGGTCTGCTAGGGCCTGAAGTTTCAGAATGGTGTACCCATCTCTAAACTTCATTTAAAGAAGTACAGAGCTTCAGGCCACAAGTGTCTTTTGCCTATTAAAACAGATGCTGCCTGTTCATGCTGCCTGACATTCTATAGCATGAACATTTATACAACATATTAAAGTGTTCAAAGAGCTTTGCTCGTACCATCTCAGCAACAATAGTATCACCCCCCATTGCATGTGGGACAGCTAAGACAAGATATAGAGGTGTGCCTTAGGCTTAGTAAATTTATGGCAGTGGCAAGATAACACCGGAGACATTTTCAGTCTCTTAGCTGTCTCTTTGCCAGAAACTCTTCAAAGTCTGCATGTGACAGCTTTTACATTCAAACCCTGAAGTTGTGAAATTACTTCTGTCACCTTTATTAAAGAAATGTTAGATGAGTTGTTGCAAGTTTTAAATAGCTTAAATCTATATAAGAACCGTTTTCACCAAAGAAACAGTCTGAGATACATATATGTTTTGCAACAGGCCCCATCCTAGAAAAGCTTATCACTTCGCTGCAATGTGAAAAGAAATGTGTACATGGGCCATGCTATTATAGCTTCTGTGATATTTATCAACAGCATTTTTTTTAAAAAAGTAAACTCTCTCTTAATAACTATAGCTATCAGAAATTAAAATATAAGCTCTACATTTTCTAGAAGTAATTTACTTTAATTTTTTGAGCAACATGGATTATCAACTTTTTTTTGTAAGGATAATGTAATCCTCAACTCAATCTCAGCTGCTAGTGATTTCAGTCTCCAAGTGTTTTTTTTTTACTTCCTCGTGCAGTTTACAGCTCTGATAATCTCCTACCCATATATTATTAGCCAAGCTGAATCTGCTTAATTTCTTTTGAGGTCAGGCAAAATTGGCTAAATGCTGTCATCCAATGTAGGCATCACAAATTATGAAAAATATGGTTAACCAATGTCTATAACAGTAATTATTTAGCTTAGTTATTACAGCTATGCATCAAACTAAAGGCATAACACGGGTGTTATCCATTACTTTCGCAAGCATCTGCTCTAACTTCTACCTACGGTTGGTCAGGGAATTTGATTAGCTTGTTTGGCATTCAGCAAAAACAATAATGCAACTGTCTGAAAGAATATAAGATTACTTTTAATCCTGTCAAAATATTAAACTATTTTGCTTTCCTTTGATCCTCTCAAATATAATCCCTAGTTAAAAAAAATTAACATTCTCTCATACACAATTCTCATATTTTTACTTTTACTTTTTGGCATCTCTTGTTAATTACATGATATTATCTCTTATAATCTATTCATGAACCTGACAGAACTTTGGCTACCAATAAAAGAAAATTTAGCATAAACTGCTTAATGCTACAGTAATATTATAAATTAAAGCATAAAGAGGATCTAGCAGTTATTGTAACACTTATCAGCTCTTCTATGGGTCACTCTATGTATTTTTTTCAACTAGACTGATTAAATACTTTAACAATGTCACTGAATCTTTCAATAAATTATACTCTTGTTTCCACACATTTTCATTTATTAATCTCACTTAAAATACAAAGAGATGAGGAATGCCATTGACATCTAAGTATGGATACTCTGTTAATTCTTATTAAAATGGCATAAATGCAAAGAATCAAGGACTACAATAACCTATGACACTGCTTAAGACTATATCCATTTGTCACAAATGTTAATCCTCTTACTTTAGCAGCCAGTAGACATTACATTCTTCTCAGGAAATAACCCTGGTTCGATTCAATTAAAATAGGGTAAACTATCTGAAGATGGATTGTGCAAATGTTTTCAAAATAAGTCTTTTTTCACTGCTATCATATTCTCAGCAAATTATTTTCAACATGGTGGTCTTGAATTAACCCCATGATGGAGCCCTTCACAAAATTAAGAGAGCCACTGTGATGTAATTGACAAAACTGTTGTACTTCATCCTCCATCATGGAAAATCACTGGATGACTGTGGGCTAGTCTCTCAACCCAAACTAGTCCATGGGTTGTGGGTATGAAACCCCACATAACCACTTTAAGCTCCTACTGGTGAGATACAAATTTAATAAACACAAAATACATACATAAATTGTGTGCATTGTACTATAGTGGAAAAGAGAGATGGAGTGACCCCTGGTCTGGAAGTATATATATTTAAAGGAGAATATTTGTAGTTCAGGGTTGAAATGAAAGGTCTGTGGTGCTCCCTGAGCCTGGTTGTTTTCTCCAGTTGTTTCATTACTCAACTAATTAACATCATCAGTATCACAGCAGGTCTTTACGCTATCCCTTATGGGGGAAAAAAGAACTTCACACTCTAAATATAATTCTAAATCTTGTGAAAAAACCCTCCAATGGGTGCTAGGCCAAGGCCAAGGATAAACAATTGATCTATGGACAATCTAATTGTACATTAGTAGAGTTACTATTCTTTTTTTAACTATCCCATCCACCCAAAACTGCTGAAGTGTCCTAGCCTTCCAGTATCCATTTTAAGGTGGGATGCCGCAACCAGGGAAAGAACTAAAGAATTTTCTTCTTGGATTGTGGAATCAGTCCAGTCAGCAGAATAACATGATTTCCTCCTATGACCGTCCATAGAGAACTATAGTAGATGAACTCACATCTATGCCAATTTAACAATAATTTATTACAGATTATTCTTTGTGGATCAAAGAGAATTATTCCTTTGGGAAGATGAGGAGTAGAAAAAGCATGAACTAGCTAAGTTATTGCGATGGGTCGGACACGACTTCGCAACTAATAACAGCAACAATAAAGCTAAGTTACGAAAGTAATCAATAATCAGAATGTTCTTTGTTAAGAATTTGGAACTAAGGATATTTGGACAATGGGAGGCACAGGAAAGGGGTAGAACCATTATGACTATCCAGGATTTCTAGACATGCAGAACTGCTATATTTTTATTTGTCAGCATATAACACTCATCAAGCATTATCTGTCAAAAACACAGTAGATGACTTGTTTTGGGACCAGAGTGACCCTGCTCCTGGCCGTATTTGATCTTTTAGTTGCATTCAGTATCATCAAACACAGCATGCCTAAGATTGCCTCCAAGAGTTTTGACTAGAGGCATCATTCCTGTTTATAATTCAAAGTACTGTTTTCATTCTTAAAAGCTCTATCAGGATTGCCTCTTAAATGTCTGGAGGACAACCTTTGGAGCCATCCTGTCTGATGTGCTCATCTCAACTCGAGAGGTTACAATCTCCATCTTCAGAGTATAAGAAGCAGGCTTGGGGAGGTGGGAGAGGAAATCAGGGGAACTTTCTGTTATGGCTTCCAGTTTATGGGGTAGTTTCTTCAAAGTTAGATTACTGCTGATTTTGGAGGAATTTCATAAAACAGAACTGAGCAACTTAGAGGGGTCTAAAAGCTAATCCCACTTTTTTAAAAAAAATTAATCCATTTCTACACTCTTTAGTCTTGTTTTAATTTTATTTAATTTTATTTTTTGTGTATGTTCACAATTGCATACTGCCACATATTTTAATATCTGACAGCATAAAAACATTAAAAAAAAATCAAATATTCAGCAATAATGGAAAAAAGGAGGCTTTCTTCTTTAAAGTAATTTTTGAGAAGTGATGTTCTCCATTTGATTATAATTTATTCACAGATCACTTGACTTCAATATATAAGATCTATCTGCTTGTGTGACACCTATACTGGTCCTCTTTTCTTGACCGAGCCATATATACTGAAACTCATTCTGCCTCTTTCCTATGACCAGAAAGCCCTTGTTTTGCAGATTAAAGGAAAAGGTACCCAACAAAAAAATTCTTCTACTTCAGGGATATCACAAAGTAGAAAAGTCACAATAAACTCAATTCTACTGCTATCTGCATGAATTTTTAAGCAAATATCGCATACATCAATGTTTGGGGATCTGTATTTTTTTTAAAAGGGTATTTTCTGTTATGTTTCAAAAAAGCCTATTTTCTGTGAATGTTCAAATCAAATCAAAATGTGAGTAATCATGGCATCAGCTTGATTTTACCATTTATGAAAGCACCATGAGGGAAGGACAGAAAAGGATAGTTCCTTTTAAAGCCTACCCCTCTCCCTAGCTTAATAAGTATTATCATCATGTTTAGCTTCTGCTGCTCCTCCTGCAGATGGGAATGCATTGATATGATTAAATTTGATAGTGTGATAATGTATGGAAATAGTGATTAATTAGAAGCTCCCCAGCAAATGGAGGATATTTGTTATCATGTCACCTGCACTATAAATTGCGTTTCCCTTTTCCCAGTCTGACACTGATACCATAGGGAGAAGGGGTGGAGCCACAGAAGTTGATCTTCTGGGTACTTTACAGGTCTTGTTGCTCTATTGTGAAGATACTAATAATAGGGCTATGTAAATAAGTTGTGAAAATGGCAGATTCTCGTAAAGAGAACTTGCCAGAGATGCTCAGGAAAGCTCAGTTGCACATCTGCAGGGGCTGTAATAGGAGGGAGGGAAAATGTAATTTGATTCAGCAGTCTCATTCGAACATGATTTGCATGAAATGCTGTATAAAGCTCTATCCAAGAAATGTCAATCATGACCACCTGATACCTTGGTATCATGTTAAAAAGAAAGGAAAATGCTTTCCAGACCAGGTGGAATTTGCCGGCGCTGCTGCACAGTAATAGAGTGAAAATTTCATTTACTGCTGCTGTTCTAACAGCACTGCCATAACTAAAACACAATTGTTATGGCAGCCATGCAGCAAGCTAGAATTTTTTTTTCTCACCCTCTCTGCACTTGAGTCTCACATTTAAACAAATAACAGCCCAAGTGTGTATGTAGTTATCTTTCATCAACTGGTAAAACTGGTGATAGGACATTTTTAATACATATTCACAATGACTATAAATGGTCAACATGTTACATTTTAGAAGGTGTAAATATATACATATCTGCTGTATCTCACTAAAACATTAATCTAGGACCAGGACTGTGCACTGAGTTGGGTCAAATTATTTAGCCTTCCTAACACATGAAAATGACTCCTTGGCCACAATCTATTCCCATTTTGATAAACAACAGAAGATTTGAGATAACTTGTGCTCTACCAGCTAAACTGAGGAGAGAAAAATGTTAACCAACCATTGTCTGCATTAATCAGCCAGCATATCTTCCTCAGCAAGAAATAATTTGCGCACCTGATGCAAACAAATTCAAGTTTAGGTAACTGTATCTGCAGAAAACAATTCCACTACCACTTTCCAGCTGCAAACCCTCAAACTGTTGTTTATCCTGACTTTAAACAATGGAAATTGTACCCTAATCAGACTCAATTCAGACTGGAGTGGCCTGTAAAATGAATGAATGAATGAAGTGCTTTCTTCACCAGATGTTTGAAAATGATCCAGAGAACCTCTGAATTGTTTGGTTCTTTTAGTTTTCTTTCTTTCACTTAATAAAGGGAACACTGTAAAACAAAAATCTCATTATCGATGGATTCAAGGAATGATGGTTTATCTTTTCCAGAATTAGGTAACAAATTGAAAGGAAAAGCATTTTCTGTGACTCACTTTCAAGTATCAAAATCTGCCTGTTACCACGATATTCACCCTTGACTGAGTTGAAAAGGATCAAAAATAGCGTTTTTTACCTAAGTTCAGATTTAATGGGTGATTTTGTTTTTCTCTGTGTATCCAATTTCTATGAATAGTGCAATAGAGATATAGCAGATATGAACATCAAGCTGATTTCTCATGGACCAGCACTATCTGAAGCAGCAGTGGCTATACTAAATATTATTCATTAATATTAATGAGAATATTTATTAAATATTAATGAGAATATGGCTAAATTCTCATTTTTGTTAAGTTTCACTGAAATAATGTTAATTTTGTACATGTTTTATTGGTTTATAAAGTCTACCAACTGACCCTTGAAGGATTCAGAAGATATGTTCATTCTTCTATTCAAACATCCTGATTGCACTATGTCTTTAAAACTGAATTTGTACCCACGTTCGATGAAACTTTCAATACTAGTCAAAATCATCATCTGTATTCACTAGATTCATGCCTAGAAAACAAAGCAGCACCCTAAAAATGTGGGTTGGTCATACCCCATCCTCAGGATGATTTATTATAGGCAATGTCAAATGTCTTTAGTCATGATAAACACATTTTTAAAAGGCTTTTTCAGGACCTGTGTCTCAAATATATACATTCTCTAGGCAAAATAAAGACTAGCATGTAACAATTATGGGTCCAAAAGAAAATTAATTCTATCAAAAATTCACAAATTATAAGGTAACTAATAGATGTGCCAACTTCTTATGCTTTTCACAGTATATGAACAATATCATCAGGCTCCATCTGAGTTTTATTTAGCACTATGTATGATGCTAAGCGAATCAGATGCTAAGTGAATCATGAAAAGCATCATTTCCATCCTTCTATGATGAGGAACCTATAAAGAGCAATTAAACAATGTGTACTACCATTCTGTGTATTTCCAGACTAGAATTCTTCGTAATTCCGACATACTCCTGCAAAATAACAAACTACCAAGGAGATGATTTGCAGGCATTTAAAACAGAAAATCACCTCATCACATGTACATTTAGTTTAATTATTTTTGAAATTAAAAAAAGTGGTATACAGTAAAAAGAAGCAATAAAATATATCAGACTTTTGGTTATAATACCATGAGGATACATTCCATATTTCCAAAAGATATTTTCTGATTTCTGATTGTTAATCTAAAATGTGAATTTTTTTTTAGTTTTACCAATTCTAAAAAGGTTATAGAAAAATGATTTAGTCTTGTGAATGAAAGCAACATTACTGAATGTTTCTGTTATGTGTCTTGATGCACAATGCGAAGAAACCATAACTCAAGGAATACAAAGCAGGGATGGGGGAGATCAGGGAAATTTACATACTACAAAAATATGAATGGGAAGAGAAATGGGAATATTCAATGACACTGAAAGGCAAATCAACCAAGTGTAGTAGATTCGATAGGGAAAACACCTGGTTACTCGGTTTGGGACAAAAAAAAAGGATAAAGAGGTGAGCATCAGCAGCAAATCAGTTTCTGGTATTAAAGATACAATGAAAGAAAAATAATAAAATCCTTTACATTTACATTAAAAATACTCAATATTTGATGCCTTTTTTATTAAAAAAAACCAGTTATATTTATTCTGAAAGGACTCTAATGGATGGATGGAGACCTTATTATTATTTTAAACCCAGCCAGCATGTGTGTATGTGTGTGTGTGTGTGTGTTTTAAACTCCCCACTGGAAGTTTTTACAATTAAAACAAAATTAATTCAGCCCTGAAAAATTCATTGACCTTTAAGCATTTAACAAACAATTTTCTAGCTCACAGATCAGTGTCAATATTTGCAAATCCTTAAAATTATATTTCACTGGCACCACTTTTATTTGCCATATTAATATTTCTTTACAAATGTATGCTTATCCATATCAGAGAAAAAGGAACAGCTGCTACTCACAGGAAATCTCTGGGGTCCTACAGCAGGTCTTGGCTGGGTTGGGACTGGCAGCAAGGGCACTAAAAACAAGGAGCACACCTTTTAAATCAATTTGTTTTAGCCAAGACTCCGGGCCATTTTCATATACAACCACATTCACAGGCAGCTGCTGCCCCCATTCTCCCCAACAGCTGCAGGCAGACAAAATGTGTTAACACCATGCAACAGGGCAATTAGGATGCTGATGGCATAGGCTAGAAGATTAAACAAGGCAGAGGCAATTTGAAATATTTGTTTTGTTTCACACATTACTGAATGAGGGACAAAAATCTTGACAGCATGACATCAGAGGCATGTCATGATTTTCCAAAATTCCAGATATTATATCAATTCTATTAGTTAATTCACATTAATCCAATTATGCATGATAGTACTATGTAGGCTTAATAGGAAATAAAGACTAGTTAAGCTTAGTTGCATATATTTCTGAGTAAACATGTTCTATAGTGGCTTGCTGTTCATATTGCGTTGCACCTCCTAAGATAAGGCAATCAAATAATTTAAAATTTTGCAAATGGCATAAATGAGAAAAGGGAGTAAAACTAAAGAAAAACAGGCATGAAAAGCACTGAATTAACTATTCTAGAAATTATATATGTGTGTGTGTGTGTGTGTGTGTGTGTGTGTGTGTGCTGTTCAGCTTCCTTTGGGTATTATCCCACGTCATTGTAGTTCTGTTAAAGTTGTAGCAACGTTTCAGCAGAATCTCATCTGCCATCATCAGGCTTCTGTATGGATGTGTGTCTCACAGTTCCTGGTTTCAAATTTGAGGCTGGTCCATTCTGATTGGCTAGGAGCCTGGGTCTGTGTTCATTGGACTTGGAGTTTGATTGATTGGTGTTTCTGGTTTCTTCTGTCTGTTTTGTGGCTTTGATTGGCTGGCAACCCTCTGTTCTTGTGTTGGAAGCTTTCAGTGCAGCTTGGCTTTGTGTGAAAGGACGGCTGTTATTCATTAGCAAGTTGGGTTTCACCTGGTTGCCTGGTGGGGGGGGTGTTTGAGTTGGAGGATTCAGAAGGAGTCTGTTTGTGCTCAGGTGTTTGTCTGTTTTGTGTTGTGGAGATCTTTCTATTTGAGAGTGCAGGTTTCCAAATGATTGACAGTCTGCTGGAATCATCTCTTCTATTCATGCTTTCAGATCTTTTTTCAATCTCTATGGCTTCTCTGATGATTCTGTGGCTGGGGTTTTCTATAGTGGCTAGGGTTTTAGTGCCATTGAAGTTGATGTTGTGACCTGTGGTTTTCATGTGTTGGACTAGTGAGGAGGTGTGTTCCAGCTTTTTTACTGCATTTTTGTGTTCATCTAGGCGGGTACTTATTCTTCTATTGGTTTGTCCAATGTATGTGGACGGGCATGATGTACAGGGAATTTCGTATATGCCTTGGTTTTCCAGGTCAATTTTATCTTTGGGGTTTCTTAGGATGGCTGCTATTTTTTTGTCTGTTTTGAAGGCAGTTTTGATGTGATGCCTGTGTAGTATCTTACTGATTTTATCTGTAGTACCTCTTATGTAGGGCAGGACAGCTGTTCCATAGGTCTGTTGGTCTTCTAGGTCTCTGTTATGTCTTGGTGTGTTTTTGTGGATCAAGTCAGTGATTTTGTTTTTTTGGAAGCCATTGGCTGTCAATACTTCAGTCAGGGTGCATAGTTCAGTCTTTATATGTGTCTTGTCTGCCAGGCGTTTGGTTCTGGTAATTAGTGTTTTAGCCATGGAATTTATCTGTGCTGGGTGGTGGTGGGATTGGGCGTTGAGGTAGCGGTTGGTGTGTGTTTTCTTTTGGTATATGGTGTGTCCCAGTGTGCCATCTGTTCTTTTGTAGATTAGTACATCTAGGAATGGTAGTTGTTTGTTTATTTCCGTTTCCATGGTGAACTTGATTTTGGGGTGTGTGTTGTTTTGGTGTATTAGGAAATTGTTTAGGTTTTATTTTCCATGGGGCCAAATCACAAATGTGTCATCAATGTATGTTAGCCATAGTTTGGGTTTGTGGGTGGCATTAGCCAGGGCTCTGGATTCGAATTCTTCCATGAACAGGTTTGCAATGATGGGTGACAGTGGTGATCCCATAGGGGCTCCTTCAATTTGTTTGTATCTTTGTCCTTTGTATATGAAATATGTGTTGGTTAGGCAGTGTTCTGTTAGTTCCATGAGGTCTTGAGCTGGCTGGTATTTATTTTTGATGATTTCAAGAGTTACTTTTATCGGGACTTGAGTGAATAGTGAAACCACGTCAAAACATACAAGCAGATCTTCTTGTTCCACGTATAGATCTTTGATTACTTCTAAGAAGTGGTATGAGTTTTGTACATATGAAGCTGCGGTTTCAGCATGGGGCTCATACCACTTCTTAGAAATGATCAAAGATCTACACATGGAACAAGAAGATCTGCTTATACGTGGTTTCACTATTCACTCAAGTCCCAATAAAAGAAACTCTTGAAATCATCAAAAATAAATACCAGCCAGCTCAAGACCTCATGGAACTAACAGAACACTGCCTAACCAACACATATTTCATATACAAAGGACAAAGATACAAACAAATTGAAGGAGCCCCTATGGGATCACCACTGTCACCCATCATTGCAAACCTGTTCATGGAAGAATTCGAATCCAGAGCCCTGGCTAATGCCACCCACAAACCCAAACTATGGCTAACATACATTGATGACACATTTGTGATTTGGCCCCATGGAAAATAAAACCTAAACAATTTCCTAATACACCAAAACAACACACACCCCAAAATCAAGTTCACCATGGAAACGGAAATAAACAAACAACTACCATTCCTAGATGTACTAATCTACAAAAGAACAGATGGCACACTGGGACACACCATATACCAGAAGAAAACACACACCAACCGCTACCTCAACGCCCAATCCCACCACCACCCAGCACAGATAAATTCCGTGGCTAAAACACTAATTACCAGAACCAAACGCCTGGCAGACAAGACACATATAAAGACTGAACTATGCACCCTGACTGAAGTATTGACAGCCAATGGCTTCCAAAAAAACAAAATCACTAACTTGATCCACAAAAACACACCAAGACATAACAGAGACCTAGAAGACCAACAGACCTATGGAACAGCTGTCCTGCCCTACATAAGAGGTACTACAGATAAAATCAGTAAGATACTACACAGGCATCACATCAAAACTGCCTTCAAAACAGACAAAAAAATAGCAGCCATCCTAAGAAACCCCAAAGATAAAATTGATCTGGAAAACCAAGGCATATACGAAATTCCCTGTACATCATGCCCGGCCACATACATTGGACAAACCAATAGAAGAATAAGTACCCACCTAGATGAACACAAAAATGCAGTAAAAAAGCTGGAACACACCTCCTCACTAGTCCAACACATGAAAACCACAGGTCACAACATCAACTTCAATGGCACTAAAACCCTAGCCACTATAGAAAACACCAGCCACAGAATCATCAGAGAAGCCATAGAGATTGAAAAAAGACCTGAAAGCATGAATAGAAGAGATGATTCCACCAGACTGTCAATCATTTGGAAGCCTGCACTCTCAAATAGAAAGATCTCCACACCACAAGCCAGGCAAACACCTGGGCACAAACAGACTCCCTCGGATACCTGCAGCTCAAACACACCCCAACCAGGCACCCAGATGAAACCTAGCTTCCTAATCGATAATAGCCGTCCTTTCATGCGAAGCCAAGCTGCACTGAAAGCCTCCAACACAGGAACCGAGTGTTGCCAGCCAATCAAAGCCACAAAACAGACAGAAGAAACCAGAAACACCAATCAAACAAACTCCAAGTCCAATAAACACAGACCAAGACTCCCAACCAATCAGGATGTAGAAAAAAAACATCCTGGCACAACAATAGGCTAGCCTCAAATTTAAAACCAATGACTGTGAGACTCTGACCCACATACAAACTCAATACAGAAGCCTGATGATGGCAGATGAGATTCTGCTGAAACGTTCCTACAAGTTTAAAATTACTACAATGACGTGGGATAATACCCGAAGGAAGCTGAACAGCACACACACACACACGCACACACACAGAGTGCTTTTATTGTTGCTCACTTAAGTTACAAAAACACTTTGATTTAATGGAAATTTTTTGCACCAGAAATATCCTGCAAGAAACCTTAAGAGACCTTAAATTGGTGCAACTTAATATTTTGTTTTATTATAATTTATGAATTGTATCTTAAAGTCATTAGACAAAACTTTAGACAATTTTATCTGTTTTAAAAACAATTCCTCACTTAAACCTTCATCTATTCTGCTCGACAATGATATAGTTTTGTTTGGGCTTCAGCATGTCAATGTGAACTCTTTGTAAAGAAAATATGTGGTTTGTTTTATTAATCAACCAGGAAAACAACCAAAATTAAAGAAACCATTATTATAAGCTGTCTTGTCTATAGAGATTCTCAATCATCCAAGTCAAAGTTGTTCAATGTTGCTTTTTCCAAAAGGCAACTGGACTGTCTTGATTTTTTTTCTTAGAAAACATTTGCTTCTCATGAACGAAGCTTCTTCAGAACTGAAGGAACTTCTTGGATGAGAAGCAAAAGATTAAAAAAAAAAAAAACGAAGAAAAAAGCCCAGAGAAAATCCAGTTGCCTTTTACAAAAAATAGCACCTTTGGGACAATTTATCTTGCAACAATTCCAGCAGAAAAAATACAAAACCTGGTTTAAATTTATATAAATTTGTATTTCACTTGTTTCATTTATTATTTTTTTCTACAGTTCCAGTTTCCCATCATCTAATTTCAGGGGATGAATCTTAGGAATTCTGCACAGAAATACCTTGTACTATAAAAATAAAGACAACTTCAAAAGCCAACTTTTGCCAAGTAAGACCTTTGATCTACACTGGTTAGCATGGTTGATGATGATCAACATAGCAGCTTTCTTGGCTTCTATCTCTTTCTCATGGTATCTCCAGAGATTCTAAAAAATGAGAAATCTTCACATCCAAATATTGCTTTACAATAGGCATTTTTCATTACATTTTGTAGCAATGTCTATAGTCTAACTAGACTTCCTTTGAAAAGATTCCTACCTTGAACAGGTGTTACTACAGTTCCTTTGAAGTGTGGATTTATGTGTATGTTTTTTGGTTGTTGGGATGCCGCTGAAGAAGTCATCAGGATTCTTGGGGTGTCTACTTGGGATGGCATACAAATTCCTTGAGGGGGAGGGGGTGGTGTGCGAAGCTGAGTGGGGAGAGGGAGCAGACCCTGTAGCTGTTGTGGCTGTTGTTGTGATGGTTGCTGCTGCTGGAAAAGATTCCGCATGGGATGATGAAATATCCTGTCTGAATGTGTCTGAAATTAAAAAGAGAAAATAACTTCTATTACTTGAAAAATTTAAAAAAAAAACTGCCCCACAAAAAATACAAGAGACTTTTTTATGGGATTAAGCAGATTCATGGCTACTGATAATCTCCATTTTCACAGGTTGCCTAGAAACTTCAGTTTTTCTTGGGGAATGGACAGATGAAAGTGGAAACATCCTAACTCTTTGGTTAGGGAAGGAATGAACATAAATTCATTCCTGGGTACAACTTAGCAGTAGTTTCTCATACACAAGAAGGTACTACAATTCAACATTCTAAACTTAGATTTATCAACAAGATTCCTCTGTTGTCATGGTGGAATTAGGACATGAAAAATTGTTCCTCTTATTTATATCAAAAAGCCATTTTACATTACCACGTCAAGCACATCCATAGACAGACATGAGCAAGAGAAATCTCTGGCACTGCAAATGCTTTGCAGAATTACAAGAAGTATCAAGAATGGGATCATCACAAATTCTAAAACCAAAGAGCCAGTTGGTGTAGCGGTTAAGGCACCAGTCTAGAAATCAGAAGACTAGCCCCACCTTAAGCTTGAAAGCTGGCTTGATGATTTTGGGCCAGTCATTTTCTCTCAGCCCAACCCACCTCATAGGATTGTTGTTGTGGGAAAAATAAGAGGAATGTTGTATATGCTCGCCACCATGAGTTACTCATTATTAATAATAAAAATAAATACATAAATAAACAAAACAAAACTTCAGGTTGTAAATACCAATTCTCTTGACTTTAAGAGTCTTTAGAATAAGGCTCTGAATTAAGCATTCTCATTTAAGCAGTTAAACTTAAGCAGGCCTTCCACCATTTGAATCCCTCCACCCAACCATCACTGTTGTATTTAGGGTACCGTCATAGCTGTCTGGGTTGACAGTAAAGAAGGCCGGTGATCCTTCATTCTTCCTCTTTCATTGATGTCTCTTCTTTGTTCTCCGAGCCCATGACACATCAATAACCCTCCTCGCCTTCCTCCTCTTCGGGACCCATACCGCCCTTGTTTCAGCTGTCTTTCCCGTTCTTCAAATTCAAGTAATGCTGCTTTGGCTTCTGCAGAAAGTTCTATCAGATGAAAGAAAATATAGTTTACTATTTACCAAAAGAATTAAGAGCTATGAACTGATAACAGTCTCATTACAACAACTGCATGCAGGTAAACATATTCAAATATCATGGCACATACATCAAGACAATCTATTAACATTTAAAGAGTTAATCTGATTGTCTCCTTTTAATTTGCAAATAGAAACACATATTGACACTCCAGCTATAAAATTCTTTATTCCCTCAAGAATAATTTCATCACTGATTTTTTAAAAAATAAGTTTACTTTGGTTTTGCTTTTATTATAGTTTTATTAATTTACTTCAAATTGTTAGGCTTCAACCTTTCTTTTCAAAATATTCCAGAATGTATTGATATTAAAACAAGGTCTGAGCAATATTCCATTCTAAACACTCCTTATTTCTTCCTTTCTCCCTTCTCACAAAAATATGTAACATGCCTTTAACAAACGGGAAACTATAAAATGACTGTCCTGTTCTTTTTACTTGGAACTCTTCATGTTAAGGAGAAAGGAAAAATGCTTTACATTTGTAAGATAAAATCTGGTAATTGGAACACTGCTTCTAAATTTTTCTTCACTGCCTCACTCAGAATTATGTAGTCCATTCTATCCCTGACTATAATCTTGAAAACTAAGACATAAAACATTCTGAAAAATAGGTAATTCAAGCTAAAACCCGTGCAGAAGGATGTCCAATTTTAAGGAGAGTAACTAATTGAGTTTGCAAGTTCATCTTGTTATGCTGGCCATCAGTATTCAGCACATATTCAGCATATCAGGCCTGGGAAGGTGAAACTCAAAGGGGTCATGGATAACTTTTGCTGTTGAAACAGAACTGTATTCTCCAGGTAATGGGAACAAGTCCAATCCATTTACCAGTAGTTTGTACCTTACAAATCAGTGTTTAAAATAGAATGGCATTGAATAACAAACCAGAGTAAAAGGAAGGGACAAGAATCCTCCTTAGAGAATGAAGGTATTGGTGCTACGGACTGGCCCGCTGTTCCCCAGGCCTGAATCCAATTGAGCACATCTGGGACATCATGTCTCACTCCATCCATCAATGCCAGTTGTACCAGACTGTCCAGGAGTTGGGGGATGCTTTAGTCCAGGTGTGGGAGGAGATCCCTCAGGAGACCATCCTTCCACCTCATCAGGAGCATGCCCAGGCGTTGTAGGGAAGTCATACAGGCATGTGGAGGCCACCCACACCACTGAGCCTCATTTTGACTTGTTTTAAGGACATTACATCAAAGTTGGATCAACTTGTAGTGTTTTTTTCCACTTTAATTTTGAATGTAACTCCAAATCCAGACCTCCATGGGTTGCTAAATTTGATTTCCATTGATAATTTTTGTGTGATTTTTTGGTCAGCACATTCAACTATGTAATGAACAAAGTATTTAATAAGAATATTTCATTCATTCAGTTCTAGGATGTCCTATTTTTGTGTTCCCTTTATTTTTTTGAGCAGTGTGTACAGAGACATTTTCTGATGCTCAATTTCAGAATGTAAATCCTAAACTTCAAATAGTCCTTGATTTATGATCATAATCCAAATCCCAGAGCCCAAATCCCAGAAATAAGTCATGACAGCTGTTAAGTTTGTTGTTGTTGTTGTTGTTGTTGTTGTTGTTGTTGTTGTTGTTGTTG
>BLBF01000048.1:5935252-6022553 GCA_015471245.1 Laticauda colubrina
TGTTGTTGTTGTTGTTGTTGTTGTTGTTGTTGTTGTTGTTGTTGTTGCCAAAACTGGAATCAAACATCAGTTTCCGGCACAAAACATCAGAAATATTGGTTGTGTGGCTGTGGGATCCTGAAAACAGCTCTACGTGCAGGCCAGTTGCTGAGAGTCCAAAATAGAATTACATGGCTGCAGGGGGAAGTAGAACTACCTTTATTTTGTAACATGGGACTCATTTCAAAATTATTCTATAAAACACAAGAAAAGGATTTGCCTTCAGAAATTGTGGTTTTCTGTACTCCAACACTGGAGGTTTTAAAGAAGAGATTGGATAATAATTTGTTTGAAATGTTATAGGGTTGGACTATAACGGAAACTGAACAAGGAGAGATTTAACCTGGAAATAAGGAGAAACTTTCTGACAGTGAGAACAATCAACCAATGGAACAGAAGTTGCCCTCGGAAGTTGTGGGAGCACCATCACTTGAGACTTTCAAGAAGAGATTGGATTCCTATCTGTCAGAAATGGTGTAGGGTCTTCCGCTTGGGCGGGGGGCTGGACTAGATGACCTACAAGGTCCCTTCCAACTCTGATTATCTGATAAATCTGTTAGAAGGCCTCCAATGTTCCTTCCAACTCTGTTATTCTGTTCTTTGTATATGATTCTTTGAATTGCTGTCCCTAAATAACCTATTTCCTGTTCACACTTACCTGCTTTAAAATGCTTGTAATTCAAGAGATTTTCCTTTTAATTTAAAAAGAGCAGCATTTAAGATATGGTTCTGCTGCATTCATAAGAAAAAACATTTAACATATTTTTACCAACACATATCCAATCTTTACTGCAGAATTCTTTTACACACAGCTAATGCAGTGAATCAGCAATTATTCCTCTCGTCTTTCCAAGTGTCAAAATTAATTTGGCTACCCTTGGTAATAAAATGGTTTCAAATGCCATCTTTAATCAGCAAGTAAGGATGCTTTCCTCCAATAGAGACAACCTGTCATGAAAGGTCACCAAAAAGTGACAGAAAGGAAATTACGTTTGGAATTTCAACTAAAATATTAATTTCTATTTAAGTGTTTTCTCAATTTATGTCTACATGTTAAAGTAAAAGTTGTAACCACTCAATGGAATTCCATTTCTATACCCATAATTCTTATTAAGGGCAATCAGTCCTGAAAGAAAGTAATATTTATTACGCCACTTTTACTACATTTTTCACTAATAGACAACAATTATTGCAGATCGCTTAACTGCTCCAGCTAACAATGGCTTTTTGCAGAAAAGAAAACTTGAATAGGAACTGCAAAACTTGCATATTTGCAGGCTGCTAATGAGATATCACCAGGTTATTTTTATTGCTACAGTGTTTTGATACCATTATTTATGAAAGCAAAGAAACAAGCTATCAAATAAATAATCAGTATTTCCAAACATTTTTAAAGATACCTCCATATAGACTTGCTGATCTTGTATCTTTCAGTCAAGAGATTGAAAATTAAGAAAGGAATCTTGCCCAATAAAAGCTAAGCACAGTAATTTTTGCCCCTATAGTTTCTTAAAAATCACCTGAGACAGATTTTTTTCCGCAGCTGAATCTATACTCTCCAAATGTTCTATTATTGAAGCAATCCACTATAAATTATCAATCTTTCCAGGCTTAACACAAAGTGGTTGTCTGTAGGCAAATAACAATAAACATACCACTCTGGTTTGCTCGTTTCATTTCTGGTTCCTTAAATCTCCCCAGATTTGTGCACTCACGACAGAACTACTAGAAAAACACTGAAAAGTTTTAGGAAATCTCCCTTCAGGCGTTTCCTCCCCTTCAGCAAGTTACCAAGTCTTTCACTCCTCCCCTTACTTAATGCTCCAGATTCCACCACCCTAAATGGATTTAGAATTGCCTATGAGGTCCCTCTGATATATACATCTAGTTCTCAGCTTACCACCATCCATTTAGGAGTCATTTAAAGTTTCACCACACTGAAAAAAAGTGGCTTCCAACTGGTCCTCATCCTTATGGCCATCACAGCATATCCATGTGGTGGTCATGTGACCAAAATGTGGATGCTTGGCAACTGGCATGTATTCAGGATGGCTGCCGACTGCCATTAACTTAAGGCCCACACTTAACAACCTCAGCAAAAAGGTTATTATTCTGCCTGTCCTGTACTAATACTGTACAAAGGCAGATAAACTCCACAAAGCATCCACATAAAATCTTTTTCAATGGTTCATCAGGCATCCTGTCAACTCACATTTATGACGAGGTTCTTATGTCCAATCCTTTGCATATCTAAATTGTGGTGTAGGAAGATAATAAAGTCTCAACCCCATGATGATTGAAGCAGCCCCAGGGTAATAGCTTCAGGCAATAGTGAGGGGGACCTCCCCCGACCCACTAAAGGTTAATTCAGTGACCAATCTGGATTACAGATGTGACATGACATAAGGTATCCCAGGATACCTTAACTACATTTACCATGATGCATTCCCTTAAGGGGACAGCTCACAATTCCTAACTAACTATCCCAAATCCCATTAAAGGCCCAGTCCCGCTGGCCGACGGACGCAAAATGTACGCATAAAGGACACAGCGGACGAACAAAATTTTGGAGGTGGCTCCATCCGTTGTCATCCGCTCCAAAAAGTGGCGAAAATTTGCATAAACAGAACAGAAAAGAACGGACGTGGGTAGTATGTAGCGGGGATGTTATACGGATGTTCATCGGAAGCCTAGCGGATGAAAGTGGATGCAAATAACACCTTCGAAGGGGTTCTGGGGGAGAATTTCAAAGTGGACACATAGCGGAAGGGGCGGATGCATCATGTACACCTAAAGGAAAGAAAGGGGGTGCCACGTGGATGTATATCAGATGCAAACCGTTCACTGCGCATCCTTTCTATTTCCGTGCTACTAACGATGTATAGACGTTCCGTGTACCTTTTCTTTCCTCCCTCTTTCCGTTTTCAGCTGCAGCGGATGTGAGTTGCGAGGATGCCCAGAGGATGAAGAGAGGATACAGCGGACGTTTAACGGATGATAAATGGACATAGAATATTTGTTGCTCATATGTCACGGATTTACATCGTACATGGCAGAAAGTTTATCTGTTCACAAAGTTTTGTGCAGCTCAAAACTTCTTGCGCAGATGAAATCACAGTGGACAGATGCTCGACGGATAGAGCGTATGAAACATGTATACAATGAGTACACAACGGATGCATAGCATTTTCCAACGGATGGCAAGCTTTTTTAAACATTTTACATCCTCTTTGCATCCATAAGTGCAGTGGGACCGGGCCTTAACGCTAAACTGTCTGGACAGCACAGTTATGAAATGGGAATGATTTAACCACCCTGCTTAGTCATGGAAATTCTGGCCCAATTATACCTGTAAATCAAGGATTATCTGAAAATTACAACTCCCAAAAATTCTAACCACATAAAATCTGGAAAAAAAGAAACGTGGTGATATTGATGGGAGGGGGAGGCAGGTTGGAGAATTGCCCCACTGAGCAAAGCCCAACAACTTTTGTTATTTCATAGGTAGCATTTGATGTGGTATGGCTCAATAATCCCCAGCAATGGGTAGTTCAGATACACTGAATATGAAAGATGTTTCAAACTGGTAGTCCCAAAGGTAGTTTTTCAAGAGTCAACTGGACTTTCTGGTTTTTTTTCTTCTTCTTTGGAAATATTTCTTTGGAAGTGAAACATTTTCAAGGAAGAAAAAAAGAAGTGAAAAGTCTTCAAAAGAAAACCTAGAAAGTCCAGTTCCCTCTTGAAAAACCAGTTTTGGGACAATAATGACAACTGAGAATCTCCATAGACATTCAAACTGGTAGCTTCGTTTTGTCCTCACACGTGTGAAATATATGGCTTATTCTAAAATTGTTTTTATTATTTATTATTTACTATTAATTATTTTCTTACTTCTGAATTAAGCTAAAGACGAGAGGCACATATAGTCATGTGAAAAAGTACACCCTCTTTGGTTTTACATATCAGGACATAGTAAAATTCTTCTCATCTTTAGTTCTTAAAAAGAGGTAAAGATAACCAAGGGTGAGATTCAAATTTTGTAACTGGTTCTGTGGGCGTGGCTAGGTAAGTAAGTGAGGGGTATCCCAGCACTTATCCCGGCTGAACATCGGGAGGAGGGGAAGAAATACCTTAAGGCAGGGGTCCCCAACCACCGGGCCCCAGACCAGTACTGGTCCGTGGATCATTTTGTACCAGGCCACAAAGAATGAATAATTGTGATTAAAATATATATAAAAATATGTTTTTAGTAAAGAAATAGTAAAGAAGCCCTTTATTATTGGGGAAGAATTGATTTTGCCAGTCCTTGAAAAAGTGTTTCTGCATGAAACTGGTCCCTGGTACAAAAAACATTGGGTACCACTGCCTTAAGGAGTGACTGGGTGGGGAAGAATGCAATCAGCAATGTCGAGCATGCGCGCAATATTGCGCATGCATGATAAGGACTGACTGGGAGGGGAGGAGCAGGCTGAGAGGGACAAGGCCAGCCAGAAGCACTATTTGCCAATTCTCTGAACTGCACAAAATCATAGCAACCGGTTCTATGGAACAGGTCCAAACCGGTACAATCCCACCCCTGAAGATATCCTCAGATGAACAACACACAATGTCATCATTTCATGTAATTCATAGACCTGCTCTGTCAATCTGTAAAATAGCAGAATTTCTTCAAGAGGCTTTCAACTCACAAAACATAGAAATATCTACATTACTTGTATACGAGGTATCAGACCAGACAATGAATATGGCCATGTCTCTGATATGACAGAAGAAATGTATTCCTGCAATAATTTTACAGCAACATGTTCTGTTAGAAAAGTACAACGTATCTTCATATTGAACTTGTAACACGGGACACTTCAAAAGAAGTCCTGTTTGTATATAGTTTCACAAGATGTCACACTGAGATTTACTAAACCTGCCTGATTCCACCTTGCTATGACATCAATCTGAGATTTCTTTCAACAGTAGCATCCTTAATTAGCCAGTCCTTGCAGAAAAGCAGATTTGACCTGAAGCTGAGCAGACGTTGTATGACACCTTAACATGTTTGTTCTCATATTAGAAAGGACAAGACCTATCTAAATTTACCAGTTTATATTATTTTACAAATACAACATCGCCACAAGATCTTTAACAACTTCCCATCTTGAATAAATACAGATAGTCCTGAAGTTACAATGGCAATTGGGACCAAAATTGCAGTTGTTACTCGATGCGGACGTAGAGCACATCACAGGTACACACTGCTTAGCAAGAACAATCCTAGCCATACAGGTTGTGGTTGTTGCAAACCCAATATTTACAGCTTGCTAAGTGGGAAGATGTAAGGGTTCCAGGTAAGCAGCATGGGGACAGTCATACACCAAGAGGGAGGGCTGGTGCAAGACAAGGCTTGATCAGGGAATGGCCAACATCAGCCAAATGGTGCTACAGGTGGGTAGAAGCAACAGGAGAGACTAAATGGAACTACTTGTGACATTCCCTGCTGACTTTCACATTGATTTTGCTTGTGGAAAACCGGCAGTGAAGGTCGCCGTTTACATGATTGTGCCTCCCTGCAATATCATAAATGCCAGCTGGTCACTAGAGCAGGGGTTGCCAACCTTTTGGACCTCAGGTACCACCAAACGCATAATTTGCAGACCAGTAATATAAATTTTGACTGAAGGTGGCTTGCTGATGTTGGTGGGAAAGTCGGTCCCATATTCCAGAGCTGCAGTAGTCACAGGACTGGCCCGATGGTCATCCCGGAGCAGCTGCTCCTCCACCTGGCTGCACCGGCCTACCATGGATTGGAGGAGCTGCTCTGGGATGACCAGAGGGGCAGTCCTGTGACTACTGCAGCTCTGGAATATGGGACCGACTTTCCCACCAACATCAGCAAGCCACCTTCCGTCAACATTTATATTATTGGTCTGCAAGATGTACAATTATGCTCTACTCAAAATAAGGTTTCTGCTTGGCCAAAGAGTGGGGACTAGCAAGTGGGAAGGCCATGTGGGCAGCGCAACCTTGTGTTCCCACACAGCCTGGATTAATTGCTTTGGGGGAGTGTTTTGGGGGGAACATTTCTCTGTGGACCACTGAAATTTTCTCGCAGACCCCCAGTGGTCCCCAGCCCAGTGGTTGGCGACCACTGCACTATAGCACCTGTATCACAATGATGGTATGATAGCTGGAATATAGCTGAACAGCAACTGTTTTTCCATTTTCTCAACTCTGCCATAACTTAAGCACCTTAATGGTCACTGAATATACATATGCCAAGGAGAACTCTCTGTACACAGATTAACATTATAAAAATGCTCTTGAACTGCAATATATATACACACCCATACCCACCCACACAAACTTATCAGCCTCACTGCTTATTATTCACACCATCACCAGTTATTTATATATCTTTTATTTTTTATTATTCCTCTGTTGTTCTTGTAACCAATCAAATATCTAGTTTTCTTAACCATTCATCTAAAGTCTTACCCAAAGTTTCTGGAATGTTTCTTCGTTCCCTTGTTATATCTGATAGCCTAATAATTGTTCCTTCTTTACGTTCAGTTTTGAACCGTAATCGACCAGATTCTTCATTATCTTCCTCCTCTTCATCTGATTCTTCTTTGATCTCTTCTTGAAACTCCAGATTTTCAATAACTGCCTGTAACAGATGAGGAAAGAATCAAATGCTGATCTTACATATTTACAAGGTTTGCAATCAAGAAAACTATAAATTAGTGTGCATCATGTATCAGCTGTCGATACAAGATATCTAAGCAACTCTAAGTCAAGATCCTTGAATGTTAATTTCACCATGCAATAATAAACCACAGGTGCTTCTTAAAAATCACGCAATGTTCAATATTATAGCACTATGTGAAATTTAATTGATTTCACTATGGGGAATATGAAAAAAGTGATTTTTAAAAAAGAATGCAAAAAATTAATCCATGTTCAAATTCGGTTGATAGTAATTATGGCTGAACCACTTTACAAAATTGCAATTTTAGGATAAGCAAGGAAAGAGAAAAATGGCATCAAAATTGATTTTGGGAATCAAAAGTTTTTACTCATAAGAGCTAACACTCTGAAATACCCTTACAGAAATAACATTCATAGTAGCCATATATCTAGAGCAGTGGATTTCACTGTGGAGCTACAGGCAAAACTACAATCTTTGTATCTTGTCTAGGGAGAGAGATCTCACTCATCCAGATCATGGTTTTCCCAAAGTTGCTTTTTTTCCAAAAGGCAACTGGATTTTTTTTTTGTTCCTTGAAGATGTTTCGCTTCTCATCCTTCACTTCAGAACATACAAATCTTGTCTGTAAGTTTTTGAAATATATCTCTTTAATCACTGCCATGGAAGTCTATACTAAACTAAAGATCAGTGTTTCATGTCAAGATAGGAGAATGCTGCATTTCTTATTATGAGTTCAGAAGGACAAATACCACGTTGCAATATTGAAAAATAACTTGGGGAAGTCTAGATAGTTTAAGAATTTTTCCAGGCTAAAAAGTATAAAAGGAGAATGCTGCATTAAAACTGAATGGCTGTTTCTTTGCCATGTTAGCAATGTTCATCAAAATTAAGTGGAAAAATTAAGGAATGTCAGCCTTCCCAGGCAGACCACTCAGGAAACATGACCAGGTGAATTAATACTACTTTCTTGTAAGGTACAGCCCAAAAATACAAATGTCCCACCATCTCTTTTATAGTCTGAGAGGTTAGGAGAGGCTCTTTCCCTGTCCATTATGCAGTTGCAGGCTGACACCCCATCTGACCCTTCCTGAGGCAGAATCTCTTCCCTTCTCCCATCTCTAGACTTTTCCCATATACCATTATAGTTAATGTATTTAGGACCACAGCTACAATTCTTAACAGAAGTTTGGAAATCTTTCACACTGCTCACTTTCTGTAATTGAATAATCTCCCGCAAAGCATAACAAAAGAATAAACAAGTTAATAAAATTATTGGAAGTATAATAGAAATAACATTTGAGTGGAAGACAATTATATCATTTTCAACTGGATGACTTTGGCAAAATTCCTCTGTGTAAGTGAAAGCCACAAAATACTCTTTTACAGTTTGCATGGTATCAGCTAGTGTTTTAGTACTTGTAGGCTACATTCGTCAATTACTGAAATTAATCTGTTAGGAATGATTGAAAAAGGAAAAAAAATCAGTGCTGTGTATTAGTTATGGTGCCTGTAAGATATTTTTTCAAATCTTACAATTCTACTTTTAATCTACATAGCACAGTGGTTTTTGTTGAAGGAAGTGCTTCGACATGCTTAAAAGAAGAAAATCACAGAATTTAAATGCCAAGTAAACCAACTAGGATTCTCAGGAATACACTAACTTGGATGATGAGCCCTTATTTTAAGGTGATAGAGTAAAAAAAAATGAACTGCCTGTCAAACAATCCTGCTAAAGCTCCCACTCCTGGCTTCAAAAGAAACTGAGGATAAGGAAAACCTTAAATCCAAATATAATCCCTTCCCTCAAATACAGCCAGTGAAAGCTAAGAGTGGCAGCTAGCCTCTTGTAGAAGAGGAAAATAAAGCAAATGCATCACAGAAAAATAAACTTATTGCTTAAGTAATAACTAATATTCTCATGGACGGCAGCCTTAAGTCACTCTAAATTTCCTGTCTCTTATCTTCCAGCAAGGCATCTGTCCATCCGCCAGTTTTGAAACGTCAAGGATCAGAATTCTTTTAGAATGGAGCATATGGTATACAGCACATATTAAATATCTGGCCAAGATTCAGGTTTCATCACTAGCTTCTAAGACTGTTTTTCCTTTGATGCAATGGAGAAGGAAATCAAATTGAACAGGGAATGAGAAGTCATTGAACAGGGAATGAGAAGTCTCAAGAGAAAACTGTAGAAGATTGGCTCACTAAAATGTCACTCAAGCACAACTGAGCTGCTGTTATTTGGGGTTTTGGTGGTGGTGTTTTTTCATCTACTTGCTAGCAAATAGGCCATCATGATGTCTATGGAATAAAGATAATACATGACAACATTGTGAGCAGATAAATGAAACTGTTTCAACTACATATAAGGAATGCTAGAAAAAGGTGACATCGTTCCCACAAAGAACAAAGTGAAAAATGATCAAACAGAAGATACTTCAATGCAGAACAGTTAGTTCTGGTATAATGCTAAGCAGTTTGGAATTTTCTGGTAACAAAGAGTAAAGAAGAGAGAAAGTAATGTGCATTTCCTTCTTGTCCCAAAAACACTGCTACAGACGGGGCTAAAGAAATTCAGATATGATACGAAATGAAAAGGAAATACTGGCTGATGACTGGAGTGGACTCTTTAACTCCAACGCTATTTGTAAGGGCTGCCAAACATGAGAAACAAAAGGAGAAGCAGTTGTGACACAAGAAGCATGTATACCGCTCGCCTTCATATTTCATGTTTTTCCCTGAAAATGAGCATTCAGGAATGTTGATCATCCTAGTATATAACTCTGCTAAAAGTTAGCATAGGGTCATAATTTCTCTTTATAGCTACTTTCCAGTAGGAATATTGAGAAAAGCAATGTCAAAGATAAATACCAAATTGAAAATTCTATCTGAAATATGATTTGTTTTTAATGTTCCAGCTTTTCTGCAGTACCTCTTCTGACTCATTTGGAGGTGACTGGGTATCAGCAACCTCTTCTAACTCTTCTTCAGCTACATATTCTTGTTGTTCAATTACTTGTTCTCCACTATAAGATTGTACATAATCTTCATCCTGAAAGAAATGCATAAGGAAGCCTTTCATTTAACCTAATTTTATTTTCTAAACATATCACTGCTTATTTATTCAGAAGGGGCTGGTATAAATGCAATCTTCTCAACATGTTTCCCTGATTATCCTCCTGGAAAAAAGTCACAAACTTCCATACTTCTGTACGTTTTCTATCTCCAGCATCTTAAATCTACCTTAAATATAAAACTGATTTGTGGAGATTAGTTTTTATCTGTGAATTAGGATTTAAATGGTGAATGGTGCTTAAGAGAAATTATAATACTAACCATGACAACAACTTTATACCTTGTTGAAACTAAAACTTTAAAGGATGAGAAGTTGGAATCTACATGATTATAAAAAGGTTATGAAGGGTGAAATATAACACTACTTTCATATAGGTCTTCATTAAACCAAAATCATATTTAAAATCATATCCAAACGAGGTAGCTTTTACTTTTTGTATCAATAATTTAGAAGATAAAACCTCTTGAAATTTAAAACATAACTTCAGCATTACTATAATTATTAGTTTTTAAAACATGTAAGCTAGGACAAATTACATCTATTTACTTAAACCATATATACCTTATATTCCATAAAATGAAAATTAATTGCTTCCAGGCAGCTTACATAGCACATTGATGAAATGGGTCACATTAATTCCTTTAAAATGTAGGATTTCATATTTTAATTAAATAATCAATTAATTTGAGAGTAATAAAATACCTTTATTTTCCATGAAATGTACTTTCCCATTAATTATTTATGTCTTATGAATCTACCCTGTTTCTCCAACAATACGGCCTCCCCCAATAGGAAGTCCCAGCATGTTTTATAGGCATGAAATGAAATTAAGCCCCTCCCTCCAAATTAAGGTCTATATTAAAACATGCGAAATGGGGGGAATGGTGGGGGGGCTTGCCGTTAGGAAGTACTTTTGTTACACACCTGGATATGGTGCTGCCTGCACTGACCCCCCGACACTAAGTGCCTCACCAATGTCGAGGTCAACATCCAAGCCGTCAACGCCCACTTGCCCAAAGATGCAAGGGGGGGGAATTAAGTCACCCCCGAAAAGACATTTTTTCGGGACTCAAAAAAAAAAAAGACCCAGCCTTATTATACGAGAAACACAGTAAGAATCACATACAGCATTATGTCATTTAGGCTTTAAACCAAAGATAAAGGACTGATAAATCCATTTACATTTGCTAGATTTTTAAAATTGAGAAATACTTCTAAAAAATGGCAATAAATCTCTTCTCATTTCAACTCAGAGCAATGTACACAGAAAACATAGAAACTGAAACAAATTATATATGTGACATGTTCTAAAGCAACCTCAAATCTCTTTATTCAGGTTTAGACAGTTCTCAATTACAAAAAAAGGGGAGGGTGAAAATGAGTGAGCAGAATATCAATCACTTTGGAATATTAGCACCTTAAAGATGTCTTTAGCAGGTCAATAATCTTTTCACCTTCGAAGGACTTTATCAGATCTTGTCTAAAGCCTGGATAAAAGCTTTCGCATTAAGTACTTCTAACAATTGGCACTGCGTCTCCACCACACAAAGCTGTTTTCTTCCTTAAGGATACAATCTTCAAGGTCATGATTCTCAACTGCCTTCCAGAATGACAAAAGAGCATTACCTGCAGCCAAACAAGCTGTCAACACAAACTTTGTCACAGCCTAGATAAAGAAACTGGCAGACAGTGATAATAGGTCTAATTTTGCTCTGGTCCCAAGGGAGGTAAACAGATTTCAAATCAGTCTAAAAACCTAAGCATGTGCAGCAATGTTATCTCAAAAACTGAAGTAGGAGGAAACAAACTCACCGGAAATTCATCTAGAGGTTCATTGATTTCAAGATCCAGCACTTCATCATTATAATTCTCTTCTTCACCCTGATCTTCCCCATATTCTATTTGGTCTTCTGTCAACTCAGCCTCCTGGCCTTCATACTGTTCTTCTGAATATTCCTCTGCATATTCTTCAGGAACATCTGATTTGTCATAACCAATTTCATCTTCCCCTTGTTCATATTCTAAGTTTTGTTCAATAGATGTTTCATTTGCATTCTCAGCGAGCTCAAAGGATGTCACCACGCTAGTTGGAGCATTAAGACTCGCAGTGACATCTTGAGAACTAAAATATAGCAAAAAAGGGGTTTTTAGTTTAAATCAGAACATTAATACAGTGCATGAATTTTGCATAGAATGCAACAATATCCACCACATTAAGTAAAAAATAATAATTGATGCATCAATTTGATTTCATGCCATTAACTCATAAAATGCAAATCTATATCGCTGTTCCATCAAATGACGGCTATTGGACCAAACGAATCAAACCAACCATATGTTCTAACAGATTAGCCTGGTATAAAGTGTGGGATTACTGAGCAAGTTGCATTCAATTTTAAATCCCAGGTTAACAAATATACACAGGAGGTCAGCATCTGTTTTCCACTTAGTGCAATATTAGTTATCTATTATACTAGTTACATTAATATTACTGGGAACCAATGTTTTTGAATTTTAGATTACTCTAAAGAATTATTTTTAAAAGGGTGTGCTTGAATATACTGCATCATGCTAGAATTTGCATTTAATTCTCATCAGCATCAACAGCAACAAATTTTCAATTTGAATTGTGTCAATAGCTCCTACCTAAATTCTGAGAAGGAATCACAGGTGTTCTGATAAAAAAATTCCATAAAACCCTAATAATTCAGCAAATTAAAAAATGTTTTTGTTCATTAAAATATACCAACTTGTGGTACATAAAGTAATAATTATCTAAAAGTTTTTTAATCTCTCTCCAAAAATGATTTATCAGGGTTTTGTTTATCTGTTTATATCCTGTTTCTTTCATTTTTCTCTCCACAACCATCCTATGAAGTAGGTGGGATGAAAGAGTGATTGGTTCAAAGTCACCAAGTGAGCTGCCATGATCAAAAATGGAGCTAAACTTGGATTTTCCCAATACCAATTCAAGTTGTCAATCCCAAAAACCACAACATGCAAAAGTCACAAAAATGAATGAATTAGAAGGCAGTGATGCTTTCAAAGTCAGATTTCAAAGATGCAGCTCTGTCCTGGATATAAAGACCCAATTCAATCATTATTATATGCGAGCCACTTCTGGGCAGGCTGAGTCCTAAATAAAGAGTTCAGAGTCAGAATTGTTCTGTTGTTATGTGTGATATCAGAAATAGAAATATGATCTAGATATTATATGAGGTTTGCTATATTTTAATTAGTAATTATGCTTTGCCAAGAAACTTTTAGCAAAGATAGAATTAATTAAAGATGGTTGTAACTCAATTTTTTCTATGAAACATCATGGTTGAATCATTATGCAAATGAGAAAGTGAGAACAATTATTTAGTTTAATGTGTCAAGCAATCTTCTAATAGGACTAATTTCAATCACATTGATCTATATTATTTTTCTGTATGAGTGTACATATTCAGTTTTGCAGAGCCTCATTGGTAGAATGATTTTATTTCCCTCTATCAACAAGAAGATGGGGAAAGATGTGTATTTAAAACAAATAGGAGGGTGAAAAGATAAAATATACCAACAATGTACCTAAAAAATTCAACAGAGCTATTTCATTTTTTTTTAGAAAGCCGAATAATTCTACAAATGTCTACAGAGATTCTCAGTCATCCAAGTCATACTGTCCCACAGGTGCTTTTTCCAAAAGGCAACTGGACTTCCTTTGTTTTTTCTTGAAGACATTTTGCTTCTAACCACAGTGAGAACCGAAGAACTTCTTGGATGAGAAGCAAAACATCTTCAAGTAAAAATGAAGAAAGTCCAGTTGCCTTTTTTAAAAAAGCACTTATGGGATAATTGTACAAGTATATTCTTAACACAAATGAATAAAACAGCAGTTCTTAATTCAATTTTGCAACTAAGATTATGCCTATATGCAGCAAACCAGACATCCTATTTCTTCTTGGAAGCATTTAACCAAAGTATTATTTTATTCAGTTACACTTAGCAATAATTACATTCCTATTGGTATATACATTAAAGAAAAGTTATGTAATTATAAACTCACATTAGAATAGCTATTCCTAAGGAATCCCTAAAAGCAATGAAAATTTTGGAGTAGGTTACCACAATTCTGAAAATAATGCATCTGGGAAATCTGGTCCTATACAACCATTATTTCTGTTTTAATTCCCAGCCGAAAATGAGTTTAATTCTTATTTACTTGTCTGAAATGGGTTTCCTGGCTAAGCAGGGAATTGGATTAGAAGACCTCCAAGTTCCCTACCGTTATTCTATTCTATTCTATTCTATTCTATTCTATTCTATTCTCTACTCTACTCATCTCATAGATAAAATGATGTTGTAACAAATGATAAAATCATGGTTAATGCCTCGAAGATAATACTTCTTACACCCAGCAGCACTTTTTATGTGCTATTCTAGGGCAAGAATACAAACAAATATTCTGAATGTGCCAATAGAGAAAACAAACTGCAATACTTGGCTCAAATAAGACACAAACCTGTAATGCTGATCCTCTTCATTATCACTTTGCAGAAGATCATCATTCAGTTCTTCATCTGACATATCAGACTGAGTCTAAAATTGGGAGAGGGGAGAAAAATCACTTTTTTGAGCTGGACTTAAGACATAAATATGAATGGTAATAAAAATGAACTGATATAAAATAAACAGGCAAGCCTCCAGCATGGCATTTGAATTTCTTTACTGGACCAGCAAGTGACAGATGATTCTAAACCATCAGGAGCTGTATTGATGTGGGTTTAAGTAATCAAATTGCCATATTTTTTTGCACTAAGACGCATTCTTTCCCTCCAAAAAAGTGGTGGAAATGTCTCTGCATTTTGCAGAACAAATATGGGCCAGTTTTTGGCTTGCAGAGTGCTTCTGGACACCAGGGATGGCAAAAAGGGACATGCAGAGGGTTTGAAAGGCCAAAAATGCACCCGTTTTTGGCCTGCAGAGTGCTTCTGGATGCCTAGAGGGGAAAAAACAGGACCCATGGAGTCAAAAAACCATTTTTTTTCTTGTTTTCCTCCTCTACACCTAGGTGCGTCTTATAGTCTGAAAAATATGGTATTTTTTAAACTAACACCTGTCTTAAGTATATATTTTAAACAGGCTGATTTTTACCTTTTTGCCAATCAACAAATCTTCTCCTAGTAAGTCATCATCCAATTCACTAGAAAAAAGGAAAGAGATACAGTCAGTACTTCAAAACAGTGGAAAAATTTCATCATTTAAGTCAATGTCATTCTATTTTACCCCAAATATACCTGAGGATCTCAGCAATAATGCAGACTAAAATGAGAGTGATTTCATTTTTCAGAAAGTGAGAAACTCCCATTTGTGTATTAAAATAAATTATTGGTAGTCCTCAACTTACAACCAGTTAGTGACCACTGAACTACCTGGGAGCTACTTAGGATCCAGATTTGAAGTCACAATGGTTGTCCCTCCCCGCAGTCATGTGACCGGACTTTGGGTGCTTTCAACTGAACCACATTTATGGCTACTTGCAATGTGCTGCAGTCATGTGAACACATTTTACGAGTTTTGTTGATTTATATCTCACCTTTTTTATAAAAAAGGGAAGCAAACATATTCAACACATCTTCCTCATCATATTTTCCCTACAATAACAACCCTATAGGTTAGGCTGAGTTTTGTCAAACATGGCATTTACATCCACTTATTGTCAAAAGTGTGCCTACAGGAACGTTATGGTCCACTTAACAACCACCAAGTTTGCTTAATGACCACAGCAGCCACTTTACAACTGCAACATTCATTTAACTACTGCTGTAAAAAAGATTGTAAAATTGTATGTTTGATGTGGATGTCCCGATGTATATTACAACAATCATGATTGGCAGGCGCTGTTATGGTCATTGGTCAAGAGCTACTTGCAGAGAATAAAGACAAAGCTAGATGTAACTTATAATTCTGGTTTATCCCAAAGAAAAGCAATTTCTGTTTCAAAAGCAGAGTAATTTGCTCTTTAAATAAAAATTTTCTTCCACCAATATTTAATGATGCTAAAGTGTACTAAGATGTACTAAGTTCATAGAAAGTGTCCTCAACTTGAGCAGAAATTAATTCAAAGAGGTGGCCTGTTTTAATTCCTTACAAAATGAGCTAATTTTTACACTATAAACTTTAATGTCACTTTGAGTGTACACTAATCGACATACATTAAAATGAAATTTTGTTGCATACAGCTCTCAAAGGGTCATCATCTCCAATATACACTACATAAACATGAAATAACTGGCTGGCTGGCTGCCCGGCCGAATGAATGAATATGTATATACCACAAATATCATATGACAGAGAGAAACAACACAGTCTAGTTTGGATGTATAGATGGTGAGAAAAACAAATCTTGTGAGTTTACCAGATGGACGGTACAGGGAACAAAGCTGTTACAGAATCTGAAAGTCCTGCTAGAAATACTTCAAAACCTCCTCTCCGAAGGGAGCAACAGAAACATAGTGTTTGGGTCTTGAGCTGCCAACCTTCTGGTCAACAAGCTCAACATCTTAACCATTAAAACTTTAATTAACCCAAGTTAAACATGATCTGAATGTAGGATATTTCCACCAGTCCCTTACCATGATTACTCACTAGTTAACACAGAATTAACAAGCATCATGGGCCACCATATAGAGGAAGGACCTTCAGGGAGTCCTCAATATGAGTGTAATGGAACCTGCTCATTATGGTTGTAAGTTGTGATGGTCATAAATCAGACCATCATACAACCCACCCAATTTTATGGGGAGGGTGGTTTCCACCAATACAGTTTACTATAGTTAAGTGAACTTATTGTTCCCTGTGGAATATTGTTGCCAAAAATTGGAAGTAAAAGCTGTAAAAAACATATATATAGTAACGTGACTGCAGGACCCTGCAAATGGCTTTTAATGCAGGCCAGTTTTCAAGTGCCTGAAATGTGATTACAAGACTGGAGATGGATGTCTATGGAGATACTGAGTCCCACCAGGTCAGTGGTCACCAACTGGTGGGCCAGGGCCCACTGGCAGTCAGCAAGAAAATTTTGGTGGTCAACAGAGAAATGTCTCCCCCCCCCAAAAGCACCCCCGCAAAGCAATTAATCCAGGCTGCAAAAGAACACAAGGCTGCACTACCCCCATGGCCTGCCCACCCGCTGGCCTCCACCCTTCAGCCGAGCACAAACTTTACCTTGAGTAGAGTCATGTGAGCTGGAACTGGAAGGTAAGAGGAATGGCAGGGGAGGGAGATCAGCCCCAGGGTGGCTTGCTGATGTTGGTGGGAAAGTCGGTCCCATATTCCAGAGCTGCGGTAGTCATAGGACTGGCCCTTTGGACATCCTGGAGCAGCTCCTCCATGGCAGGCTGGGGCACCCAGGTGGGGGAGCAGATGCTCCAGGATGACCAACGGGCCAGTCCTGTGACTACTGCAGCTCTGGAATATGGGACCAACTTTCCCACCAACATCAGCAAGCCACAGTCCATCAAAATTCATATTAGTGGTCTGCGGGATTTAAAATTATGAGTTTGGTGGTCCCTGAGGTCCAAAAGATTCGCGACCCCTGATCCAGGTCATGGTTGTCCCAAGGGTGTTTTTTCAAGAGGCAACTGGAGTTTTTTGTTTTTCTTGAAACATGTTTCACTTCAGAAGAAGAAAAAAAGCTTTTTGGATGAGAAGCAAAACATCTTCAAAGAAAAATAAGAAAGTCCAGTTGCCTCTTGAAAAATCACCTTTGGGAATGGGAGTGGAGCAGCCATTGGACATGACAGAAGAAACTTCTGAAACAATCTTGGTATAACATGAAGAATGAATGTGATCCGACACAGACACGACTGTTCAGCCTATGCTGTGATGCTAAGAGAAGTAAAATGAGCTACTTCTCTGCTCTTATTTCAACCATGGAAAACTACTCAACAGCATTGTTTACAATTATTCAGTTCCCTAAAAAAACCTGATAACTGGAAGATTCTTAGCTGGGCCACCATGAAGAATTTAACCTTTGTACCGTGTTTCTCCAACAATATGGCCTCCACCAATAGGAAGCCCCACCATATTTTATAGGCATTCAATTTATAAAATCGAATTAAGCCCTCCCCCCAAATTAAGGCCCATATTAAACATGCGAAATGGGGGGGAATGGCGGGGGGGCCTTGCATTTCGGAAGTACTTGCATGCCTGGATATGGTGTTGCCTGTGTTGGTGGGGCACTTCATACCAGGAGCCCTTTCGCTACCATTGCTTTTACTTCTCCCTTGCTGCTGCGGCGTTAGAGGAACGCCGCAGCATTTGGCGCAGCCACGTGGGGCCAGTCAGGGCTCCTCCCTGTAATCGGAGCCCTGAGGAGACACTTAGCTTCAGGTGCTCCCGTTCCGAGGGAAGGCGCTCGACCAAGAGGATCTCTCCCTCCCCCCCTCTCCCCGTAAGGTCTGCGCTGCAGCTAAGGAGGAGGAGGCTGCAGCCGGTTCCTTCTGCTTGCTGAGAGGTAAGGAAGCCGTGGCTTTGCACAGCAAGCGAAGTGCTGCTCGCCCAGGCGAGATTTGGGAACGAGGGGCAGGAGGAGGCAGGCACGCACCCGTGGCTCGCTTTCCTGGCTCTGCCCAGCCCGCACGGCTCTGGTGCGGCCTTGGTGGGATGAGCGGAGGGTCCGGCAGGGAGGCGCTCGCTGCCTTGGTGAGAGCTCTGCCACCGGGAAGGAGGGCCCACTTGTCAGCTGCGCTGGGCGCCCCAGCCTTCTCCTAAGGGAGAAAGAAAAGGTCTCCCGACCCCCAAGATGCACTGCCCGCCCACCCGATGCAAGGGGGGGAATTAAGTCACCCCCGAAAAGACGGCCTAGCCGTTTTTTCGGGGGTCAAAAAAAATATAAGGCCCGGCCTTATAATGTGAGAAACACGGTAATTCTCTGAGGACCTAGCTGTCCTCCCAGGCATCATGAGCTCTATGGATTATGGTCCTCTTCAATATTAACTCTGCCACCCATCTTTGTCTACTTGGTCAGTGAAGGTGCCCAGATAAATCAGATATGGGACAGTAGTAAATGTATTCTTAAGTGAAATGGTGTGTCTCTCTCCTATCTATTCAACAGCTAAATAAAACCATTGGTAGCAGTCAACAGAATTACATATTATAATCTACAAAATGAAGGGCATCAAATTATATTGCTCCTTAATATCGAGTGCCAAGAGAGCAATCAGTACCCTTGGATGTGGCCTGAATATATACTTTATTAATTCACCAAGCAAACTTGATGCCATCGAGATGTGTAAGGATGACAATTCCCAGAATTTCAAGCCACGTTTATTGATATAGGTAATCCTTGATTTATGATTGCAATTGAGCCCAAAATTTATGTTGCTAAACAAGACATTGTTAAGTGAGTTTTGCCCCATTTTACGACCTTTTTTACCACTTTTGTTAAGCGAAACTCTACAGTTATTAAGTTAATAACACATTAAGTGAATCTGGCTTCCCCATTGATTTTGCTTGTCAGAAGGTTGTAAAAGGGGATTACACAACCCTGGTACACTGTAACTGTCACAAATAGGAACCAGTTGCCAAACATCCGGATTTTGATCACATGCTATGGGGATGCTGCAATAGTCGTAAGTGTGAAAAACAAGCCATCCCAAAGGTGCATTTTCAAGAGGCAAATGGACTTTCTAGTTTTTCTTTGAAGATGTTTCGCTTCTCATCCAAAAAGCTTCTGTTTTATTCAGAGTGCTGAAGAAGCTTCTTGGATGAGAAATGAAACGTCTTCAAAGAAAAATGAGAACATTCAGTTGCCTCTTAAAAAGGTACTTTTGAGACAACTGTGACCTGGATGACTGAGAATCTCCATAGATCAGGGGTGCTTAAATTTGGCCTGCAGGGCCAGCCTGGAAATAGCAAAGGACCAGACCATGGTGCCTCTGGCAGCCAAAACAGGGCACCGTTTTGCCTAGCAGTCTGGAGGCTGTCAAGGTCAAGAACGGGGCATGGATGCCCCCTGCACCCCATTTTGGCCTGCAGGGTGCTGCAGAAGGTATCTGTCCCATCTGTCTCACCCCCTCCCCAGCCAGCCCATGGAGGAGAAGTACAATGCTGATCCAGCCCTTAAAGAAATCCAGTTTGACACCCCTGCCATGAACAATCATAAGTCACTTTTTTCAGTGCTGTTTTAACTCCAAACTGTCACTAAATGGTTAAAATGGTTGTATCTGTGCATATATACATACCGTGTTTTTCAAACAATATGGCCTCCACCAATAGGAAGCCCCACCATGTTTTATTGGCATAAAATCAAATTAAGCCCCTCCCTCCAAATTAAGGCCCATATTAAACATGCGAAATGGGGGGGAATGGCGGGGGGGGCCTTTTATTTAGGAAGTACTTGCATGCCCAGATATGGTGCTGCCTGTGTTGGTGGGGCACTTCATACCGGGAGACCTTCTGCCACCATTGCTTTCCCTTCTCCCTTGCTGCTGCGGCATTAGAGGAATGCAGTGGCGTTTGGCGCAGCCACGTGCGGCCAGTCAGGGCTCTTCCCTGCAACCGGAGCCCTGAGGAGACACTTGACTTCAGGCGCTCCCGTTGCCGCCTTCCAAGAGAAGGTGCTCGCCCAAGAGGATCTCTCCCTCTCTCTCTCCGCAAGGTCAATGTCTGCACTGCAGCTGAGGAGGCTGCAGCCGGTTCCTTCTGCTTGCTGAGAGGTGAGGAAGCCGCGGCTCACACGGGCGAGATTTGGAAACAAGGGGCAGGAGGCATGCACGCAGCAGCTGACAGGTGGGCCCTCCTTCCCAGCGGCAGAGCTCTCACCAAGGCAGCGAGTGTCTCTCCACCGGACCCTCCGCTCATCCCACCAGGGCCGGGCCAGAGCCGTGTGGGCTGAGCAGAGCTGGGAAAGCGAGCCACAGGTGCGTGCATGCCTCCTCCTGCCCCTCATTCCCAAAGCTCACCCGGGCGAGCAGCGCTTCGCTTGCTCTGCAAAGCTGCAGCTTTCTCACCTCTCAGCAAGCAGAAGGAACCGGCTGCAGCCTCCTCCTCCTCAGCTGCAGTGCAGACGTTGACCTTGCGGGGAGAGAGAGGGGGGGAGGGAGAGATCCTCTCGGGTGAGCGCCTTCCCTTGGAAGACGGCGACAGGAGTGCCTGAGGCCAAGGAGCTCCCCAGGGCTCCGGTTGCAGGGAGGAGCCCTGACTGGCCGCATGTGGCTACGCAAAACGCCGCAGCGTTCCTCCAACGCCGCGGCAGCAAGGGAAAAGGGAAAGCAAGGGTGGTGGAAGGTCCCCTGAACTTCCAAGCTGTCACCGCCCAACCACCAGAGGATGCAACGGGGGGAAATAAGTCACCCCCGAAAAGACGGCCTAGCCGTTTTTTCGGGGGTCAAAAAAAAATAAGGCCGGGCCTTATAATGTGAGATACACAGTATTTATTATACTAATTTCATTCACTAAATTTGCCACCCATCTCATCATGGGACTGTACTATGTTACTTATAACAGTAAAATAGTGATTAAAATACAATATTAATGGAATAAAATAATAAATGTAAACAATGGAAGTACAATACAAAGTTAAAAAGATGAGTGGGGGAGGTGGAGCAGGAAGTGCAGGGCGCCAGTGAGGTCCTTACTTAAGTCCAGCAACCACCTTTAGTGATGTACTCTCTCATTTGGTCCCCAGGCCAACTAGCAGTCAGGACTTTAGGCCCTCACGAAAGGATAGAAAGGTAGGGGTGAATCTCACTGGGGGGAGGGGCAGGATGTTCCAGAGGGCCAGCACTACAGGAGAAAAGACTCTTCTCCTGGATCCCATAGTTGGAGTTCCTTGACCCACAGGATCCTCAGCAGGTCTCCTCTGCCAGCATGAGTTGGATGGGCTTGTCTGAGCAGCATGACATGGTTCATCAAGAATTCTGAACCTGTTGTGGTTAGCTGGCAGCAGGTGCAGATGGATGAGGAGAACAAGGACTCTGATGAGGGGTCAGGACCATCAGGGAGTGGACTGCTGCCTTCAGAGATTGTGGGGGGGGGGCAACAATGATGAGGAGGTTCCCGAGGAGCCTGTGCCAAGTCTCGGAGGAAAGAATAATTACAGCAGCACAGGCGACTCGGGAGTAATGCTACAAGGTAATGACCCCTCCCTCAAGAGGATAAAAGCCAGGTTTGGAAGAGTGTTCTTTGCACAGTAAAGAAGCTCTGAAGTTCAAGTGGTGGACATCTTAGTTTGTGTTTGGAGAATCTGTAAATTAGTTCTTATCTCTGGGTTTTTGGCAGCTTTGACAACAACTTGACAAGGCTCTTGTTGGAGCTAATTGTTGGAGAGCAGCCTTTTATCTGTAAAGGAATAGAATTTGTGATTAAACCTTGAAAGGTAGGGGCTGCTGCCTTTGTCTGTGTTTGCTATCTGGGAACTCGGTTGGGTCAGAACAGAACCCATGTCATACAAGGCTTTAAAGGTCATAGCAAAATCTTGAGCTGCATCCAAAAGCAAACTAGCAGCCAATGCAGCTCATGAAACAGTGGTGTAACATGGATCATTCCATGGCCCCAAAGACTGCTTCTGATGCCACATCTTGTACCAGTTGAAACTTCCAAAGGCATTTCAAGGGTGGCTCCATGTAAAACGCATTGCAGGAGTTCAGACAAGAATGACCAAATGCAGGGAGCCTATAAATGACCAGGCTGAGCTCAAGGGAAAAGTCAAATGTATCACCAGTCTCCCCTCTCATCCAGAAGAAATCTAAAATCAGCCCACCTGGAATTCCATAGAATAGGGGTGTCAAACGTGATCACTGAGGGCCACATCAGGGTTGTCTTTGACCTCGGAGACTGGGGTGGGCATGGCCAGCTCAATGTCCGTTTTATGCTACAACAGTCTCCTGCAGTCCTCTGCCAGAGAAAACATAGCTCAAGGGGGCGGCATTCTTTCGGCTGCGACAGCCTTCTGCAGCCCTCTGCCTGCAAAAATGGAGCTTGGGAGGGCTGTGTGTGGCCCTCTTGAACTCCATTTTTGCTGGCAGGGGCACCATGGGCTGGTCCTTCACTGTTTACAGGGTAGGCCTGCAAGCCAGAGTTAAACACCTCCCGGGCCAAATCCATCTCATGGGGCTGCCATATCTTATCTACTGCCAATTTGCTTTGACCAGTAGTTTAGATTCTTATAGAGGGCATTAGCACACTATAAATCTACTCTCATTTCTACTGCCTGGACTCTTGATTTCCTGTGCTTGACAAGAGTCCGGATACAGGAAAGACTGCAGCTGGTGCACTAACTGAAGCTGTGCTATGACTCTCCTAGGCATGACTGCCAGCTGACCTTTGAGAAAAAGTTGCGAGTCCCCCAAGTTGCAAAGTGGATCTGAACAGGAAAGGTGCAACCCTGTCCAGAATTAAAGATGTCAAAGACCCCGATCCTGAAGTTGCACTCCAAACCACTCAGTCTTGCCAGAGTTCATTTGTTCTGTTGTCCCCTTCCAGGCCTCTAATGCCTCCAGGCACTAGGAAAGAATAGCATCACTCAGGTCATGAGGATATGTGAAGTTGCATATCATCAACATATTGATGATATTTCAACTCATGCTTATGAATAATCTCAACCAGTGGCTTTTTGTAGATATTGAACAGGAGTGGATCACAATTTAAATCAGAATTTAAATCACTAGTAAAAAGGCTTGATTTAAATCATCTCAATTTAAATAATAATTTTTAAAGAGCAACTGTCACCTCTGTCCCACAAAGGCTCCTCCCCTAACCTGCTGCTGACTCAACTACAGTCCCAATATTGTAGAATATACAGCTTCGTGGTACATAAGTAAGCACCATTTTATGCTGAATAAGTTAAATTATGAATGTATCTTAAGGCTAGGTCACACTGGCCGATGGATGCAAAACGTATGCAAAAAGGACACAGTGGACGAGCAAATTTTCCATCCGTTGTTATCTGCTCTCAAAAGTGTCCCAAATTTGCAAAAACAGAGCGGACAACAACGGAAAGGAACGGACATGGTGAGGATGTAGCGGGGATGTAAAGCGGATGTTTGTAGGAAGCCTAGCGGATGGAAGCAGATGGAAGCGGATGACACATCCACAGGGCTTCCGGGGGAGAATAGCGAAGCGGACGCGTAGCAGAAGGAGCGGGTGCGTAGCGGATGACACGGATGCATCACGGACGCCTATAGGATGCCTAGCGGATGTGTAGCGGATGCAAAGCATTCACTGCGCATGCGGGGAGGATGAACTGCGCAAGCTCCGCGGATATAAATGGATGCGGCTCGCAAGCAGTCAGCATTCAGAGGAAAGACCTGCTGCCAGAGATATCTTGAGAGAACATCATGGGGAAGAAGAGGAAGCCTGTGCCTACTCCTGCCAGCCCTGCCAAGAAGGACAGAACCACCATCCCACCCCCTGGCGCTGATTCTGAAGCTGCTGGTGCTTCTGCTGCTGCTGGTGATGCTTCTGCTGCTGCTGGTGGTGCTTCTGCTGCTGGTGCTGCTGGTGCTTCTCCTGCTGCTGCTTCTGCTGGTGTTTCTCCTTCTACTACTGCTGGTGCTGCTTCTCCTGCTGGAGCTTCTCCTGCTGTTGCTTTGGCTGGTGCTTCTCCTGCTGGTGGTGGTGCTTCTCCTGCTGCTGCTGCTGCTGTAATGGACCAGCCCCAAGGCCCTCAAAGCCCTGCTGCTGAAGGCCCTGAAGCACCTGCCAGAGGGAGGAAGAGGCAAGGCAAGGAGAAGGGGGAGAGGAAACAGTACTCCATTTTCTGAAGACCATGAGGAGGAGGTGCTGGAAAGGCTGAGGGAGAATGAGTACCTGTGGAGGAAGGGCCACAGGCTCTATCGCGACACCAAGAGGAAGCAGGCAGTATGGAGAGAGAAGGCAGAGATCCTGGGCTACACTTCAGATGTACTCCTTGGGTGGTGGAAGCACATGCACACCTGGTATGACAAGCTGCACCTGAAGAAATCCGGGCAGGCCACTGTCAAGCTCACTGACCGGGAGACCTATGTCTCACTGACCGGGAGACCTATGACCAGATGCAGCTTCCTGGAGGGTGAGATCCGCCACCGAGGAGCAGCCCCTCTGTCAACCCTCTCCCTCAGACAGCCCACAGAGAGCCACTCCTCTTCCAGCCAGGAGACAGCTACCATATCCAGGCAGGTGTCTTTGGAGGGCCCCACGACAGAGACCCCACCGACAGCTGCACTCGCCATGCCAGAGGACATGGAGGATCCCCTGTCTCAGATGGAGCAAGAAGAAGCAGCCACCAGAGACCAACCCACCCCCACCCCCAGCTCCACCTCCACAGAAAGCAGGCAGAGAGGCAGACCAGAGGGACAGAGCCACACTGTCCTCTTGGAGATCAGGGACACAATAAAAGCCAGCACAGATCTCCTCTCCCAACTGGTCCACTTCGACATACCATCCTCCACCCCACAGTCAAGCCCTTCCCCAGAACATCTGTCATCAGTCTTGGGCCTCACATCCCAGGACCTTGAGGAAGGGCCTCTCAACCTCACGGGACTGAGTCAGCTCTCTGAGAGCTTCTTCCACACCATCTCCTGTTGTACTCTCGGGACCAGGCACTCTAATGGCGCCTCAGACCAGCACTCCAGCGACAGCCACCTCCACAGTCCCTGACCCCTTTACATCTGAGACCATGGCCACGCCTCAGAGTGACTGAGAAGAGTGCCAGAGACTGAGTTGTTACCTGCTCACTTTATCTTTGCTTAAGACACTTTGCTTGGGTCATTTTGCTTTTTAATAAAGTCATACAGTTTGTTCTTAATAAAGGTTATCTTTGCTTCACACACTTGGTTCATATTTTTTTACTTTAATAAAGTGTTGAAGAAAACTTGGAAAAAAGGGTTAAGCCTTTGCATGCTTGTGGGATTGGTAAGGATAGCTGTGGGATGGATAGCTGTGGGATGGGTAAGGATAGCTATGGGATGGGTAAGGATAGTTGTGGGATGGGTAAGGATAGTTGTGGCATGGGTAAGGATAGTTGTGGGATAGATTAACCTCCAGTGCAAGGATAGTGGGACTGGATGGTCCACCCTCCCAGCTGCCACACATATGGCCCTTTATTATCAATAACAATTTAATCATTGATCAACACATTTCAACATAAACACAACTCTTTATTAATGCCCTATTCATTGTAAGGCCACTCAACATACATGGCACAATCTCATCAGTGTGATGAGACAGGCTGAAGGAAGCATCCATTAACCATCTACCATCCTGTCTTTCTGCTCCACTGCTCCAGCTGGGGAGTTGCACCAGTGTTTCAGGAGGTTGCGCTGCTTCTTCCTTCCACGTGAAGCTCTGTTGGGGCCTTGTACATCCAGTGCCTATCACGTTTTGTCCTTGCCTCCATTCATCATGCTCCATGTCCCCATTGCCTTGCTGACGGTCCACAAGCCTGTTCTGCAAAACTGGGTAGCGGGTGCGCAAGAGATTGTGCAGGATGCAGCAAGCTTCCACAATGCTCCTCACAGTCCCTGGGTGATGCTGCATGGTGGTGAGAAGTACCTGGAACCTGTTGGCCAGGATGCCAAAGACGTTCTCCACCACCCGTCTTGCCCTGGACAGCCTGTAGTTGAAGATCCGCTCTTCATGGGTGAGGTATCTGAAAGTGTAGGGCTTCATGAGGTAGGTTCTGAGGGAGAAGGTGTCATCACCCACGATGAAGTGGGGCACATCTTGTGTGTCGTTGGGTAGGAGGTCTGGATCTGGGAAACCCATGATGAGGTTGCGTTCCAGCCCATCCTTGAGGTCACTGATATTGTATATCTGGGCATCTGAAGCTGACCCATTGCCTGAAGCATCGATATACTTGAACTTGTAGTCAGCATTAACCATGGCAAAGAGGATGATACTGAAGAAGCCCTTGTAGTTGAAATAATTGGACCCTGACTTGGCTGGAGCTTTGCAGGCCACGTGCTTCCCATCTATGGCTCCAATGGTGTGGGGAAAGTTCCACCTCTGATACCACTGCTCTGCAACTTTCCTTCAGCCTTCTTCAGTGGTGGAACAATGGAGGAGCTCATCCACGTATTCTTCGATGATGGCCTGCACCACTTCTCTGACCACAATGCTGATGGTATTGTGTGGCACCCTCCAGGCATACTGCATGTTTTTGTATATAGTTCCAGAGGCCAGGTGCCGCAGAGTCAGTGCCACCTTCAGTTCAGGGTCCAGGCTGGGATGGAAGTTGGTGCTTGGCTTGGTCAACCTGGGTCTCAGACGCTCCACAACTTCATCCAACATGGCTGCTGGCATCCTCATGAACTGCTGGAATGCACGAGGGTCTTCATTCCTTAGCTCCACCATCAGCTTGTCATAGAGTCCAAACTCCACTCTTCTTCGGACCCACACAGCTCTTGAACGTCTCCTTCTCTTTGCGTAGAAAAGGTGAAACAGTCTGAAGAGGGCTTGGTTCTGGTGTTGAATGATGGCGGCTACCAAAAGGAGTGTGCGATGATCCATGGTGGAGATCAATGGATGATGTGGAAGACCAAGAGCAAGGCTGAAGAGGTCTGCACACCAGGGCTGCTGGACTGATAGTGAGATCCAGGTGATTTCCTTCCCTTTTTTATAGGAAATGTCGGTTTTCCGCTAGGTGTCCTTCCACATACTCTAGACATCCTCCAGACATCCTAAATATCAGAGATACGTCCCATATACAAACATTTTGTCTGTTTTAATGCTTTATATCCGAGCTGCATCCGCTTTCATCCTTTCTAGGTTCGTGCTACTTACGCTGTGTGGATGTTCCGCGTACCTTTTGTTTCCTCCCTCTTTCCGTTTTCAGCTGCAGCGGATGTGAGTTGCGTGGATTGCCAGACGATGCCAAGAGGATACATCGGACGTGTAACGGATGACAAGGGACGTAGAACATTTGTTGCCCGTATGTGTCACAGATGTAGATCATATGCGGCGGAAAGTTCATCCGCTCAAAAAGTTTTGTGCAGCTCAAAACGTTTTGAGCGGATGAAACAGCAGTAGATAGACGGATGTTTGCTGGATAAAGCGTATTAAATACGTACGCAGTGAGTACACAACGGATGCATCGCGTTTTCCAACGGATGGCAAGCTTTTTTGTCCATTTTACATCCTCTTTGCATCCATTGGTGCAGTGTGACATGGGCTTTAGCAATCTTCCATAAAACTTCCCAGAACATCAGCAAAATCTATTAAATGAACTTCATCAAAACTTCAAATTTTGTCTACTGCATCCAATTTATGCACTACATTTAAGATGTTATCCATTTGGTCATGTCCAACTCTTGGCAATTCTACAGGCCAGGTCTCACCACTTCTATCAAACTTGCACTATTTTTTAAAGTTTTCTTGCTGTAATTGGTATCAGCTTTAATAATATCTCCACTAAATTAAGTTCTTTTAAATATACCATGAAATGTTTATTATCCAGAAAAGCCTTTTCTGCTGTGGCTCCCGCCTCTGAAATATCTTGCCTCTCAATGAAATCTGCTCATTTCTTGACCTTCCAAAATGACCTAAAAACCTTTGCCAATTGGCTTGGGACCCTGATGTGCATATTCCTTTCTGGAGGTGGCTAGTAAACCAACTGTTCCCAGTTTATATATTGATATTTTTATCCTGTTGGTTATTAATTTTAATGTTTTAACTTTCCAATTGTTTTATAGTGTTATATATAACATTGTAAGCCACTTAGAATCGCTTGATAGTAAAATGGGCAACATAGAAATGTAATAACTGAACAAATACAGTGTACTCCTCAACTTACAGCACTAATTGGGATCAGACTTTTTATTACTAAGCCAAGACGGCTGTTAAGTGTCTCATGTCCAATTTTATTTGCAATGATTGTTAAGTAACTGCAGCTGTTAAGCAAATCACACAGTTTTGAAGCAAATCCAGCTTCCTCTATTGCCTTTGTCAGATGGCGACTAGGAAAAATCACAAATAAAGATCTCATGACCTCCCCCCCCCCCCCAAAAAAAAATGCAGCAACCTCTGGAAATACATGCCATTTGCCATGCACCTAATTTTGATCCCATGGCCATGGGAATGCTGCAACGATCATAACCGTGAAGGCCAATTGTAAGTTTCTTTTTTCAGTGCTGTTGTAACTTTCAGTAAATGAATAGTTTATAAGTGAAGGAGTACCTTTAAATACTAAACTTGTTCATGCCTTCAGGCTCTAAACTGGGGAGGGAGGAGTTTACACAAAGGTAAGATCTGGTGACCTCCCTCATTTGGTCCATAGACGTTCTTTATCCACTGATTCCAATAGACAAGCCCATTTAAAAATATTATTCACTGGTGCTAGCGGACATACGTTATATAAAGGAGTACAAATACAAGTATGAACAGTTATATATACATATATAATATTTGTTTTTTTTTTTTTTTTAAGCTTTCGCGGGTACTTACATGTGTGCTGTTCAGCTTCCTTCGGATATTATCCCACGTCATTGTAGTTCTGTTTATATTATATATAAGTATATATAATGTGTTTCCCTGAAAATAAGACCCTGTCCTTTTTTTTGCCACCAAAAAAGGCACCAGGTCTTTTTTTTTTTTTTTTTGGGGGGGGGGGGGAAGGACTCACTTCACTTGCATCTGTCGCCCCCAACCTCCTTCTCACTGTAAGAGGCCTTCAGGAACTTTTTCTGCGGCAAGGCAAGGCTTTTCTGAAGGAGCTCTGCAGCCAATAACAGAGATCCAGATCGATCTAGAGTTCTGTTATTGGCTGCAGAGGTCTTCAGGAAAGTCTTGCTGGCTGTAGAAGAAAGAGGCCGGCAAGGCAGGTGTCGGGTGTGTGTGTGTGAGGCCTGGCGGCAACTGTCCAAAGGTAAGTAGTAGGACAGCTCCTCCACCACCGTTTCCCACTCTAGCTTCATTTTTACCCATGCACCCTGGAATGGGCGGGATTTTAATTAGGACTTATTTTAGGGGGAGGTGTAAAAACCAAGCTAGGACTTACTTTCGGGGTAGGTCGTATTTTCGGGGAAACACAGTGGACAGGAAAAAAATGTAATTAATTGCTCGGTTTTTTAGGACCATTAATTCCCCCCATGTATTCCACAGTAAAAGCAACTCTGGTTAAAGAAAGTGGCCCCTGCCCACTGTCTGTTCTTCATAGCAGACATACATATCTCTACAACTAAGCAACAGTTATGCACATAGCAGATAAACACATTAATGTCTGTATTTAAACATTTTCAAAATCCTGTAAATTAAAACTGTGAAAGAGAGAAACAAATGGCGCATAGTAGAAAACATCTTTGCATAAAAGATAGGCTTACCTATCCCAATCATCATCTCCAGTTCTCCTTCTCCAAGATCTTTCTGCACCAGGTTTATGACGATCAAAGTCATCCCCTATAAACAAAAGACATTTGATAATTTGAACAATATGAAACAAATGCTTGGATTCTCAGACAACAGTACTGATATTATTTTGAAAAATCATGGCTAGAGTCACCCTATAGGAGAGTTAGCCGGCATATAAATTTAATCATAAAATAAGCAATGCTGGGTCTCTGCACTGTCCTTGTAGGAGAACAACTTTAAAATTGCTTTTAATCTTTTTTTTTAACAAGAAGTACTGCTGGGTATCAACTTTTGTAAGAAAGTTGCTTTAATGAAAATAAAGAGCGAATACTGGCACATGCAACAAAAGGTTGAAAAATTTAAGGTGATTCTTACAAAGCTCTGACTATCCAGTATCTCCGGACCAGATCTGACTATTCAGGAGAAGATAAGTAATTTGATTCATCTGGATAATCAAGGTATCAAGTTCATCCCATATAGCCAATTATTAAAAATTATATAAACTGTAGTCCAAAATAATCTAGGTTGCTTATCCCTCAAAAAGAATTCCCTTTTAAAATTCTAGTATCTACTAGAAGCTCTGGATTCATAATGTAGCATCAACAGGTATTCACAATGATTATTTTCAGTACATATCTCATCCAGATCAAGGGTGTCAAACCCAATCGGGATGCTTTTTGCCTTTGCGGAGATGGCCTGTGCAGGCCATCAGTCTGACAGGCCTGATCTAAATGATGTTCACTAAAAAGCTTCAATGAATTATTTGCCTAATTATCATTCAAAAATCTATTTTACACTACAATCCTATATATGAAACCAAATTAAATCTCAGCAAAATGTAGACTTTGTTTATGTAGAAGTCCTTTGAATTCAAGATAATTCCATCTTTAGGCCACGATAAGAGATGCAGTTGCAATTATTTGAACTGCTGGAACAGGAGTCCCCAAACATCCAGTCCATGGACCGGTACTGAGCCTCAGCATGCCAGAAACCATGCCACAGAAACAAGTGAAGAAGCCTCATCTGTGGGATGCAAGAAGCATACAAGACCACACCTTCTCTGGTCTGCGGAAAAACCTTTCTCCACGGAATCAGTCCCTGGTGCCCAAAAGGTTGGGGCCACTATGCTAGAAGATCTGAGTAGGTTTTTTCCTGGACTCATGTCTTCAACTGTAGAGCTAGTGCAGGCCATAGCCAGGAGATTCCTTGTCCTGCAATATTTCTGAAATAAGATATTCTGCTATTACTTATACTCTCGGTATATTACAATTAACAAATTAGTTCCTATGGAATCTATTCAGAAATTGCAACTGATTCAAATTGCAGCAGCCCAGCTGCTGATGGGGCCAATGTCAGATTAACCAAATGTTCTCCACCTTGCAGGAGCTGCATAGATATCACTAGACTTCTAAGTATAATTCTATGTGCTGGTCATTGCTTATGAAGCTCTTTATGTCTTGGGGTCTTCAGGACTGTTCCTTAAGTAGAATTTCTCTGGTCTGTGGATTCTGTTGAGGGTGAGGATGCCAGTGATTAATGAAACTAACTCTCCCCACCTAGGTTTTAGATGAGGGCAGTACAAAACAAGTTTCTTTTGGAATTCTTTGTTCCTGTCTCCCCAAAATTAGAACAGTTCTTTCCTTTACTGGATTCCAAAAGCAGGAGAATATTATACTTTGGGCCTTCAAGGAAAGGTAATAAGATTACCTATGTCAGGTCATTATGACTTTCTGCTCTAGGCTGCATAAAATGAAATGTGGCATACAAATTATGTGAAATAAATGTTTACAGAAACCTAAGTTACTCACTTCTTGTATTATTCATTTATGCACATGGAATTTATGCAATGTCTTCTATAATATTGGAATATATACTTAACCAATAGATTTAAGGATTCATAACAACTCTTAACAATGTTTCTGTTCCATACTTTCAAAAAGAGAAAGGAAGGTAGGAATATAACATGTCAGTTTTCTTTAACTGATGTCCTCTCTGTATCCTGAAATATAACTCTCATAATTTAATAAAAGAAAATGTATAGAATGAAGACTTGTGCTCTCTTTTATGCTGAAACCTCTAAAATACTGAAAGAAACTGAATGGGGCACACTGTCAAGTGGCAAAAGGAAGCCTTGCGTTTAATTACAGAATGTACTTCCTTAAGTTGGGACAATACCATAAACATATAAAACAGGCTGGGCAAATTCATGGAAAATAAAACTACTAATGGCTATTAAGCCTGATGGAAATATATTTTCTGCAGTTTTGAATGCAATGTTATCATAAGTATTAGTTGCTGAAGAACATAAACCAAATAGATTAATGTGTCCTCAAATTCTGCTTCTGGACCTCTCAGACATAGATGGCTAGTCACTGGGGGAGGGGGGGATTTAAAAAGGATGCTGGACCAAATCAAAATTTAATCAGTTATAACACAGTATACTCATTTTAAATGAGTTTCTAGGTTTAGCAGTTCATATGTACTTTAAATAGCTAAATTATATGCAAATAGTATTGTGATAAACAAGCCAAATTCATTTATCATATTCTACTTAATAAAAGTTCTCTAAAATACAATTTAGTACACTACCAAATATTCAAATTCGAAATCCAACAGCTGTTTAGTTCAAGAAAAGAATTTAAAAGGCACAATTTGTTTGAAGGGAAAAGGATACCTGATAATGAAGCTCTGACACCTGATAATAAATATGCAAAACAATACTATAATTAGAAGCATCTAAGGATCACACTCTAATATTTAATGATTTCTACCATCCAAGTTCCTCTTGCATTAACAATACTAGATTTTCAGATTTTCCACTAATATATACTGGAATTGTTCTCTAAAAGATTTTTCATCATACTTTGCATTTTAAGGCTCAAGTATGGACATAAGAATGCAAAGAAGAAATAAAACTAGCCAGGTCACCTATGACAAGAACAATTCAAACTGCAAGAACTTTAAATATTTGCAGAAGAGTTTCCAATATCCTCTCTTACCTTACTACTATAGACAGTCTACTATACAGTATTGTATCTTATAACAAGTTTCCAAAGCATCCTACATCAACTGACAATTTGGATTAATTAGCCAGGAAGTGGTTTAGACTACTAGAAGTTAGGTGTTTCAAGTAATATTTTAATATTTATATAGCACAGTCTTGACATGTGAACTAAAAACCTTCCATCGGTAGCAAGCATACTTGCCATTTGATTCTCTCATTTTATTAGGCAAATCTGGAATCCCCAAAACCACCAATTCAGAATAGTAATCTAAAGATATGTAGATCTCTTTTCAGAGAAGCCTTTCTAAGTATGTGTTCCCTTTCCTCCTTGAATAATATATAATTGCAAGAACACTAGATATTATGATACCAATATTCTTACAAAAGTAGTAATGTTGATAATAGTAATTCTATGTCTACCGAACAGGTATCTTATCTATTTAGAATACAAATTGTGAACATATGTGCTGCTTAACTATATTTCCCTATGTGATAAGGCTGTATTATTACTATCTGTCTCATCTGCTCTACTACCTCCTCCAATGATAATTGGTATCATTATGATTATTACAACTGTTGTTTTGCATGTGCACTGAGAGCTTTGCACCTAAACAATTTCCTTGTGTGTCTAATCATTCTTGGACAAATAAAGTATTCTATTATATAAATAGAAGCACTCATAGAATAATTATACAGGTAGTAATTATATTTTAAATCCTAAAAAGATGTAAAACTCACAGTCCAAGCAGCCTAGCTATGAGTAGATAGCATAGCATCTATAACATCTTCCTCCTTAAATCTTAGCTACCAGAATGTCACTCTAATCTAGGTAGCAGTTACTTGTAATTTTTTAAATATTGTGACTATTTTAGTATGTAACTTAATGTTATTAAATTTGTTTCTAATTTATACTGGTAATTTTAGAACTGCCACAAACTTTAACTTCTAAGTAGAAAACAATCCTTGATCAGCTGCTGAGAAAGGTATATTTTTATTAGAGATCAAATGTATTGTAGGTCATACATAGCCAGAACTGAGATTTGCACATCAAAATCTCTACCTTATACTTTTTCTTACTTCCCCCTCGTCTTTCATTTCCCACTCCAAGGTAACCAATTAAAATCTTGCAAGCTGTTTTTCTAACAGACAGTTCAAGTTCTGGTATGCTACTCCCTCCTTCCAGCTTGGCGACCTTGAAGAGTTTCTCAAAACAGTACAGCACCTTTTTTCCGTCTCCCACACAGGCCCCCTTCCTCCCCTTTCTTCATAATTCATGGCAGAGTGTCACCTCATGTCAGCAAAGCACAAGCAAATTAAAGAGTCAGCAAACAGTTAACAACCTGTATATATTGTACTGGGACATAAATAAGTTATAACTACAATAAAGCCTTGAATAAAAATCTTTGCTATAGGACAGCCCTCTTCAGAACCAATCCTCTTCTTTCTTTTTATTCATAATGGGAAACAAAAAATGCCATGAAAGTTTGTGAAGAAGAGGTATAAAGGTGTGGGAGAAGGTTCCTTTCCAAAAAAATAAATGTACTTTTCTCACTCCAAAATCCCAAATTGTTTAACTGGGATGTAAGGGTTAAGCAAAGAAAATAGCCTATCAATTTGGATACATAAATCCAAGTAAAACAAGACACTGTCACAAAAACTGTGACCTTAGACTACAATGTCAGTAAGTAGCAAAAAGTAAAACAAACAAAGCTTTGTAGTAAAAGCATATTTTCCCTGCAAGATGCCACGTTTCACAAAGAAATGTTTTGTTTACATTCAATTTACAGGTATTGCACTGATTCAGTATATGCTCAGATCAATAACATATCACTATCTTATATGCTTTATTATTAACAATGCACTGAAAAGAAAGGTATGCCCCCACAAATTTAGAGGCAATCCAAAATGAGTAAACAAACTTTGCAGCAAATTTGAACTGAGAATCAGACCAAAGACTTCAACCACAAGAAGTATCTTGTGGCTCTTCCCACATGATCAGCTTTACTTGTAAATATAGTCGTCAACTTATAACAATTGAGCCCAAAATTTAAGTTGCTATATGAGAAATTTATTAAGTGAGTTTTGCCCCATTTTATGACTTTTCTCATCCCATTCGTTCAGTGAATCACTGCAGTTCTTAAATTAATAAGACAGCTGTTAAGTGAATCTGGCTTTCCCATTTACTTTGCTTGTCAGAAATTTGCAAAAGGGAATCACATGATTCCAGGACACTGCAATTGTCATAAATGTGATTCAGTTGTCAAGCATCTGAATGTAAATCACATGACCATGGGGATGCTAAATGTGAAGTGTTCCTAAGTCGCTATTTTCAGAACTGTTGTAACTTTGAACGGTTACTAAATGAACTGTTGTAAGTTGAGGACTACCTGTAGATACAAAAATGTTTAATTTGAATTTATCTTTCACTTTTATTATAACACAAAAGTTTGGAATTTTCATATATACTGTAAGTAATGAAATCACACAACTCGGAAGTTATTTAAACCTTGGAAACATACAAAAACACTGAATTGCAGGCTCTGGGACCAAACATAATGACTTATAAAACTAGGCAGAAGAGAAACATCCAAGAAAGCATATGAGAAATTCAAACTTAATATATAATAGGTTTTATACATGGTATCAATTATTTAAGACACAAGGCAAGGATACAGTTAGGTAAGGAACATATCCAGAACCAAGCCAAGACTGAGACAGGGCAAACATAAATAGGCTGAATGTGAATCTTTTAAAAGCAAGCAATAAGCATAATAAGTTCAACTTATATATCTTTTTTTCAAAGCAGAAGACATTAATGTCATTTGGGAATGCCATCACCCTGCTAAACTAATTTCCATAACACGATCAAACTATTTAGTAAGACTGTATTACTATTATTCTTCTCATCCTTCCTATTCCCCATCTCTTCCAACTTATGACTATAATCTTGTTGCTTGTATCTTTACAATTTATATTGTTTATTGTTCTCTAGTATGATTTGACTGCTTATTAGTATTGTATCTTATGATTCTTGATGAATGTATTTTAATTTTAATTTTATTTTTTTCTTATGTACACTGAGACCTTATGCACCGAACACAGATTTCCTGTATGTCCAATCACACTTGGCCAATAAAGAATTCTAGTCTATATTCTATTCTATACTATATTCTCTAGTCTATTCTATAGAAGGTCTGCAGTAAGGCCAAGTTCATAATTTACACTCCTTTACTAATCAAGGCCCTTTGCAGCAATGGGAATGCACACAGGTGTTAATAATCCCATCTATTTGTATCTCATGGAAGCATCAGAACGGGACGGAAGAAAGCAAACCCCACCCAAGAACAAGTGCAAATGGAAGGAAATGGGAAATAAACGGGCCCCAAAATATCCTGTGCCTCGATCTTCCTTTTATAACCCTCCACCCCAAAGATCTGCCACCCCACTCCCAGCAAACCTAAGCCTTTAGAGAACCGCCATATCAAACTGGGGACATCACCTTTCTCCTTTCCACCCCCCAAGAAAGCCCTTATTAGCATCGATGAGGTTACCTAGTCTGGGCAAGGAAAGGTCTGCAAGAAAACATCCAAGCTCAGGGAACACCAAGGGCCTCGTCATGTCTAAGCTCTAACCTTGAGCTAGGAATTCCCCCATGACCGGGCCCCCCGCTTCTTCCCTTGGTCGGGAGTGTCCCAAACCCCTGAAGACCCCTTAGTCGGGTGGCCCCTCAGAGAAGCCTGAGGTGCTTGTCTTGCCCAGCCAGCAAACGCCGCACGCAGGCGGCGCAAACAGCGACATCTCCTCCTCCTGCAACCCACGAGACCAGCCGCTGCTTCTCTCCTCACTCTCCCCGAGGGCGTCCAGCACCCAATCTGGGGCCCTGAGGCTTCCCCGCGAGCCCGCCGCCAACCCTCCCTTCTCTTTTCCCCGCTTGGCCTCGGGAGGATGGGGAAGGGGATATACCGCACCTGCTCCCGCTCCTGCTCCTCCCAAGGCTGCTGCCATGGCTTCGGATCTCGCCAGGTCGCGGCGGCGCGAAAAGCCCGCAACCCTCCTGCCTCTCCCGACGCCGGGAGCTTCTCACGCCCAGTACCAACCACCCGCCGCGGAGCGTAAAGCTAGAATAACATGGCGGCCAGCTGGTCGAGGAGAACGCGGAGGAGGCGGACGAAGAGCGCCGCTTTTAGCGCCGCGTTGTAATCTGGGATATTGGAAGACCGCCTGTTTCCGTAGCGGAGCGGAAGACGGTGGAGTCGCCGGCTCGGCCAATCTGCAGCATCGGAGACAAGATGAGGGTGGGAAAAGTGGGAGGTGAGAAGAGGGGACGCCACGCCTTCTAGCATAAGCCGAGGAAAACGGGCCGCTCTTGCCCTTTACTTTATGGTCAAATGAGTTTATTTTATTGATTTTATTTTTATTTTTTTTTAAAAAAAAAACTGGATTGCGAGGCGCATGCGCTTGAGACTCGGCACTCGAAGGAAGCTGCTGGGGAAAGTTTTTTTTTTCCCTTTTTCTTTTCTGCCAAAGGAGCAGAGGGAAAATATTTTGGAGCTCTGTCTGTCGCTGCGCGGCTTTTACTCCAATGAGAAAGCCTAAATAAATTGTTCTTCAAGCTTGAAAATGGCTCATTGGTTGCTGAATAACCGACCGTGAACTGGATTCACACAACACACACAACGCTGAATGATAAACAAGCCTTTGATCGACCGCAAAAGCTGCTTTACATCGTAGACTAAACAATGTTCTATCTAAACAGTCACATAAAAACACTTAGTGTTTTTCGACCTTAGCAACGTTTTAGCTGTGTGGTTTTCTCCCACAATTCCCCAGTCAGATACTGGCTAAATGACTGGGTGGGGAGCAATTCTAAAAAGTTTTTTTTAAAAAAAAAAATTAAAAACACAACTTTAAAAAAGAGTTTTAAGTCTGCATATCTTAAAAGTTGCCAAGGTTGAAAGACACTGATTTTAGCCCTTTAGAAAAACAGCTGATGAAATGATGGGTGAGCATGTAAAATCAATATCTGAGCTCATGATTAGAGACAAATTAGAGGATAAGATAAATTTTGAAGAAAGGGTTGAATATCTAAGCCATACATCACTAGTGTGTACAATCTGGTAATCATACCGATTACAAGCTCTAACCTAATTTTGGTGTTTGTACAGCATGGTTTATGACCTAGTATATGATGCAAATGTGGCTAATTGTGGTTTATTCAATAGCCATACTTAAACCCTGATTTAATGTGATTACAAAAAAATTTTTGGAGTCATCTGAACCTCAAGTTCTGTTGCCATCCTTTCAAATGAGGTTAATTGAGGAATAAACTTGGGATCTAAGTAAGTGTTTCAGAAAAGCAATTAAGGATGCATATTCATTAATCAACTTCATTTTTCTGATCCATGGGAAAGCAGTGAAATAGAGGATATCTAGGGTGCACTTATTTGTTCTCACCTGTGGTGGGATCTGTTAACTCGCAATGGGAAAATCATATCCACATTTTTGATTATTGCATTATCTGTGATTTTAAATAACTGCAATTGTAGTCTAGTTTTGCCTAGTTGTGAACTCTGTTTATAGAGTTAGTTGTTATTCCTTCTATGGTAACAAAGAAAGGAAGGTCCTAGACTCCTTGGGTTGTGTTAATGGATTCAGACCATCCTATCTCTAGGTCCTATTGATTATCGTGCCATGCCATCAGATTAATTTATCAGACAATAGTAAGTTGTAGCCTTGTTTTTAATTAATTAGTTCATTTCCACAAAAAAATATAGGTATAAACTACATCATTATATTATACAGTACAGTCCAGCTAACAAAGATTCTCATCCTACAGTAGTAAAGCAGAATATTTTTGAAGAGCTTTCTTCAATAATCAATTAACTTCATTGCTCATTATACTAGGTTTTAATTAAGCGATAAAGCCTTCCATGTGGATGCATTTATCTTTCAGATAAGGATTTATCACACATCCCCCCCTGCAGGTTTTTATCTGAAAGATAAGGAAAAGTGTCCACTTGTTAAGTGTAAATCCTTTAATTAAAGGACCTCTAAATAAAAGTCATAGGCTTGAGAGATACAAAACAGCTTCATATCTTGAACTTGAACTAGATGAGCATCTTTTGAGTGAAGGAGAATATAAAGAATTTTGGCAAATTCAAAACCTATTGAATCCTCTTCAAACTTGGTTGTTTGCTTGCAGACATTTCATTACCTGACTAGAGAACATTATCAGTGGTTGCAAGTGTGGGGGTTGGTTTGTTTTACATACAGAATAGTAGCTTCCTTGTCAGGGATGTGATTTTTCTCCAATGTTAATCCCAGTTTATCTGAGTGCTTACCGGCTGCAAGAGAAAAGTTCTAATCTTTGGGTTTCCTTCTCAAGTTTTTAAATGTCTTTTTTGAATGCTATCTATATTTTTTATTTCTATGTGTCTATTGGCCAATCTTCCAGGAATTTCCTGGTATTTTTGGATCTGGTTTGGTCTAGGACAGAGGTCACCAACTTTTTGGACCTCAGGGATCACCACACTCATAATTTTAAATCTCGCAGACCACTAATATGAATTTTGACTGACGGTAGCTTGCTGACATTGGTGGGAGAGAGGGAGAGATTTGGTTTCGTGCAAGGAAAGCAGCAGAAGTCTTTTTTTTCTCTCCCCCAAACTCCACCAGAAATGAGTCTTTGCCAGTGCAGCTTTTTAGAGCAGGATGCCTTTCAGGGTCCCAAAGACTCATTTCTGGTGGAGTTTGGGGGAGAAAAAGAAATACTTTTGCTGCTTTCCTTGCATGTAGCCAAAAGCAGAAGAAGAAAGAAGCAGCCCGGTGCCCAGGCCAGGCACGTGAGGAGAGCGGGGCTAGTTTCCCCCTCCGCCCTTTCCCCCCTCCCTTCACTACCTCATGTTGTTCACAATGCAAGCAGCGAAGCCTTGTGTTCCCGTGTAGCCTGGATTAATTGCTTTGTGGGCTGCTTTGGGGGTGACATTTTTGGGGGTGACATCAAAATTTTCTTGTGGATCACCAGTGGGCCACGGCCTACTGGTTGGCGACTACTGGTCTAGGATGTTCACAGTATCCCACTTGAAACTATGATTGAGCCTGTTCAAGTATTGTGAGATTAAGGAGTTTTTATTGTGTCTTCTGACTGCTGGTTGGTGTTCATGGATTCACTCTGCTACTCTTGGCTTTTTTGTCCTATATAGTGGCTGTTACAGTCCTTGCAATGTATTTTAAAGACTGCTTTTTTATTTATTGAACTACTAGGTGAACTACTGGTACTTCTAAATGAAATATGGCTTCCAAGGCTGACAGGTCCTTTGGTTTCCTTAAGATGTTTTGTGTGGCATTAGTTAGCTTCTAATACTTTGTGTTATGCTGGTCTGTTGGTTATTTCTGAGGTGTTTTGATGTATGGTAGTGTTATCATTCTCATAACTTGTGTTGGTTGTTCTATAATGGATTGAATGGTCAGGTATTTTTTGATCAAGTTGAATGGCTTCCATTTTGTGGAAGATATATATAACATATACATCAGAGTTGGTATTCAGCAGGTTCTGGACAGTTCTGGAGAACCGGTAGTGGATATTTTGAGTAGTTCAGAGAACAGCAAATACCATCTGTGACTGGCCCTGCCCCATCTATTCTCTGCCTCCTGAATCCCAGCTGGGTTTTCTTTTGTTGCCCTGTCCAGGAGAACAGAGCTGGAAAGCTGTTAGTGGGGTGGGGAGGGAATGGGGATTTTGCATTAACCTCCCAGGAATGGGGACAGAATGGAGATTTTACAGTATCCTTCCCCTGCGATGCCCACTAAGCCACGCCCACCAAGCCAATCCAAGCCTACCAAGCCGAAAAATCAAATTTCCTTTTGAAAAAGCATCTTTGGGACAACCATGACCTGGATGACTGAACATCTCCATAGACATTCATCCAAATAATGTTCTTGCACAGTTGTTCTTATGGGAAGTTGAAATGTCACCTTGGCAGTGGAACACTTAGTGTGGATTTTTGTGTGTGTGTGTGTGGATTTGCATTTCTAATTTGCTATAATCTCATTTTCTGATGCAGATATTCAAGAACAGTAGTCTTTTCTTTCATTCTTCTTCCCTTGTGAATTTTATTCCTTTCCCAAAAGACATTGCATTGTAGTCTCTGCTATGAATCCTAAGAATGATGTTCCCATAGATGTTCTTTGATTTGTTGGTACATTTGTCCATCAAACCAAAAATTGTTAGTTAGTGAGGCAAAAGTTGGTGTATTTGGTTAGGTCAGGTGTGTTGCTGTAGTACTGCTGTCACATATTCTTTTGCTAATTCTGGATATATGGATGTGAAGAATGCTATGATATTGGAAAAAAATATAATTTCATCTTCTGTTTTTAGGTCTCTGATTTTCTGGAGGCATTACAGTGGGCAATTGATAGGATATTGTATTCACTTCCCTCTATAACAGTGGTTGCAAACTGGTGAGCCATGGACCACTGCTGGTCTGTGAAAAAATTTTGATGGTCCACAGAGAAATGTCCCCCCCCCAAATCAATTAATCCAGGCTGCGTGGGAACACAAGGCTGTGCCGCCCACATGGCCTGCCCACCTGCTGGCCCTCACCCTTCAGCCAAGTCAAAGTTTACCTTGAGTAGAGCCATGCGAGCTGGAACTGGAAGGTAAGACCAAAGGCAGGGGAGGGAAATCCACCCCAGGTGATGTTAGTGGGGAAAGTCAGTCCCATATTCCAGAGCTGCAGTAGTCACAATACTGGCCCTTTGGTCATCCTGGAGCAGCTCCTTCAGTCCATGGCAGGCCGGTGCACCCGGGTGGAGAAGCAGCTGCTCCGGGATGACCAAAGGGCCAGTCCTGTGACTATTGCAGCTCTAGAATATGGGACTGACTTTCTCACCAATGTCAGCAAGCCACCATGAGTTAAAATTCATATTAGTAGTCTGCAGGATTTAAAATTGTGAGTTTGGTGGTCCCTGAGATTCAAAAGGTTGGAAACCCATGGTCTATAAGATGCTCAAGCTTTTTTGTAACTTTGTTGGCTAATGTTGTAAGTTGGAGTCCCTGGTAATAATATAATTTGATGATGAGGAATGTATACTTTTATATGTAGAAACATGGGAAGAACATACTTTTTTTCATCTGCCATTGTTCTTCTTGTGTTGTTAAGGTATTGAGGGTTCACTTGATTGTTTACCCAGTTATTGTATTGGTTGATTACTGGAATATAGATTTTTTTTTGTGCTCCAGCAATTCTTTGGTGTCTTTGTGTATTAATCACAGCCCAGCCTTTGTCTTCAGGGAAGATGGTAACGGTTTGGTCTCTCTAGATTTTGAGATCTGCTCTAACCTCTGATTTCAGGTAGTTCTGTTTCTGTGTTCTTCTCGTCTGTGATAAAGGCTAGGTCCCACTGGCCGACGGATGCAAAACATATGCAAAAAGGACACAGCGGACAAGCAAAATTTGGAGGTGACTCCATCTGTTGTTATCCGCTCCAAAAAGTGCCCCAAATTTGCATAAACAGAACGGAAAAGAATGGACAGGAACAGACGGGAGTAGTACGTAGCGGGGATGTTAAACGAATGTTCGTAGGAAGCCTAGAGGATGGAAGCAGATGGAAGCGGATGACACATCCAAAGGGCTTCCGGGGGAGAATAGCGAAGCGGACGCATAGCGGAAGGGGCGATGCATAGCGGATGACGCAGATGCATCACGGACGCCTATAGGAAGCAAAGCGGATCCATAGTGGATGCAAAGCATTCACTGCGCATTCGGGGAGTATGAATTGCATCAGCTCCATGGATATAAAAGGATGCAGCTCGCACGCAGTCAGCATTCAGAGGAAAGACGTGCTGCCACAGACATCTTTGAATAACACCATGGCTCATCAGTCAGGGAAGAAGAGAAAGCCTGTGCCTACTCCTGCCAGCCCTGGCAAGAAGAACAGAACCACCATCCCACCCCCTGGCACTCATTCTGAAGCTGCTGGTGCTGCTGGTGCTTCTGCTGCTGGTGCTTCTGCTGCTGGTGCTTCTGCTGCTGGTGCTTCTGCTGCTGGTGCTGCTCGTGCTTCTCCTGCTGGTGGTGCTGCTGGTGCTTCTGCTGGTGGTGCTGCTGGTGCTGCTGCTACTGCTACTGCTGCTGTGGTGGACCAGCCCCAAGGCCCTCAAAGCCCTGCTGCTCAAGCCCCTCAAAGCCATGCTGCTGAAGGCCCTGAAGCCCCTGCCAGAGGGAGGAAGAGGCAAGGGAACAAGAAGGCAGAGGTGAAACAGTACACCATTTCCGAGGACCATGAGGAGGAGGTGCTGGAATGGCTGAGGGAGAACACAGGCTCTATGGCGACACCAAGAAGAAACAGGCAGCTTGGAGAGTTAAGGCAGAGAGCCTGGGCTACACTGCAGATATACTCCTGGGATGGTGGAAGTACATGCACACCTGGTATAGCAAGCAACACCTTAAGAAATTTGGGCAGGCCGCTGTCAAGCTCACTGACCGGGAGATGTACATCATGGCCAAGTGCAGCTTCCTGGAGGGTGAGGTCCGCCACTGAGGAGCAGCCCCTCTGACACCCCTCTCCCTCAGACAGCCCACAGACAGCCAGTCCTCTTCCAGCCAGGAGATAGCTGCCCTGTCCAGGCAGGTGTCTTCGGAGGGTCCCACGGCAGAGACCCCCCCGACAGCTGCACTCCCCATGCCAGAGGACTTAGAGGATCCCCTGTCACAAATGGAGCAAGAAGTGGCAGCCACCAGAGACCAACCCACCCCCACACCCACACCCAGCTCCACAGGATGCAGGCAGAGAGGCAGACTGGAGGGCCAGAGCCACACTGTCCTGTTGGAGATCAGGGACACAATCAAGACCAGCACAGAACTTCTCTCTCAGCTGGTCCACAGCGACATACCATCCTTGGACCAGAATCCCTTTATCACCTACGTGAGCCAGACCCTCATGGACCTACCCGAGGCCCAATACCAGGTGATGAAGCAAAAGATCACAGCACTTCTGCACAACCCTCAAGGCTCAGCTGAACCTGCTCCAACCCAGTCCAGGTCTGCTCCTCCACCCCAGGTGATGTCACCGCCTTTCCACGGCTTTCAATAGCCCCTCACCTACCAAGGCTACGACTACCAGGTCTTCCCACAGCAGAAACAGCCCTTCCCAGTCCAGGCCCAGGTTCATCGCATGCCACAGATGCCAAACCTCGCCCAGCTGCAGATCAGACAGCCTCACTACACTCCTCCTTCCTCCACTCCACAGCCAAGCCCGTCAATGGACAATCTGTCATCAGTCTTGTGCTTGACATCCAAGGTACTTGATGAAGGGCCTCTCAACGTCATGGGACTGAGTCAGCTCTCTGAGAGCTTCCTGAACACACCATCCCCTGTTGTACTCTCAGGGCCAAGCACCCCAATGGCACCTCAGACCAGCATTCCAGCCACAGCCACCTCCACAGTCCCTGCCCGCTTAACAACTGAGACCATGGACATGTCTTAGAGTGACTGAGAAGAGTGCCAGAGATTGAGTTGTTACCTGTTCACTTTATCTTTGCTTAAGACACTTTATTTGGTTCATTTTGCTTTTTTAATAAACTCATACAGTTTACTTAAGACAGTTATTAATAAAGGTTATCTTTGCTTCACACACTTGGTTCATTTTTTTTACTTAATAAAGTGTTGGTGAAAACTTTGAAAAAAGGGTTAAGCATTTGCATGCTTGTGGGATAGGTAAGGATAGTTGTGGGATGGGTAAGGGTAGCTGTGGGATAGATAAACCTCCAATGCAAGCATAGTGGGACTGTATGGTTCACCCTCCCAGCTGCCACACATACGGCCCTTTTTTATCAATAACAATTTATTCATTGATCAACACATTTCAAAATAAACAAAGCTCTTTATTAATGCCCTATTCATTGTAAGGCCACTCAACATACATGGCACAATCTTATCAGTGTTATGAGACAGGCTCAAGGAAGCATCCATTAACCATCTATCATCCTGTCTTGCCACTCCACTGCTCCAGCTGGGGAGTTGCACCAGTGTCTCAGTAGGTTGCGCTGCTTCTTCCCTTCACGTGAAGCTCTGTTAGGGCCTTGTACATCCACAGTGTCTATCAGGTTTCGTCCTTGCCTCCATTCACCAGGCTCCATGTTCCCATTCCCTTCTTGACGGTCCACAAGCCTGTTCTGCAACACTGGGTAGCAGGTGCGCATGAGATTGTGCAGGATGCATGAAGCTTCCACAATGCTCCTCACAGTCCCTGGGTGATGCTGCATGGTGGTGAGAAGTACGTGGAACCTGTTGGCCAGGATGCCAAAGGCGTTCTCCACCACCCATCTTGCCCTGGACAGTCTGTAGTTGAAGATCCTCTCTTCACTGATGAGGTATCTTGAACTGTAGGGCTTCATGAGGTAGGTTCTGAGGGAGAAGACATCATCACCCATGATGAAGTAGGGCACATCTTGTGTGTCATTGGGTAGGGGGTCTGGATCTGGAAAACCCACGATGAGGTTGCATTCCAGCCCATCCTTGAGGTCACTGGCGTTGTATACCTGGCTATCTGAAGGTGACCGTTGCCTGAAGCATCAATCTACATGAACTTGTAGTCAGCATCAACCATGGCAAAGAGGATGATACTGAAGAAGCCCTTGTAGTTGAAATAATTGGACCCTGACTTGGCTGGAGCTTTGCAGGCCACGTGCTTGCCATCTATGGCTCCAATGGTGTGGGGAAAGTTCCACCTCTGATACCACTGTTCTGCAACTTTCCTCCAGCCTTCTTCAGTGGTGGGACAATGGAGGAGCTCATCCACATATTGTTTGATGATGGCCTGCACCACTTCTCTGACCACTTTGCTGATGGTGTTGTGTGGTACCCTCCAGGCATACTGCATGTTTCTGTACGTGGTTCCAGAGGCCAGGTGCCGCAGAGTCAGTGCCATCTTCAGCCCAGGGTCCAGGTTGGGATAGAAGTTGGTGCTCGGCTTGGTCAACCTGGGTCTCAGACGCTCTACAATTTCATCAAACATGGCTGGTGGCATCCTCATGAAGTGCTGGAATGCACGAGTGTCTTCATTCCTCAGCTCCACCATCAGCTTGTCATATAAACTCCAAACTCCATTCTTCCCCCAATCCATCCTCGGACCCACACAGCTCTTGAATGTCTCCTTCTTCTCCTTGTGTAGAAAAGGTGAAACAGTCTGAGCAGGGCTTTGTTCTGGTGTTGAATGATCGCAGCTACCATAAGGACTGTGTGATGATCCATGGTGGAGAACAATGGATGATGTGGAAGACCAAGACCAAGGGTGAAGAGGTCTGTATACCACGGCTGCTAGACTGATAGTGAGATCCAGGTGATTTCCTCCCCCTTTTTATAGGAAATATCGATTGTCAACTAGGAGTCCTTCCACATACTCTAGGCATACTGCAGACATCCTAAATATCCAAGATACATCCCATATACAAATGTTTTGTCCGTTTTAGTGCTTTATATACGAGATGCATCCGCTTACATCCTTTCTATTTCCATGCTACTAACGCTGTGTGGATGTTCCGTGCACCTTTCGTTTCCTCCCTCTTTCCATTTTCAGATGGAGTGGATGTGAGTTGCGAGGATGGCCAGAGGATGCCGAGAGGATACAGCGGACGTTTAATGGATGATAACGGACATAGAACGTTTGTTGCCCATATATGCCATGGATGTACATCGTACACAGCGGAAAGTTCACCGCTCAAATAATTTTGTGCAGCTCAAAACTTCTTGCGCGGATGAAATCTCAGTGGACAGATGCTCGACAGATAGAGTGTATGAAACATGTATGCAATGAGTACACAACGGATGTATCGCATTTTCCAACGGATGGCAAGCTTTTTTGTCTGTTTTACATCCTCTTTGCATCCGTTGGTGCAGTGGGACATGGGCTTAAGCTTGCCTGCCGTATATTTTCTAGCAAGTCCTGTGGTTTTTAAATGCTGCTTCCAAAGCTGCAAAGAATTATAACTGATTAGCATGATCTATGTTACAATTGAGACTTTTCTGAAGGATATGGTTTTTATGTGGTAAACACTGAGCAGTTGAGCATTTTGACTACACATTCAGGTTCAGGTACACATTCACATTCAGACTACACAGCCAGGTTCAGGCGTCTCTTTGCTTCTGGAGCTTAGTTTAAGAAATTTGGTTTGGAGTTTTGTTTTCCCTTTTCAGACTATCTTAGAGATTTAGTCTCAATGGTGGCTGTCAACATTTGTGTCTGTTTTGGGGTTGTGATTTGTTCCAGTTGCTTCTTCAGGTTATCTACAGTGTGCTGGAATTTATTTTGTCTGTGGTGAGTATACATGACCGTTAATGATATCATGTTTTGGTCACTTTGTTGAACTATTGTCCATTCAGCTGCACAGTTTTGTTGGGCATTTTTAGGGCATATTGTCATAAGCATTTGTGCAGCAAGAATAGTTGTGCTTTGGTGGAGATTTGTCTATATGCAAATTTATCCCATTTGGGTGCTTTGATGCCCTTATGTGAATGTGATTCTAATAGAAGAGAATTAAGACTGGCACAAATTCACTGCAGCAAGCCAGAACATTTTTAAAAACAGGCCAATTATACAACATCTTCCAACAAAATGGAACCTGTGCAATTTAACCAAAACGTATCTGACCACTGAACTCATTATAGCACAACCAACATAAGCTATGAAAATGATAACACTACTATATTCAAAAACATCTCAGAAAAAAAATCAAATGACTAGTATATAGCATCACTGTCGCACACAAATCAGCTCTAAAACCTTCTAAAACATTTTAGATAAACCAAAAGACTACCAGCTCAAGAACTAAAAGCAAGAGTCATCTACAACATACAGTGTACTAATAGCCATTGTATAGGAAAGACACAAAAACCTTGCAGAGCATATCCATGAACATCAATTAGGTGTCAGAAGACACAGAGAAATCCCCAATATTAATTAATTAATTAATATTATTAATTATTATTAATAAATATTAATTTATTCCCTAGTTGGGCTGTGAAATATCTGCAAGCAAACAACCAAGTTCAGAGAGCAGCAAGGGATAACAGTCAGGGACCACCAATGACCTTGAGCTACATAGATCATAGAATAACAGAGTTGGAAGGGATCTTGGAGGTTATTATAGCCCAATCCCCTGCTCAAGCAGGAGTGTACATTCCAAATATCTGCCTCTGCCTAGGATTGAACTCACAGCCTTCTGATTGTGAGGTGAGAGCTCCCCCTCTAGGCCACCGCACTGGGCATACATTCTTTCTTATTGAAATTCTTACAATTTAGTGAAGGCCTTACTAGATCAACATAGAGGCCCACCCTGTCCAAGGCAATTTGAGGGACTCCTACAAAAATGAGGGAGTCAATCTATTTTCCAAAGCACCAAAAGGAACAACAAGAAACAATGGATGGAAACTAACCAAAGAGAGAAGTAACCTGAGACTAAGGAGAAATTTCCTAAGGGTGAGACCAATCAACCAATGGAATAGCTTGCCTTCAGAAGTTGTGAATGCTCCATCACTAGAGGAAAGGGAAGTGATGGAAATACACCCCAAAAGGACAGTGACAGAAACCACTAAAGCAATGCAGAAAACTTAAAACAGCCCTTCCCCTTTTTTAAAAAAAAGTCAACTCCAAAGCAAATGCAGCAGCTGAGAGGGAAACTAAGAGCAGCCTATCATGCTTATTGAAAGCCTGGGCTTGCTGCCAAAAGCTATTAACCCTTCCAACTCTATTATTCTATGTTCTCTATGTTCTAAATTGGGTCCTTCACAGCAGAAGCAATACAGCTGCCTGGATAACACATGCATTAAATTCACAGCATGTATGATCAAGCTGCATCATTGTTCCCTCCTGTTTCTTTTTCCTCCATGAAGAAATAAGAAATTGCCAACACTGCAGGAGTTATAAAAGGTCTTGGGGAACTCCAGGCAGTATTAGCTGATCACAGAACTGTTACTTAATACTTTTTATAATGAAAATGTTTGTAATCTTGCCCTTCTTTCTGAAGGGAAGAGGTTAATCCAATCCCTAGATGGGTGATTGATTGGTTTTCCTGCCCTAATCCTGTCTGTTTTTGTTGTTTATTGACTTGATTCAGTGTGTATCACTGCATTCCAGTTGTTAAGTGGCTCTTGGCTGTCTATCCAGAGCTATTAACTGAAGGATCTTCAAACTTGGCAAGTTGAGTGGATTTCAATTCCCAGAATTCCTGAGCTAATATGACTGGAGGAGGAAATCAGGGAGTTGAAGTCCACAAGTCTTAAACTAAACTTCAAGTTTAAAGACCCTTGTATTAACTGAAGGAATAGAGAAGAAGAAAAAAAACTCTCTTGAACTTTTACTGCAGGCTACTTCTGCTGATTGCTGGCTGCCTGCAACGTTGCAGATCAAATCTCACCAGACTCAAGGTTGACTCAGCCTTCCATCCTTCTGAGATGGGTAAAATGGGGACCCAGATTGTTGGGAGCAAAATGCTGACTCTGTAAACTGCTTAGAGAGGGCTGTAAAGCACTGTAAAGCAGCATATAAGTCTAAGTGCTATTACTAAATAGCAACACAGAGGAAGCTATCAGTAATGACTTCAGTGTTTCATCTTCTTCAGTTCTGTTGTGTCCTTAAAGGACTTTATGTAACAATAGAAACAACCCCAGGTACATAGACAAAGACCTGCTTAGGTTCAGTGGTAGGTTTCAACAATTTTTACTACCGATTCTGTGGGCATGGCTTGGTGGGCGTGGCAGGGAAAGGATACTGCAAAATCCCATTCCCTCCCCACCCCATTAACCTGCTTTCCAGCTCCGTTCTCCTGTGCAGCGCAACCAAAGAAGATCCAGCCAATCAACTGGGACTCAGGAGGCAGAGAAGAGATGGGGGCAGGGCCAGTCAGAGGCGGCATTTGCCAGTTCTCCAAACTATTGAAAATTTCTGCTACCAGTTCTCCAGAACTGGTCAGAACCTGCTGAATACCACCTCTGCTTAGCTACCCCAAACTGGCCAATAAATAAAATCCTCAGGATTCCTCGCCTTGTAACTCTCAACTTCTATAAAAATATTGGCTTTCCCATTATCTAGAATCTTTCTTTCTTGTAAAACAGGAACCCTATGATGGTTGCAATAAACATGGTGTTTCTTCTCAGTATTGTGTTTTGTTCTTCTGAATTTTCTATGACACAAATACACTTTTATCTTAGGATCAGATGGTGCCTTCAGGTAATTTGGAGCAAAAAGATATGCAAGCTGCATGCAAAGTCCAGTGCAATCCCTCAAAAGAGTATAGGCAATCTTCAATTTATGACTATAATTGAGCCTGGCAATTATGGTCATAAGTCATGATGGTCATAAAAAGGTAGTTCATCATATGACTGAGCTGAACTTACAATCTTTTTTTAAAATGAAGGTTGTTAAGCAAACATGACAGTCATTAAGCAAATGCAGCAGTTATTAAGTGAACCACTGTTTGCTATGGGCAGGTCTTTCCTGGAAACAAGAAGTTAGGATAGGACAGGATAGTGTTGGAGCATTTACAACTTCTCGAGGCAAGTTGTTCCAATAGTTAATTGTTCTAACTAAATGCCAGTTTCCAGAAAAACTGTCATAAATCAAGATCAAGAGACTATGGGGTACTGCAAAATATCATACAGGTGATCCTTGATTTACAACTATTCATTTAGTGACATTCAACATTACAAAGATATTGAAAAAAGTGACATATCATTTTTCACACTTACAACTGTTGTAGCATCCCTAGGGTCGTGTGATCACCATTTGTAACCTTCTCAGCTGGCGTCTGATAAGCAACATCAATTAGGGCAGCCAGATTGGCTTAAATGTAAGCTGTTTGCCCAAAATGCATAATGTGACCAGGAGGGGGCAATGTTATAACTACGAAACCAGGTCCTAGGTAGCTTTTGGGGAGTCCATCAGAACTTTGAATGGTCACTAACAACTGGATACAAGTCATGGGCTATGGATATTGATAATTCTCCTGACATAGAATTTGCAGCCCAAGGCATTTGCCCTAGTTATAGAGCTAACATTTATTGCTTTTGTAGAAACAATATGTATTTTATGGATGCATTTTACTATTTTAATATTAAAAAAAAATATCTTAGTAGAATGTGCTTTCCATGGTCATTTGAAACTGACACTGATAAGAAATGCAATTCTTATCTTTCATCAGATATCCGTTTTGCTGGACAAAAGAACACAGCACAGGAGCAGAATTTACACAGATGAATCTATACTTTCCCATCTCAGACAGTAAAAATCTTGCCATTCCTGTCTGAATTTCGCCTTGAGACAGCAAATCAGTAGAGACCTGAAGCTCCAAGCATAATATGTGTGTGTTTTGTGTAAAGTCAGTGATGCAAAGTCCAGTAAATTTTAAGCATAAGTCTCCAAACTTGGCAACTTTAGGACTTGGGGACTTCAAATTCTAGAATTCCTCAGCCAGCCATGCTGTCTGGGGAATTCTGGGAATTGAAGTCCACAAGTCTTAAAATTGCCAAGTTTGGAGAGCCCTGATTTTAAATGTCCAAATGTTTGGTGAATTCTTTTGTTATGAAATTATCATTATAATATGTTTATATGTAAGTATTAAACTAAAAAAAATTAAAAAAAAATGTTATTATCCCAAAGGGACTAGGTACAAAACCAATAAAAACAATTTGATAGTCCAGTGATTAAGACACCAGGCAAGAAAATAGAAGACCATGAGTTCAGGTCCTGCTGTAGCTTGAAAGCTAACTGGGTGAATTTGGGCCAATCATCAGGAGCGGTGAGTTCTAGTCCTGCCTTTGGCAGGAAATCCGGCTGGATAACCTTGGGCCGGTCACTATCTCTTATCCCAATTCACCTCACAGGGTTGTTGCTGAGGGACCATAGGAGGAGGAAGGTATATTTGATACGTTTGCCATCTTGAGTTATTTGTAAAAATAATAAAGCTGGAATAAATACAAATAAATTAAGTAAATTAACAGTAAAACAAATTCACTCAAAATAAGATAATCAAACAGTATTAGTTCAAAACAAATGTGGCAGCCTTCCAACTTTTCAGGAACTGGTAGTATAAAGAAGTTCCTTGATAGGTAGAATTTGTGTATAGTTTACCCTCAAACCTTTTGGGAAATTTATCCTTCAAAAAATGTTTGCTACTCTCCTGAAGCAAGTGATCAACAGTAAGCTCTATTTAGCTTTTGAAATGATACCTATAAAAATACAGATTAATTCAAACACTGTAAAGGAAAGCCGTTCAAGGCTGTACTACTGTTGTGATAATTGTCATTTCTCTCCTAGCAATGCCGATAATGGCATAACAACAAACTTTCTACATCTGTGTCTCATCAAGGGATTTGCCTATGCTAGTATCTGTGGGTGGGATTGGTTATAAACAAGAGGAGTATACGGGGAAAAAAAATATATTCCTTGATTAGTAAACCCAGACTGTGTGAAGCAAGAACATTCTGAAACAGGGGAGCAAGGAAGCTGTCAAAAAATAGATAAATAAATAAAGACAGATTCCATGTTTTGTAAATGAAGCTCCATGACTCTTTTTAGATGTCCTAAATAAATTCACTGACTAAAACTCTCAAGCTTTTAACATGAAAGAGCTAAGTGCTAATATTACTAATATATTGACTCTGTTTTGGAATATATCAAATTGGAACACGTAGCAGCATCTCAGTATCTGACTTCTATATCAGAGGTGGGTATTCAGCAGGTTCTGACCAGTTCAGAAGAATCAGTAGTGGAAATTCTGAGTAGTTTGGAGAACCGGGAAATCCCACCTCTGACTGGCTCCACCCTCATCTTTTCTCTGCCTCTCGAGTCCCAGCTGATCAGATGGGTCTTCATTTGTTGCCCTGCACAGGAGAATGGAGCTGGAAAGCAGATTAGTGGGATGGGGAAAGAATGGGGATTTTGCAATATTCTTCCCCCAGGAGTGGGGAGGGAATGGCATTTTACAGTATTCTTCCCCTGCCACACCCACCAAGCCACGCCCACCAAACCACATCATGCCCACCAAGCCACACCCACAGAACTGGTAGTAAAAAAATTTGAATCCCATCACTGTTCTTGATCATTATCAAAATTAATAAATCACATTCATGTTGATTCATATGCAATGCACAATTTGATTTGTGCAACACAAGAGGCAAGTTCACAGATGACACTGTACCCACAACCAATTGTACAACAGTCTGACTTTGACAGATGGGTGGGAAAAGTCATGAGGGTCTGAAAACTGGAACCACACTGCATTTATTGAAAGCAGCATGAAGTTTAAATAGTTAAATATCTCAGAAAATGGCTACGGTTATCCTTGATTTATGATTAGTTGATTAGTGACCATTTAAAGTATGTTAGACCATCCCAGAGCTATTATAAACTTGGTTTTGGCATTTGCTTCCAGCAAAAAATACCTGTTGGTTATAAGGGACGTGTTTACTAATTGCTGCATTTGCTAATTGACCGCTGCAAAAAACATTGGTCAAATCATGGTGACCCCTTAACAGCCATGACTTGCAACTGTAATTCCAGGCTCTCAGTTAGGGTTGTAAGTCGAGTAGAGTTCATCCTCGACTTACAACCGCAATGGAGTTAAATTTTCCTTTGCTAAGCAAGGCAGTTGTTAAATGAATTTTTATGACATTTCTGGTGTGTTAAGTGAATCACTGCATGAGTTGCTAATTGAATCTGGCTTCCCCATTGACGTCACTGGTCAGAAGATCACAAAAAGTGATCACAGGATCCCAAGACACTGCAACTGTCATAAATACAAGACAGTTGCCAAGTGTCATATGACTATGGGGGATGCTGCAATCGTCATAAGTGTGAAAAACAATCATGTCACTTTGTTTAGTGCCGTAAATTCAAACAGTCACTAAACAAATGGTTGTAAGTCTAGGATTATGTGTATCACCTCTATTCTGAAATTTTCAAGGGGAAAACATTTGTAGCAGGATGTCTATAAAAGAAGGCGAATACAAAAAATAGATAGTACCAGCCACAACCACCACCAAAGTCACTATTTTGATTTTTTTATTTATTTATTTTCAACCCATCCTGCAGATGCCCCTATGCTTAGAGCAGGAGTGTCAAACTCACATCGTCATGGCAGCATCACATGATGTATCGGGAGTTTTTTGCCCCTTCGATAAACTGGGTGGGGCCATGGCCAGTGCATGACGCATCCAGTCCGTGGGCTGGGAATTTGACAGCCCTGGCTTACAGTAAAAACTTTTCAGCAGACTTTTAAGCCCATTCTGTCAGTGGTGGGATTCAAAAATTTTTACTATCAATTCTGTGGGCATGGCTTAGTGGGCGTGGCATGGTTTGGTGGGTGTGGCTTGGTGGGCAAGGCAGAAGATTACTGCAAAATCCCCATTCCCTCCCTACTCCACTAACCTGCTTTCCAGCTCTGTTCTTCTGTGCAGGGCAACCAAAAAAGACCCAGCTGATCAACTGGGACTCAATGGGAGGCAGAGAATAGATGGGGGTGGGGCCAGTCAGAGATGGTATTCCGAACTACTCAGACTTTCCGATACTGGTTCTCTAGAACCAGTTAGAACTGCTGAATACCACTCTGCATTCCGTGTTTCTCCTTCTCGGATCTTGTAAAATGTGTGGACTTCAACTCCCAGAATTCTCCAGCTAGCATTCTGAGTTGAAGACCATGGAGATGTTGGCTAGCTAGGGAATTCTGGGGGTTGAAGTTCACAGAGGCTGGTTGGGGAATTCTGGGAGTTGAAGTCCATATATCCTAAAGTGCCTGAGCTAGAGGTAACACTCTTTTATGGATCTGGGAAGTAAAGATCAGAAAATGCAGCTCTAATGAACTTCTAGTAAATAAGAGCACATGTCACACAAGTGATTTTATTCTCCATAGCAACCAGCATTCCTTCCCCTTCTTCCTTTTTACTGCTTGCTCCAGGCACCTGAGCTTTGTGTAATATCCAGTTGGCTCCTGGACTCTGTTTTTCCCACATGTTGCTCTTTCATTGGTTGGCTCTGCTATGGATTATTTCATTAGATCATAACAGCAATAGGATTTCTCACTGAGACATAGACCTGAGAAGATCCTGATGCTGGAGGAGAGAGATAAAATTGCCTTCTCTGGAGGAAGATCAGATTTTAAAATATTGTCCTGGCTGAAACTTAGAGCCGTGAGCTTGCTTAAGCAGAGGCTGAAATCTTTGCCAAGTAAGTACACTTTGAACATGCAATTGATGAAATTAAGTTTTAAAGGTAACTGTAGGAAATTTGAGATCATTTTCATATACTAGAGGAGAAAACTTAGATCTAATATCCTTTGGATTGAAAGTATAGACTGATTTTTTTTTCTTCATTTAGATATTTTGCCTGTGTAAATTTGGTAACTTGCAAATAAAAATAAATCCATACCCCCATCTATTTATTGTTTATTTTTCTTTCTTTCTAATATCAATGTGTACTGAGTACAGCTGGACCTAGTAATTTTTAATAATTTTATTTCTTGGTGTCCTAACTACACAAAATAATAAAATAAGAGTAGTTGAATTGCTTTGATCTTGTTTTGGGGGCAAAGAATTATTCAAGCATTGGTAAATGTACATGAAATTTACTAATAAAACTACTAATAGTTCTGTTGGAAAAGCTAGATAACAACTTCAAATGAAAAGGTTTTTTTTCCCCTTTAGGGGTATTGTGGTTTTCAAATTGTTTGACAAGCCAAAAGCTGAGTTTTTTTCATGAATTAAAATTGTATATGTGGTAACAGAATTTCTAAAAATAAAATTTATAGTTTAGATAGAAAGCCTACCGGATTCTTTTCCATCAGCCCCTTAGCTGAAATCTTGTATATGAAATTATAGAGAGTTTTTTCCCCATCAATTCTGGATTGTTTACAACTGTCCTTTTTCTTCTTCCAAACAACATCTTAAATTCACCAAGTTTTGTAAAAAAAAAAAACAGTAAACATCGAGCTAAAGCTTCTTTTGTTTTGGCTGAAAAAGACTACAGGCCCAATGCTAGGAAAGCACAATAGATCAACATTTTACTACAAATGAGCCTTACCTGTTCACACATCATAACCTACTAGGAACAATTGGTGATTATACTCCAAGGGGTCATTAAGGAAGCTAGAAAGAAAAAGCTACATTAACTCCATCTCAGGTACAAAGAATTTCTCTAAGGGAAAATAATTGCCAGGAAGAATACTTGGGAGTGGCAACAAAGCCAACAAGGAGTGTGAAACTTAAGTATTTATGCTAGGCAAAGCTGAAAGGAAATTGCAAGAGATCTGCTTGTAGGAATAGGAAAAATATTAGCACCTTATCAGGAAAAAGTAGGAGATACCCATTGGGACCTTGCAAAGGTAGATTTTGAAGTCTAGAGCGATATACTAAAGATGTTTACAATAACTAAGAGTTCTTGGAGGTGCTCTTTGAGCTTGGTTGTTTTCTTGGGGATGTTCCATTACCCAACTAGGTAACATGATCAATTTTAAAAAGGAGTGGGGTTTGCTCTTTGTTTATAGACAAGTGGCTTGCCCTATCAATATTGGTGGGAGAGTTCATAGTAGTTCTTTGATTACCTTGATTTGTAATTATTGGAATACAGATGTTTGGGAATTTCACTACTGTATGACATGGTAAATCAGTCTTTCCTACAGGAACACATTTTAGACTAAGGGTCTTCAAACCTGGCAAGTTTAAGACTTGTGGACTTCAATGCTCAGAATTCCTGAGCTAACATGACTGGAGGAGGAATTCTGGGCATTGAAGTCCACAAGTCTTAAAGCTATCAAGTAGATAAATCGAGATGTATCTGCTGTTGTTAAGCTTCCTGAAAATTTTAGAAACTATGTTCCAACATAATTGGAGAACATCAGGTAGGGAATCTGCCATAATAATGAATTCCTAGCTTTTTTCACTACAAAAATCAGAAAATTTCATAGTTCATCCTGTCCAGAGTTTACTGCCAATCATTTTTCTACCATTTGAGTTTGTGCAGCTCCACCTTCCTTCTGTGAGCAACTTGGTAGAGATACTCTGATTCCATCAAATGAAACTTCTGGATGGATTTTGCTAGAGATATTGTCTGAAAAAACCCAACCCTACATTATTGATGGATAGTTTGTAAAAGAAAGTGTGTTTTGGTTGCTGTGGACATGAAAGCAATCTGGTTGTTTTGTAACCTGGCTGTGACCAGCATGCAAAATACTTGTTTTTTTTTTTTCCATAAGTGGGTTCATGGCTCATTAACTTCGTACAGCTGAGCTATATCTTGATTTCAGTGAAGCAGAGGAATTGCCTAAAACACGATGATTAGAAGGGAAAGCTGTTGCCTGGGAACTTTAGAGGTTAAATTTGAATACAATAGAGGCAAACCCCAACCCCCAGGGCTATATTATTCATATATGTCAAAAGTTTAACTTGCCTTTTATCGGCATGCAAACTTGCAAGTTTTTTGTATTGTTCAGTCAATGATAAAATTCCCTTTGATCTAACACCAAGATAGTACTTTGTGGCACAACAGTGCAAAAACTTTGTGGTTCATGATTTAGGAATCATGATTTAGACACTTGACAGGATGAAAGAATATCTGGGGGAAAAATTCTTATATGGATGTGATCCTATACCACCACATCTTTGATCACTACACTTTGAATTATGAATGGAGACAAAAGAAAGGAAGAAAATAATAAACCTTAGCACTGTAAGTCTGATACTGTTGCCAAGACAAGGAAAAGATCTGCTTCATGATGTTGGGTACATTAGGTATAATTCAACTATCTGTCATCCTTTGAAAACAACAGAACGTTGAGAGTTTTGAAATGATGGACAAGTCCACAGGTTCAAACAGCTGTGATGTAGTCAGCTGTGTCCTTGGGGAAATTCTCATTTGCTTTCTTCAGCCACAGGTGCAGCTAAGGAGAATTTAAATAGCAAATAAGGGTTTGTTGGTGTGTTTTGCAGAAATATGGGCCAGATTCAGTACAGAGAAATAATTTACAGTCAAATCAAGCATCTGAAATGTGTTGAAACTTTTCAAATGTACCCTGAAAAACATTTTAGGCTGACATAGAATTATGCCTAAAGAGAAGAGCTTTTTTGCAATATAATTAAAGCACATAAAGTTCATGCTTCAAAATACCCTTTGTAGGAGAAAATCACCCTGGTTTAAGTTTTGCCCATCTTTAATCATTTAGCATTATTTATAGAGGTTAAAGATTTTTTTAAAAAAATAATGATATAAGATTACCTAATTATTTCAGAACTGGCATTATATTAGGAATCACCTCTTTCTACTTCTATTTGAAGAGGAAAGCTACTTTATCAGCGACAAAGAAAAAAACTGTTTAAAGAACCATGTCAAACATTTGGGAATGGTTATAAAATCAAATATCTTCAAAGCGGTCTTTGATCAGATTTTATAATTAAAAAGTACAGTAAAAAGAGAGAATCATTTGTTACTAAAGAAGAGAAAAATAATATGGCAATAAAACAACATTTTGAATTAAACGTTTTGTGTAGCTGGTGAAGATATTTAGCCACATGGGTGTGTATGGGATAGATACAAAAGTGGTAGGGTATGTAGGGTATGAAAACTATGTTATTCTTCCTTGACCTTCTTCAGCCCTTCTGATGTGTTGGGTGGTCTGGTGAATTGGATAAAGATTTTAGAAGCTGCAATTGTAGCATCACTAAAGGGCAGCAGATTAAGAAGAGTTGGGCTAGCAGTGAAAGCACCTTGGTTTACCTTTGTCTTGTCTGTTTTTCCAGATTAAGGTTTCAAGCATGGCTGCATCCCCTCAGGCGTTGTTTTCCTTGCTGCTTCTGGGCCTGTTCAGCAATACTGGGAGAGCACAAAGAAATCCCGAGGTATTCTGTGGAGGTTAGTGTCTCAGCTGGGTATTTCTCTATGCACCCAAAGGGTTTGTGGTTCACAGGTTTGATAATTCTGCACAAATAAGCCAATAACTTCTCACTTAGTCTGTTCCCTTAATACCAGAGCTTTTTTTTATGGAGACTGAAAGTCGGAGATGTTTCAATGAACTCCCATCATCCTTTCCTTACAAGTAAGTGGTCTTCAATTTATGACCACAAATGGGACCAGAATTGCCATTGCTCAGCAAGGAGGCTGTTAAGTGAGCCATATCCAATTTTACAACCTTCTTTTTTTGCCATGATTAATAAATGAATCATTGTGGTTGTTAAGTGAGTTATGCAGTTGTTAAATGAACACAGGATGCTGCAACAGTTGTGCAAATTCACACTACATCAGGATGCTGCAGCAGTTGTGAATTATGCCACGTGCCAAGTGCCCAAATTTTGATTTGAGACTGTTGGAATGCAGCAACTATTGTGTGAGCGCTTCCCCCCCACCCCTGCCATTGTGATTTTGAACAGTTGCTAAACAAATGGTTGTAAGTCCAGGACTACCTGCATTCCTTTTTTTCTCCATTGTTTCCCTCCATTGGAATGATTAGAGTATGTGTGCAAATCCAAAGTAGAATGTCAGAAATGGTGTAGCAGGGCCTCCTGCTTAGGTGGTGGTGGTGGGCTGGACTAGATGACCTACAAGATCCCTTCCAACTCTGATTATCTGTAAAAGAATCTGTAAAAAAATAATGCAGGACTGTAAACTAATCCATGGTTTCTGCTGCCTTGTCCCAAAGGTGCTTCTTTTTCCAAGAGGCAGCTGGGCTTTCTGATTTTTCACTTCTTATCCAGGAAGCTTCTCCAGTTCCAACTAGATGGTGGGGAATGGAAGGATTTATATACCTTGCAGACAATATTACAAATCCTTCCATTCCCTACCATCCAGTCAAAGCTGAAGAAGCTTCTTGGGTGAGAAGTGAAACGTCTTCAAAGAAAAAACAAGAAAATTCAGTTGCCTCCTGAAAAAGCACCTTTGGCACAACCATGGCCTGGATAACTGAGAAACTCCATGGATTATCTGCCTTGAATACAAAGAATGCATCTGATAATTTTAAAGAGTGAATTATGCTTTTGCTATAAGACCTTTTGCATCTGGGAAAGCTGGTGGAATTTATTTTATTTATTTATTTTGCCAAGCATAACAGAAATAAGTATAAACATGATTATTAAAACATGAAATAGATACCAAAAAAAGGGAACAGTAGGCACATTGATGTGCTTATGTACACTCCTTAAAGATCTCTTATGAATGGGGTGAGGTCAACAGTAGACAGTCTATGGCAGTGGTGGTATTCTATCCAGTTGTACCCGGTTCTGGCAAGCCGGTAGCAGCAATGAGCAGTGGAGACCGAACCTGTTCTCTCCACCGCTCTGCTATTGGGCCCACTCGCCCACCCGGGCTCCTATACATACCTTTATCTGCTGAATATGAAGCGCAGCTGCTTTGCACGGCACAGAATAGCACCGTGCGACAGCTGCTGAAGCGACCAGGATCATGCAGGCTTGCAGGAGGCCTGTTAGAACGCCTCTGCACCTGTGCAAAGTGCGTATTTGGCACTCGCTTGCACGTAAAGTGTACCCACCAAGCCATGCCCATTGAACCAGTGGCAAAAATATCTGAATCCCACCACTGGTCTAAGGTTAAAGTTTTTGGGGTTTGGAGAAGAAACCACAGAATCAGGTAGTGTATTCCAGGCATTGACTACTCGGTTGCTGAAGTCGTATTTCAATTGAGTTTGGTGCGATTTACCTTGAGTTTGTATCTGTTTTGTGCTCTTGTATTGTTGTGATTAAAGCTGAAGTATTGATTAATGGGTAGGATATTGCAATAGATAATTTTATGTACTATGCTTAGGTCGATAATTTTATGTACTATGCTTAGGTCAGACCTAGGGCAGCATAGTTCTAGGTTGTCTAAGTCTAACATTTCAAGTCTGCTACCCTTCAAAAAGATCTTGACTATGTATCAGAATGGTCAAACAAATAGCAACTTCAAATCTCAACAAATAAATGCTCTGTCTTCCATATTGGCAAAAAAAATCAGAAAATAAAATACAGGCTGAATACTCAAGACCTTGTTGATGATCCAAACTCTGTCAAGAATCTTGGAGTACTCATCTCTAATGATCTAAGTGCTAGAGCCCACTGTAACTACATAGGCAAAAAGGCATTAAAAGTTGTTAACCTTACGTAGCTTTTTTTCTGGTAATATTACATTACTAACTACAAAACATTTGCTAGACCAATACTCAAATACAGTTCATCAGTCTAGAACCCACATTACGTATCTGATATTAACACAGTTAAGAAAGTCCAGAAATGTTCCATATTAACATACTTCAAATAGTCTATTCCGATTGGTCGAGAAATACTAGAAGCTGATTGGTTCCTTTCTCAACGCTGATTGGTCAATAATAGCTAACCTAGGATTGGCCAGTTCAGCGGCAGGAAAAACAAGTAGCTGTCATTGTCCACTAACCACAAGCAGCCTCTCCATAAAAAGAGCTGCCGCAGCTCCTGGTTCAGATGGACTTTCTGCACTAAATAAAAGAGCTGAAGTTACGCTGGTCTTCGGTCTCATTCTTCACGAACACTACACTGGTGACGAAGGTGGGATCCTGAGAGAGGAGATCAGTCAAGCACGTGGCATCGAGAACTGAGCAGACGAAATGGCCGGAACCAACTTGCCATCCACACCATTCAACCCACCAGAGGAGTGGGAATCCTATATCGATAGATTCCTCATGTTCCTGGAAAGCAACGATTTGCAAGGAATCTCAGACAACCAAAAAAGAGCTGTGTTCCTGACGCACTGTGGGCCCACAGTGTTCAAGATGGCCAAGGCAAAACCAGAAGATGTGAAACAGATGGCCTGGCCAGATCTAGAAAAGCTGCTGAAGGCTCACTATGCATCGACCATCTCCAGCCTTATTCGGAGACAGGAATTTTACAAACGGGACTAGTGAGAAGGTGAGAGCATTGCAGACTTTGTAGCGGCTCTCGGGGACATTGGAGGGGCATGCAAATTCCTAAACATGGACGAAGCCATGAGGGATAGCGTGGTCCTCGGACTGAGAGACCTCACCCTACAAAACGGGCTGCTAACCCGGCCAAAGATTACAATTACTGAGGCGATTGCTGAAGCTACGGTGTGAAAAGCAACTAAAAAATCAGCGGCCAAAATGCAGCAGATGAATGCAAATTCATTCAAAACACCGACCGAAATGAGCCAAGGCACAGAGAAGAAGGCAGAGAGTGCACACAAAACCACCACACACTACGCAGAGTGGATCATCCGAAATCGACGACGACGATGAGGAGGAGATCCACAGACTCCAGGCTGAACAAAATCAACGGCTGAAGAAAGGTCGTAAGTCAGGGTTTCAGTGCGGAGAGACCACCCCCATTCTGAGTGCCGGTTCTTAGACGCTGTGTGCTGGTACTGTGAGAGACGGGGTCACATTGCAAGAGTATGATGAAACCACAAGAGCTACAGCCCCCGACGTAGAGACAACACATCACCAAGAACTAAAGATAGACAAACGTGGAGCCGTGAGAGTCACGAAAGCAAAGGCAAGCGGCTAATTGAGAACTATAGAAAAGAAGAAACACACCAAACCATCACCATTGGTCACTCTAATGCAACAAATGGTCGAAAAGTACATGTGGCAGTCTGGATTGAGGGCCAAGAATGGAAAATGGAGATAGATTCCAGATTGTACCTATCGATGGTGTCATGGGATACCATTAAAAGACTAGTACCACACATTGGCAGAGCTGAACTAGAACACCAATCGCTAATCTGAAAGGACTACCAGGGAAACAGAATACTGGTTGTCAGACTTGGATATTTCCTAATAACTTTCAAAGAACACAAGAAAATCTTGCCTCTAACCATCGTAGACCGAAACTGACCAATCCTATTGAGACTCGAGTGGTTCAAACCTCTAGGAATTGGAGTGACCGGCATTAACAGCATTGCTGACACAGACTGGGAGAAGAACCAGATGAGGGAATTCCAGGACATCTTCGATGGAAAATTAGGCAAGTCCCGAGGATCCCCTATTTCATTTAATTTAGATCCAATAATAGCTCCAATTAGGCTGAAGGCGAGGCGAGTCCCCTTCGCACTAAAACCAAAGATTGATGAGGAACTTAACAAACTAATAGCACAAGGTACTTTAGAACCAATTGACCACGCCAAATGGGAGACCCCAATTGTGACCCCAGTTAAACCGGATGGGTCCGTGAGAATCTGTGGGGACTACAAGGCTACCCTAAACCATGCACTACAACAAAGCGTGTATCCTGTTCCGGTAGTGCAACACCCATAGTTCCGGTAGTACTACACTCATTGGGGAGAGGCAAGGTCTTTGCAAAGCTTGACCTTGCCCAAGCATACCAACAATTACCAGTCAACCCCGAGATAGCAGAGGTGCAAATGATTGTGACTCATAGAGGAGCCTTCAAATAAAAAAGGCTGAAATTTGGAGTCAGCGTAGCCCCAGGGGTGTTCCAAAGCCTAATGGAGCGGTTATTACAGGGGATAAAAGGAGTAGTCCCACACTTTGATGATGTGCTAGTGTCAGCTAGCGACGAGAGACAACTAGAAGCCCATCTCAGAGTGGTTTTACAAAGGTTCCAGAAGGCGGGACTCAAGGCCAAAAAAGAAAAGTGCCAATTAGCCACCTCAAAAGTTGAATTCCTGGGGTATCAAATTGATAAAGAGGGCATCCACCCCACAGAGAAAAAAATTAAGGCAATCAAAGAAGCGCCTAGACCAAAAAACAAGGAAGAGTTGCAAGCATTCTTGGGACTTATACATTTTTACAACATTTTTCTGTCATAGAAGGCAATGACAACAGAACCACTACATAGGCTTTTGGACAAGGCAGCCACCTGGACCTGGGGACGACGTGAAGAGACAGCGTTCCAGAGGGTAAAAGACCTAATCCCCTCCAACTCGGTATTAATGCAATACAGCGAGACACTACCATTAACAGTCACCTGTGATGCGTCACCGTTCGGCGTCGGATCCGTACTTAGCCACATCCTGCCTGATGGGAGAGAAGCACCGATCGCATTCTACTCCAAAACACTATCAAAAACTGAACGTAATTACGGTCAATTGGACAGAGGCATCAGCAACAATATCCGGTGTCAAACGGTTCCACGAATACCTTTACGGTAGGACTTCTACCCTACCGTAAAAGACCACAAACCTCCATTGGGAATACTAGCTGTGAACAGAGCTACCCCAAATATACTATCCCCAAGAATGACAAGGTGGTCCGAGTTCCTTGCAGCCTACAACTATAAACTGATTCACCGATTGGGCAAAGACATTTCCCACGCCGATGCGTTGAACCGTACTCCCCTACCAGAACTAGGAACTGATCCGGCACCAACCACATCCACCCTACAGATTAAGACACTGTCAAACCTACCCATAACTGCAGCAGACATTGCGAGAATGATGGCAAGAGACAAAACCTTGTCACAAGTCTTAAACTGGGCAGGAAAAGGGTGGCCAGAAAACGAGACAGACGTTAATTTTAAACCTTTCAAGCATAGGCAAACTGAACTGTCATTGTTAAAAGGTTGCATATTATGGGAGGACCGGGTGGTAATACCAGAACCATTACAAGAACAAGTACTGAGCATGTTGCATGAAGGCCACCCGGGCATTGTACGAATGAAATCCCTGGCCAGGAGCTATGTATGGTGGCCATGGATGGACAAGGATATTGAGAAATGGGTTGAAACCTGAGGGAAATGCCAAAAATCCCGACCTGCACCCCCTTCAGCACCTATACTAGACTGGGAAACACCGAGGGGCCCCTGGTCACGAATCCACATAGATTTCGCGGGGCCAACAAAATGGTATACATTTTTAATTATAGTTGACGCTTACTCCAATTGGCTAGAAGTAAGCATCATGAACTCTACCACCACAGAAGCAGTTATTAAACAACTACGGAAACTATTCACCACACATAGGTTACCAGATTTGCTTGTCTCAGATAACGGCCCACAGTTTACTGAACTAACATTTGAAAAATTCCTCGCCGAACATGCCATAACACATGCTTTGACAGCACCGGGCTCACCGGCTACGAATGGGAGGGCAGAACACATGGTCTGGTATACCAAAGAAACGTTAAACAAATTAGACTCAGGGGACATTCAGGAAAAAATTGAAAAAATGCTCACCATACAACACATAACACCGAGCTCTACTACAAATAAAAGCACAGCAGAATTACTAATGGACAGAAAATTAAGATCACAGTTGGATAGATCACAATTACACCCAACAAACGCATCTGAAAAACCAACCGACTCTTTCAGCAGATACCGTGCATTCGAACCAGAAAACTTAGTATATGCAAAAAATCTCACCGGACACCCACTGTGGGTACCAGCGAAAATAACTCAAATAACAGGACCTCAGTCCTATAAACTAGACACAGACGATGGCAGAATCTGGAGGAGACACATTGATCAGTTATGATCACGAACACTGGAACGCACCACTGACACACCCAGACACGAAGAACAACACACACACACCAGAAACAGCACAAACATTACACAAAAATATTAATAGACTGACCAGAGAGGGGGGAGACCGCTTAAACACAAATCAGGGGGAAGGGGGAAACCCTCCGGCAGAACAAGAAACCCCACAAAATCAAAATATACACAATAAACAACATTCGCAAATAAATTCAGACAAAAACAATGACCTACCCGCTGAAGTCTTCGGCAAAGAAGAGCAGGAAGCACAAGAAGACCTAGGTGCCACTCCGGAAGGGAGCAGCCAAGCCGACTCTACCAGTCCGAGTAGGCCAAGCGGGAGCGGCATGGCTGACTCTACCTTCCAGGAGGTTCCACAGAGAAGGACGGGAATCAGCGATCCTGTCTGAACCCGTTGAAGATGACAACACAACTAAACTGTGCAGGTCAACTAGGCAACCTAAAAGCCCCGCCTACTTACGTGACTACGTAAGGTAGGACCATACCAAGAGGGGAGGGGTGTTCCATATTAACATACTTCAAATAGTTTATTCCTATTGGCCGAGAAATACTAGAAGCTGATTGGTTCCTTTCTCGACGCTGATTGGCCAATAATAACTAACCTATGATTGGCCAGCTCAGTGGCAAGAAAAACAAGCAGCTGTCATTGGCCACTAGCCGCAAGCAGCCTCTCTATAAAAAGAGCTGCCGTGGCTCCTGGTTCAGATGGACTTTCTGCACTAAATAAAAGAGCTGAAGTTACGCTGGTCTCCGGTCTCATTCTTCGCAAACACTAAAAGAAATATTACACAAGAAGAGTTCTCCACTCCTCTACTCGTTGCAGAATATATTATGCCACCAGACTTGAAATTCTAGACCTAGAAAATCTAGAACTACGCCGCCTTCGTCCGATCTATGTATCTTACATTGCAATGTCCTACCTGCAAATGAATACTTAGCTTCAATCATAACAATACAAGAACAAACAATAGATACAAAATAAAGGTTAATCGCACCAAACTTGATTGTAGGAAATATGACTTCAGCAACAGAGTGGTCAATATCTGGAATGCTCTACCTGACTCTGTGGTTTCTTCCCCAAACCCCAAAAACTTTAACCTTAGACTGTCTACTATTGACCTCACCCCTTTCATAAGAAATCTGTAGGGGGCGTGCACCAACGTGCCTACCGTCCCTGTCCTATTGTTTCTTTTATTTTTCTTATATATATCCATGTATTCATAACTATGTTTTTACTTATACCTATGATTTTGTAAGCAATTGACAATACAAACCAAATAAAATAAAAATGAAATAAGGTATTCTGTTGTGGGTAGAGGAGTGGAGGAATCTTCTGGTGAAATGTCTCTGGACTCTCTCGAATTGCCCCCACTGATCTTCCCCCACCCCCAAAAAAGGGTGTTGCTTAAGGCTGCTACTTTGAACCTTGCTTATGGCATCTACATCAATGCTCCTTATACTGATGGACTCATACGGTGGAAGACCTTGTAATTTGGTTCTTTCTTGCGTTTCCAGTATCATATGTTCTTCTGGTGCAGCTTCTCAGTATAGGCATTTCTGGAGCCAGGCTGAAATAGCAGCAAAATAGCAATAAGCTGATATCCATGCCAGTGGATGACATCTTGCTGGCTCTACCTTACTTCAGATTGAGGTGAAGGGCTACCTGCTTGAATTATCTGGTATTTATAAATAACACACTGAAGGCACAGTCTTCCTCAGATCCTTTTTATGATCAGGCAAGAAAAACCAAAAGTACACATATAGACTGGGTGAAACCAGGCTCAATAGCAGTAACTGTGAGAGGGATCTTGGAGTCTTAGTGGACAAGCTAAATATGAGCCAGCAGTGTACAGCAGCAGCCAAAAAAGCTAATGCAATTCTAAATTGTATTAACAGAGGGCTACAATCGAGATCAAGTGAGGTACTAATACCACTCTATAAAGCCCTAGTAAGACCAGTACTGCATCCAGTTTTGGTCACCACACTATTAAAAAGATATTAAGACTCTGGAAAAAGTGCAGAGAAGAGCAACCAGGATCATTAGGGGACTAAAACATATGAAGAACGGTTATAGGAACTGGGCATGGCTGGTCTAGTGAAGAGAAGGACCAGGAGACACATGACAGCGGTCTTCCAATATTTGAGGGACTGCCATAGAGAGGAGGAGGGGGTCAAGCTATTTTCTAAAGCACCTGTAGGCCAGACAAAGAATAATGGATGGAAACTGAACAAGGAGAGATTTAACCTGGAAATAAGGAAAAATTTTCTGACAGAGAGAACAATCAACCAATGGAACAGCTTGCCCTCGGAAGTTGTGGGAGTGCTATTACTTGAGACTTTCAAGAAGAGATTGGACTTCCACCTGTCAGAAATGGTGTAGAGTCTCCTGCTTGAGCAGGGGGTTGGACTAGATGACCTACAAGATCCCTTCCAACTCTGATTATCTTTTATCCCCTTAAATTATTCTGCTATCCATGCTCACCTACAATCTGAAATACAACCATTTCCAACACAGAGATCTCTCTGCTGATCTATCTTTATTGCTTGGGCCACATGATCCTTTTTGGCTTTTCTGCTACAAGAAATTCACTTTGCTAATGACAGAATGTCATAAGAGAATAACCTTATTCAATAAGTAGGCATACAAGTGGTCTTCAATTTATGAAGAGTCATTTAGCAACTATTCAAAAACTTATGGCAGATCTCCATGGGGGTACCCACCTTCTGATGGTCTTTTGCCCCCCACCTTCTCCTCCTCATCTTCTGATGGTCATATGATGGTCATATGAGCATTTCAGATGCTCAGAAATGGATCCACATTTGCAATATTTGCAGGTTCCATTGGTGAATGTGCATTTTATATTTTTGCTGGAAATGAGCATATTCATTTTTTGACAAAACCGGCCTATAACAAACAATTGGTTCACTTAACAACCACAAGGTGGCTTAACAACTGCCACAAAAAGATCATAAAATTGGGTCAATTGCCTGAGTGACTTGCTTTACAACCCTCATGATATGACTAATGGGCAGGCTCTGTTACAGTCTTAAATCAAAGACTACCTATATCCCTGCTTTTATTTGTTTCCATTAAAGCCAGTGGTGGGATTCAAATAATTCAACAACCGGTTCTCTGTCCTAATGATTTCTTCCAACAACCAGTTTACCAAACTGCTCAGAAAGTTAACAACCGGTTCTCCCAAACTGGTGTGACCTGGCTGAATCCCATCATTCACCTGAGAGCAATTTCAACTCAGGGCCCTCTTGAGGAAACCTGCCTAGGAGAGAAAATAAACTTTTGCTTCATCTACAGGTAGTTTGATGCTCACTTGATATGTTAAAATTGCCTTAGAAAGAGAATTGACTGGCATTGTTCGCTGTGAATCGCTCAGTATCTAGAGACAAAGATTCAACCCCTGCAGAAGCACCCACGTTGCTCTCTCCTCCTCCCCAGCAATTTTACCTGGCTGCAAACAATAAGGCTTTGTCATCCACTGACAGTTGTGCACACAAGGGGGAACATTCTCCATCTGTGGTCTCCTAGCACAGAGGTGAATGGTTGGTTTTTCAAACAGATGGCACCATGCGCTGTAAGAAATGAACGCCTCTCCCGAGACGGCTAACCTGACAAAAGTAGTTGCAACAACATATTGAAATAAATCCTCCCTTGATGTGTGCCAGGGCTGCGGAATCTTCAATCCCAAGATCTCTTGACAAAAAGTCTAGTTTGGGTGATTTGGGTGTGGTGGTTTTGAGAGACAGTCCACCTTGTGTTTCCTGGAAAGTAGCAGAAGGAGACAGGGTAGCCAAAGATACGCCACCACCACAGATGTGCTTTGATTGAAAAAGACCCACCACAATAGCAAAGATGCCTTTTCCAGGCAGAAGGAGTTCAGCTCAGGCAGAAGGGTATTTTCTGCTGTTTGCATTTCTTTTCTTATCCTAGGAAATCTCCTGATTCTGTTTCAGGTATATCTTTGGGATAAATTCCACAGGGGTAGTACTTGACTTATGACCAGTCTGTTAGCAGTGACACTGGAAAGGTCTTTTCTTCTTCTTTTTTTTAAATGAGGATAAATGTCCATATCATAAGTTTTCAGGAATTTGGAGAGTTCTATAAACCAAAACTTTTTTGTGGATGTCAAATGGTGGGAAGTTACATCTCTGGACTCCTTTGCTGGAAACAGGCAACACATGGACCAGAGGAGGTATTCAGCAGGTTCAGCAGTTGAGCTAAGCCATGCCCAGGCTTCTTGCTTTCTCCTTCTTGCTAACACAGCAAATACTGTTTCACTTTTCAAACAGCCCTCAACTCTCTCACACACTGACAGGATGGTAGCCAGATGAATACCGAGAGATGCTGGTAGGCAGAGACAGATTTTCCCCCCTTATTTTCCTCCCCAAAAACTAAGTCCAGCCACATAGTTTCATAGCGAAGCACAAGTATCAAGCTAGTTATTTTATAAATAACTCAAGGTGGAGAACATATCTTCCTCCTCCTATTTTCTCCACAATAACAACCTTGTGAGGCGGGTTGGGCTAAGAGAAAGTGACTGGCCAAAGTCAGCCAGCAGGATTTCATGCCTGAGGCAGAATTAGAACTCATAGTTTCCTGGTAATTGGCCCATAGTCACCCAGCCAGCTTTCATGCCTAAGATGGAACTGGAACTCGCCATTTCCTGGTTTCCAGCCTGATGCCTTCATCACTAGACCAAGCTTGCTCTATATGCTCTCAGAATGATACACAGAGGGGACACTTACTTGCATCTGCTCAAAAACTGGTTATCACAGCTATCAGAGCTGACTTATCCTCCTTATCCTCAGGTGATCTGAGAGGCACAGATCACAAGGTTGTATTTCCATCAAAACCCTAATGTAGCATAGCTGGCTGGAGAATTCTGGGAGTTGAAGTCCACAAGTCTTAAAGTTGCCAAGTTTGGAGACCCCTGCCCTAAGGCAACACAATTCAGTACAACCTGATCTGAGATTTGAATTGGGAAGGTATGTGTAAAAATCTACCAGTTTTCCCATGTGAAGGGACGGCTGCTCTTCATTAGCAAGCTGCTATTCATTAGCAAGCTGGGTTTCACCTGGGTGCCTGGTGGGGGGGTGTTTGAGTTGGAGCCATCAGAGGGAGTCTGTTTTTGCCCAGGTGTTTGCCTGGCTTGTGGCATGGAGATCTTTCTATTTGAGAGTGCAGGCTTCCAAATGATTGACAGTCTGGTGGAATCATCTCTTCTATTCATGCTGTCAGGTCTTTTTTCAATCTCTATGGCTTCTCTGATGATTCTGTGGCTGGGGTTTTCTATAGTGGCTAGGGTTTTAGTGCCATTGAAGTTGATGTTGTGACCTGTGGTTTTCATGTGTTGGACTAGTGAGGAGGTCTGTTCCAGCTTTTTTACTGCATTTTTGTGTTCATCTAGGCGGGTACTTATTCTTCTATTGGTCTGTCCAATGTATGTGGCCGGGCATGATGTACAGGGAATTTCGTATATGCCTTGGTTTTCCAGGTCAATTTTGTCTTTGGGGTTCCTCAGGATGGCTGCTATTTTTTTATCTGTTTTGAAGGCAGTCTTGATGTGATGCCTGTGTAGTATCTTACTGATTTTATCTGTAGTACCTCTTATGTAGGGCAGGACAGCTGTTCCATAGGTCTGTTGATCCTCTAGGTCTCTGTTATGTCTTGGTGTGTTTTTGTGGATCAAGTTGGTGATTTTGTTTTTGTGGAAGCCATTGGCTGTCAATACTTCAGTCAGGGTGCATAGTTCAGTCTTTATATGTGTCTTGTCTGCCAGGCATTTGGTTCTGGTAATTAGTGTTTTCGCTACGGAATTTATCTGTGCTGGGTGGTGGTGGGATTGGGGGTTGAGGTAGCGGTTGGTGTGTGTTTTCTTTTGGTATATGGTGTGTCCCAGTGTGCCATCTGTTCTTTTGTAGATTAGTACATCTAGGAATGGTAGTTGTTTGTTTATTTCCGTTTCCATGGTGAACTTGATTTTGGGGTGTGTGCTGTTTAGGTGTGTTAGGAAATTGTTTAGGTTTTCTTTTCCATGGGGCCAAATCACAAATGTGTCATCGATGTATCTTAGCCATAGTTTGGGTTTGTGGGTGGCATTAGCCAGGGCTCTGGATTCGAATTCTTCCATGAACAGGTTTGCAATGATGGGTGACAGTGGTGATCCCATAGGGGCTCCTTCAATTTGCTTGTATCTTTGTCCTTTGTATATGAAATATGTGTTGGTTAGGCAGTGTTCTGTTAGTTCCATGAGGTCTTTAGCTGGTTGGTATTTATTTCTGATGATTTCAAGAGTTTCTTTTATTGGGACTTGAGTGAATAGTGAAACCACGTCGAAACTTACAAGCAGATCTTCTTGTTCTACGTGTAGATCTCCACAACACCTGAAACAACTAGTATACAACGTTTCCAACAGAGAACTCAACAAAATAGAAACAGATGTCCTATCCAAAGGATTCAATTATGCCTTAGCACCCAAAAAAATCCCAACAGAATCCATCATATGTGCAGTAGAATCCAGCCTAACCAAATTAAATACAGATGAAGCTGACAGAATAAGACACCAGGTTACTCACATCTTATGCACAACGAAACCACCAAAAAATAATCTGCAAAAAGATGAATTCAGAGCGTTACAAACCCTGAAAAATGATAACAGCATAATAATACTCCCAGCAGACAAAGGAAATGCCACAGTAGTAATGGACAGAAAAGACTATGAAACAAAACTGACAGACCTACTCCAAGACTCCACATACAAACCTATAAACACAGACCCAACCACATATCTAGAAAAATCAACCAAGAAGAAAATTATAACCAGCCACATAAGCAAAGAAATCCAACAGACGATCATCCCAAGAGAAAAATCTTCTAGATGCCCCAAATTATACGGCCTCCCAAAAATACACAAAGAAGGCATACCTCTCAGACCCATAGTCAGCTCCATAGGAGCACCATTACAAAACCTAGCTAAATACTTAGCAAAACAACTACAGCCCCATGCTGAAACCGCAGCTTCATATGTACAAAACTCATACCACTTCTTAGAAATGATCAAAGATCTACATGTAGAACAAGAAAAGACAAAACAGACAGAAGAAACCAGAAACACCAATCAATCAAACTCCAAGTCCAATGAACACAGATCCACACAAAAATTATCAATGGAAATCAAATTTAGCAACCCATGGAGGTCTGGATTTGGAGTTACATTCAAAATTAAAGTGGAAGAAAACACTACATGCTAATCCAACTTTGATGTAATGTCCTTAAAACAAGTCAAAATGAGGCTCAGTAGTGTGAGTGGCCTCCACTTGCCTGTATGACCTCCCTACAATGCCTGGGCATGCTCCTGATGAGGTGGAAGATGGTCTAAGGGATCTCCTCCAACACCTGGACTAAAGTATCCCCCAACTCCTGGACAGTCTGTGGTGCAACATGGCATTGGTGGATGAAGCGAGACATGAGATGTGCTCAATTGAATTCAGGTCTGGGGAACGGGCGGGCCAGTCCATAACACCAATGCCTTCATCTTGTAGGAACTGCTGACACACTCCAACCACATGAGGTCTAGCATTGTCTTGCATTAGGAGGAACCCAGGGCCAACCGCACCAGCATATGGTCTCACAAGGGATCTGATGATCTCATCTCGGTATCTCATGGCAGTCAGGCTTTCTCTGGCGAGCACATGGAGGGCTGTGCAGCCCCCTAAAGAAATGCCACCTCACACCATTATTGACCCACTGCCAAACCGGTCATGCTGGAGGATGTTGCAGGCAGCAGAACATTCTCCATGGCGTCTCCAGACCCTGTCACGTCTGTCACATGTGCTCAGTGTGAACCTGCTTTCATCTGTGAAGAGCACAGGGTGCCAGTGGTGAATTTGCCAATATTGGTGTTCTCTGGCAAATGCCAAACATCCTGCACAGTGTTGGCTGTAAGCACAACCCCCACCTGTGGATGTCAGGTCCTCATACCACCCTCATGGAGTTTGTTTCTGACCGTTTGAGCAGCCACATGCACATTTGTGGCCCGCTGGAGGTTATTTTGCAGGGCTCTGGCAGTGCTCCTCCTGTCCCACTTTGCACAAAGGCAGAGGTAACTGCCCTGATGTTGGGTTGTTGCCCTCCTACGGCCTCCTCCACATCTCCTGATGTACTGGCCTGTCTCCTGGTAGCGCCTCCATGCTCTGGACACTACGTTGACAGACACAGCAAACCTTGCCACAGCTCGCATTGATGTGCCATCCTGGATGAGCTGCACTACCTGAGCCACTTGTGTGGATTGTCAACTCCGTCTCATGCTACCGCTAGAGTGAAAGCACCACTGGCATTCAAAAGTGACCAAATCATCAGCCAGAAAGCATAGGAACTAAGAAGTGGTCTGTGGCCACCACCTGCAGAACCACTCCTTTATTGGGGATGTCTTGCTAACTGCCTATGCTTTCCACCTGTTGTCTATTCCATTTGCAGAACAGCATGTGAAATTGATTGTCAATCAGTGTTGCTACCTAAGTGGACAGTTTGATTTCTCAGAAGTGTGATTGACTTGGAGTTAGATAGGGCATTGGTACTTACCTGATACGCCCGTTCTCTTTGAACTGTGAAGAACATCCAGTTGTAGGAGGTGCTTAGTCTCCACATTCACAGGCTGAGCTTGATTTGTGGAATGCTCCTCCTCCACCATGTGACTCCTCCTCAGCGTTCCCCAGTTTTGGCAAAGACGAGAGAATAAATGCTCTCATCCTCACATACAAAAAGATTCATTGGCCGAAACAAGATCCCACCAGATGGAAAAAAGGGTGGGGCTGGATGCTTTTCACAGCTCAAAGAGAACGGGCATATCAGGTAAGTACCAACACCCTTTCTCCTGTGAGCTGTTCAGAGCATCCAGTAGTGGGACATACCAAAGCTTGCCTGTCTTATGGAAGGGACTCCGTCTGGTTTGGAATCTCCTCCTGGTCTCTATGGACCCTTTGCATAACTCTTCTTCCAAAGGAAGCCTCAGCAGAAGCAAACACATCAATTTTGTAGTGTCTAATGAAGGGCGATGGGGAAGCCCAAGTCGCGGCCCGACAGATTTCAGTTATTGATGCTTGTGTGACCCATGCTGCTGACGTTGCTGCACTCCTTGTTGAATGAGCTGTTATGCCCTTAGGCACCTGCAGAGATTGGGAATGATATGTTTTTGCTATTGCAGCCCATATCCAACGGCCTATCGTAGATGGTGAGACCTATGCAACCCTGAGTATTGGGCTGAAAGGACACAAATAAAGCCTCCAATTTCCTAAAAACCGCTGTACGCTTGATATAGATTCACAGTGCATGCCTCACATCAAACGTATGCCATTGTCTTTCCATCCCCTGTGATGGACTGGGGCAAAAATTTGGAAGAATAAGCTCTTGTGCTGTATGAAAGGCCAAATTGACCTTAGGCATAAATATGAGATTGGGGCAAAGAACCACTCGATCAGCATGAAAATGTGAGAGATCTTGGCAGAGATCTTGTCTGATGGACAAGGCTGCAATTTCCGAAACACGACGAGTGAAAGTGATCGCTACAAGGGAACTACTTTGTACGTCAAAAGTGTAAACTTGACGTTTTTAAAGGTTGAAAAGGTCCCTTAGTCAGAGCCACAAGGACCTTGATAAGGTCCCATATGGGATAACGGTGCATTGCTAGAGGACGTAAATTGAAGGCTCCTCAAGGGAAAAACCTTATGTGTGGATGATATGAAAGAGAACTGAGGCCCTCGTAAGTGAGAACTGATGCCAAGGCCGCCACCTGCTTTTTTTAATGTATTAAGTGACAACCCCTTATCAAGTCCCTCCCGTAAAAACTCTGGAGTCTGATCGACAGAGGGAGAGGCAGGATCAATTTGAAACTTACTACACCCTTTTGCAGAAGATGGACCATGTGGCGTTGTAAATGCAAATTGTTGAGGGGCGTCTGATGGCTAGGATAGTGTTGATAACCCTATTGGAGAGCTTTCCGCCCTTCAAACCACTCCACTCAACCTCCAGATGGTCAATTGTAACCATTGAGGGTTTGGATGTTTGAAGGCGCCCCTGAGTTAATGAGATTCTGTCTGATGGAATTCTCCAGGGGGGAGCTACCAAGAGACTGTGGAGGTCTGCAAACCATGGCCATTTGTCCAGTAAGTTGCCACTAGAGGTAATTCCGCTCTCTCATCTAGTAACTTCTGGATGACCTTGGGAACCAGCAGAAGTGGAGGGAATACATACAGGAGACTCGGGGCCAACTACAGCAGAGTGAGTTGAAATTCTCCGCCCCTTGGGATGGGTACCTGGAAAAAATCTCGGGAGCTGAGTATTGAGAGGGGAAGCAAATAGGTCCACCACTGGCTGACCAAATGTCCATGTCGCTTCTTGAAACAGAGATGGGTGGAAGCGCCACTCCGATTGATCTATGGTGGCCCTGCTTAGCCAGTCTGCCTGTGCATTTGACAGACCCTAAATGTGTTCTGCCTTGATGGAAAGTATGTTGTTTTCTGCCCAGCGACACAGGCTTCCCGCATTAGCTGCTTCGATTGTGTGCGCTCCCCTGCTTGTTTATGTGAGCTTTGACTGTTACATTGTCTGTCAGTATTAGTATGTGCTGACCCCGTTACCTGGGGGAAGAAGTTGTGAAGGGCCAGGTGTATTGTGCGAAATTCCAGCCAGTTTATGCTGCACAACTGTACCACGTCAGACAATCTGCCTTGGGATGAGAGCGACTGAACGTGAGCTCCCCATCCAAACAGACTGGCATCTGTGGTGATGGTGAGCCTTTGTGGCTCCTTGAAGAGACAGCCTCTGTTGATAATTGGTTTGGACCACCAGAGGAGAGATATGAGAACCTTGCGTGGAACCCTGACTTTGTGTTTGGAGTTGCTTCGGCCGGATCGCTGGTACAGTGGCAGGAACCACTGGAGGGATTTAGTGTGAAGGCAGCCTCAAGGAATAATAGAAATATATGAGGATCATTTTGCCCAACAATTTTGATAGGTCCATTAAGGACACCTTCTTCAGCAACCTGATCTCCTTAACCGATTTTTGAATGCTATTTAGTCTATCTGGTGACAGATAAACATTGCCTTTCACGCTGATCGCCCCTAAATGGATTATCCGAGTTGATGGAGTTAATTGATTCTTCTTCCAATTTATTAAGAAGCCATGCTCTAGTAGGGATAGTAATGTGTTCTGAGTGTCTATGACTGCCTGATGAGCGGAAGGAGATAAAATCAAAATATCGTCAAGATAATGCTGGAGGCATACCGGGATGTTCCTTTGGTGAAGGTCCTGGGGGTGGAGGCTAATATGAATGGAAGGGCCACAAATTCAAAATGGTGGTTATTGTAGCAGAATCTCAGAAACTTATAATGAAAGGGCCGAATATCAATGTGCAAGTATGCCTCCATCAATTTATGGGCACGAGCATGTCCCCTTTCCTGATACCCAGTAATATTGATTAGAGGGTATGCATTTTAAATTTGCGATATACTAAGAAACTATGGGGACATTTCAAATCTAATATCGCTCTCCATCCCCCCACCCCCGAAATTTATTTTTTTTTTACAACGAAAAGATGTGAATTAAAAACTTTGTCCTCATTGATTGGTCACTACTGGTTGGATGGCTCGTATATCCAGTATATGTTGGATAGTGGAATCCATGAGATCTCTGGAAGGAGGGTATGACATGAAGGGATCTGGCGAATTGGATCTAACCTCCAGCGCGAGGCCAAATCTAACCGTATCTCTGACCCAGGTGTCAGAGGTAGAGGAGTCCCATTGGTCAGCGAATAACTTAAGGCATCCGCCAATGGGAATTGGGTCCAGGGAGTTATCTTGGTTGCCGGAAGGGCCTGCTCCCTGCTCCCCAATAGCATATTTTGGATTGACCATCCCTTCTACCTCTGTCCACTGAGAGGGACCTATCTGGTTGTTGTCCTGGTCTAACTGCTGGGGGGCTCTGGTATCTGGAAGAGAAGGATCCCTGATAGAAAAATTGAAAAGGATCCCCTCTGCAAGGACTGGGGGCTTCTGGAATCTGACTTCCCAAAAAGGGGGAAGGAGAATTTTCTTCTTGTTGCATATTTCAATTAGTAGCGAATCCAAGGAAGGGCCAAACAATCTTTCTACCGCAATGGGGGATGATTTGTGTTTGAAGCCGGCTTGGATTTGTGTTTGAAGCCGGCTTGCCAGTGTCTTAACCATAGCAAGCGACATGCTGTGACATGCGAGGTAATGGCCCTTTCTGAAAACTTGACTGTGTGATAGGTAGCATCGGCAGAGAATTCAGCAGCTGCTGTAAGTTTGGCAATGTCTTGGTGTGTCCTGATGTTAGAAGAAGGAACATGTTGTTTCAAAAGACGAAGCCATCTAAGAGACGACCGTGTGAAGAAGATCTGATAGCCCACGCACCAGACTGAGCTCTTCATAGGGCTAGCTCGACCTGTTTTTTCTCTGGCTTTAAGGCCTCCTGTACCTCACTGGGAATAGAGGGGGACACTAAACCCACTATAGACTCATCTACCTTGGGAGTCCCCAGTAACTTTGCAAATTCAGGGTTCAAGTGATATATTTCCTATCTTGTCCAGTTGGGGAGGTGTATACTGCTGCAGAAGCCCACTGCTTCTGCACCAGGTCCGAAAAGATGGGTGAGACTGGAATTACCTCTGCTTCAACTACCAGTTGGTTGAAGGTTATGTCCTCTGGTCCTTCCCCTGAAGGGTCAGGTGTGTCAGAAGGTTTTGGCTTGTTTAGGCCTGCAATATTCTTTGCTTTAAACAAGAGAGATTTGAAAAGCTGTGGCCGAAATAAGCCTGTAAAAGCAGGCTGGTCAGGAATAAGACCTTCATCCTCAGACATTTCTCCTTCTAAGGGGTCTGCCTCTGACAGGAGCTCGCTATTGTGAATTGATCCCACTTCAGACTTGGCCATTTGAAATATTTGATCTACTTCCTCCTCCTCCAGCCCTTGGAGAGGGGTCTCCCCCTGTAAATGTACCTGGGACTGGTGTTGTTCCAACCAGGTCAGTGACCTCAGAGGTTGGGGCTCTTGGTCAGTATCTATAGGATAATGTCTGGACATTACCGCGTGTTGAAACCCCGCTGCAATCCCTTGGCGAATAGCCATCTCCATCCAGGCTTTCATCCTTTCTGGAACCTCCTCAATGAAGCTGTCACCCTGTTGAAGACTAGCAGCTGTCGGAGTGAATGTGGCTTCAGGGGCCCATCTGGTTGATGTTCCAGAAACTTGAGCCTGTTGTCCTTGTGGAGTTAAGCTGTGCCTGGATGAAAGGGAGAGATCTAGAGGAGGAGGGTGTGAAAAAACTGACAGACTGGAAGAGGGGGCACCCTGAGATACAGCGTGGACCTCTCGAGAATGCCTGTCTATTTGCTTTTGTAAAGCCTTATGGCACCTTAAGGCATCCCTTTCTGAGGCTTTAGAATTTCCACTGTGTTTTGATTTGATTTTTATCTTCAAGCAAGGTGCCTGAGAGGTGCTACAATCTGCCATTTTGATTAAATTAGAATAACAGTAATTGAATATAATCTGTGTACAAGGCGGTTGGCACGCCCAGGGTCCGATGTGAGTCAAAAACGGTTGCCCTGATAAAATACTTATTGCCCCCTTTTATTTATTTATTCTTTTTATTTTACTGGAGTCTCTCTCTCTCCATATATATAATAAATCGTATCTCAGTAATAATATTTTATTGAAAATTAAAATATTATACTGTTAAGTAGTTTGTTACCATGAGTGATTATTATGATTGTAATAATTATTATAATATTATTGCTATAATTGCTTTGTAATTGCTCCTATGAGTAGTGATATATGTATATTCCAATATTAATAATAGAACAACCAATACTAATGAGTAATCCAATTATCCAAATAGCGAATGCCTAGGGCCCAGATTGATGATTGTAAGGGCCTTCAGCAGCTTCCCTGCACAGGCAGACACTGGCCTAGGTGCTTGCTGCTGTGGCACTGAGAATAAGGCTGTGAGGGTTAAGCCAACAATTTTAAAAGTGAATTAATTATCCTCGAGTGCAGGTAGCCAAAACGAGGGTAAAACAACTCTCAGAATCCTGAAGGAATTCTGTTGCTTCGAGCAGAAAATACCTCACACAGCTCAGGGAAGACAGACAAGGTACGCAGCCACGAGGTGGCACTCAAGATGGCCTCCAGCAGTTAAAGTCTTTTCATGTGCTTCTCAGCAGCAGCTTCCTGCCTTGCAAACTAAGCCAGAGCTCAAATGAAGCCTGAGCTCTCAAATCAACAGAAACGGCAGAGAAGTAAAGGGGAATTAATCCTAATTAACTTCCCCACTGAAGAAAACGGCGTTCGAAGGGGGAGAGGTAAAGGCGATATGACTTTTAAAACGAAATATCAAGCCACTAGCAAGCAAACGGAATAAAGACACAGTGGCAATCAAAATTAACAGAGGTAATAAAATTTTGGCTGTGGGGAGGCAGAGCAGAGCATCTCCAAAAGCCTCCCACCACCTTTTTTTGGGAGGGGGCGCGAACAGCGCTTCCCTTAAACCGGACTCTCAGACTAATAAGGATTGAAGGCTAAAGACAAAGAAAACCAAAGGAAACCGAATTGCAATCAAACCTGCTAATATTCCTGTTTCGGTCAAAGCATCCAAAGCACTGCCTGTCTCGCACGAGGCTGAGCAAAAACTGGGGAACTCTGAGGAGGAGTCACGTGGTGGAGGAGGAGCATTCCACAAATCAAGCTCAGCCTGTGAATGCGGAGACTAAGCACCTACTACTACTGGATGAACAGCTCATAGGAGAATGTATTGTTTAAGTGTTCCCTTTATTTTTTTGAGCAGTGTATATGCAATCAGAGGTCATCACCTTAGAGAAATTTATTCTCAAGGCTCTCTGTTCATATAAGGCATTTGTAGGTACAGAGACTATAGTTAAGTCCTGATAGAACCTAGGTTCAATTTGATTCCTCAAATGCACAGATATGATTGAATGACCTTCATCCATGAGCTGTGGTGGCATAATGGCTAGAATGCAGTACTGCAAGCTACTTCTGCTGCCTGCTCACTGCCTGCAGTTCGGCAGTTTGATTCTCACCAACTCAGCCTTCGATCCTTCTGAGTTCAATAAATTGAGGATTCAGATTGTTGGGCACAATATGCTGACTTTGTAAACCGCTTCGTGAAGGCTGTAAAGCACTGTGAAGCGGGATATAAGATAAGTCTATGCTATCACTATCCAGACATTTTCTCTTAGCCCAACCCTATCAAACAGAGATATTGTTGGATAAAATTAAGAGATCTCTATAATAACGTTCAGCTCTTGAGGAAAAATGGAGCTCTGCAAATATAGAGTTAATGCATTCGTTTAGTTAATGAACTAACCGTTTTTCAAACAAGTAGTTTACTACAATCCAGAATATAGCAAGGAGATGCAAGTAGATCCCCAAAAACAAGTGAGGCATTCTGTAACTTTAGCTATAGTGGACTTCATAGGACTCTATTGCTGTCAACTATGAATACCCAGCTGTGAAAAAAACAAGCTAATAAATAAATATTATCTAAATAATTTGGCTTCAGGCAGTAAGGGGCAGCGCTTGTACTGGGTGAACTGTAGCATTTGTGAACAAAGATGTTATGTATGGGTGAAATCATGCATTGTGTTTGTGCTGCAGTTAAAGACATAGTACAGGTAGTCCTTGGCTTATGATCACAGTTGGGTACAGAACATCTAAGTAATGAGATCATTAAGAGATTTGTACTTGATTTTACAATCTTTTTGCCACAGTTGTTAAACAAACCACTTATTATATGAATCTGATTGATGATCACATGACCCCAGGATGCTGCAACCATCATAATAAATACATGCTGGTTGCCAAGCACCTGAATTTTGGTCACATGTCTTTGGGGCTGCTATATAAGTTGTAAGTGCAAGAACTGGTTGTGAACTATTTTTCCAGTGCTGTTGTAACTTTAAACGTCTGCTAAACAAATGGTTGGTATGTTGAGGATTACCTGCAAATTGCTCCTTGTGTCCATTTAGCTGAATCTTCACCTGTGCTTGTCCTGTGCTTTAGTTTATGCAAGATTTTTCCAACCTTCTGCTTTCTTCCATGAACATGTTTACTACAATGACTCAAATTTGGTGCTAGATGTCAGGCACTCAAGAAATGTACAAACAGCTTATTTGGGGAAGATTGATCTTCTACCTAGAGTGACAATGGAAAGTAGTATTCATTCTGTCCCAAGGGGTGGGGGAATCCAGTTATTTAAGTGATAATAAGAATGCTTCATTGATTAGCCATAAAGACATATCAGTTATTTCAATATTTATTTCCAGGCTTCATAGCTAATGCTTATTTGTCAGGATGCTAACACTTTTGCTTTTGCCTCAGCTTCAGTTTCCTATCTGGACTGAATTATTCAATTACAAGCTCTTTGACCTTCTCTCAACCTTTCTAAATTATTTCCAGCCTCCACACCAGTCTTTGGCAGGAGTTGAAAGATGTTTTGAGCTGAAAATTTCACAGCTTTACCAGCCTTTCTAGACTGCCTGCTCCTGGTTTAATTGATTTTAAGGCAGACATGGAGCAGTATTAAGTTGCAGGGAAGAATGAACTAATTTTATGACTGGTTACACAATGCAGTTGTGTGTTAGACATACAATGGATCAGAGGTGGTATTCAGCAGGTTCTGACCAGTTCTGGAGAAATGGTAGTGGAAATTTTGAACAGTTCAGAGAACTGGAAAATACCACCTCTGACTGGCCCACCCCCATCTATTCTCTGTTTCCTGAGTCCCAGCTGATTGGCTAGGCTTTCTTTTGTTGCCCTGCAGAGGAGAACGGAGCTGGAAAGCAGGTTAGTGGGGGTGGGGAGGGAATGGAGATTTTGCAGTATCCTTCCCATACCACGCCCACCAAGCCATGCCCACAGAACCGGTAGTAAAAATTTTTGAATTCCATAGTCCTCCACCATGACCAATCTTTTAGCAACCATTTGAAATTACAATGAACCTTGTTACATATTAGCATACTCCAAATACTCTATTCCAATTGGTCCACAAACACTTGAATCTGATTGGTGTTCTACTCGATGCTGATTGGCCAATAATAGCTAGTCTATGATTGGCCACCTCAGTGGTGGGAGAATCAAGGAGCCGTCATTGGCCGCAAACCGCGAGCAGCCTTTCTATAAAAAGGGCTGCCGTGGCTCCTGGCTCAGATGGAATTTAAGAACTAAATAAAAGAGCTGAAGTTACGCTGGTCTCGAGTCTCATTCTTCACAAACTCAACACTGGTGACGAAGGTGGGATACTGAGACAAGGAGACCAGTCGAGCATGTGGCAATGAGAACTGAGCAGACGAAATGGCCGGAACCAACTCGCCACCCGCACCATTCTATCCAGCGACGGAGGACTGGGAATCATACATCGGTAGATTCCTCATGTTCCTGGAAAGCAACAACTTGCAAGGAATCTCCAACAACAGAAAGAGAGCCGTGTTCCTGATGCACTGTGGGCCCACAGTATTCAAGATGGCCAAGGCATTAGCCAAACCAGAGGATGTAAAGCAGATGGCCTGGCCAGATTTGGAAAAATTGCTGAAGGCTCACTATGCACCAACCATCTCCAGCCTTATTCGGAGACACGAGTTCTACAAACGGGACCAGAGAGAAGGTGAGAGCATCGCAGACTTCGGAGCAGCTCTCAGGGACATTGGAGGGGCATGTGAGTTCCTCAACATGGATGAAGCCATACGTGGTCCTTGGCCTAAGAGATCTCAACCTACAAAGCCAACTGCTGACTCGACCAAAAATTGCAGTCACTGACGCTATCGCTGAGGCCACGGCAGCTGAAGCAGCTAAAAAAATTAGCAGCCAAAATGCAACAAATGAATGCGACAACACCAAAAGCACCAGCAGAAACAAGCCAAATTCCAGAGAAGAAGTCAGAGAACACACACAAGACCACCACACACTACGTGGATAGCAAATCATTGTCTGAGATCGATGATGAGGAAGAGGAGATCCACAGACTTCAGGCTGAATGAAATAAACAGGAGAAGAAAGGACGTAAGTCGGGGTTGCAGTGCGCTGGGTGCGGAGAAGACCACCCCCGTTCAGAGTGCCATTTCCTAGATGCTATGTGCCGGTATTGTGAGAGATGGGGACACAAAGCAAGAGTCTGCCGAAACCGTAAGAGCTACAGCCCCTGATGTAGAGACAACATACCACCAAGGATAAAAGAAAGACAAACATGGAGCCATGAGAGTCGAGAAAGCAGAGGCAAGCGGCTAAACGAAAACTACAGAAAAGAAGAAACACACCAAACTATTACTTCAGTCATTCAAACGCAAGCAATGGCCTAAAAGTACATGTGGCAGTCAGGATTGAGGGCCAGGAATGAGAGATGGAGGTGGACTCCGGATCATATCTATCAATGGTATCATGGAATACCATTAAAAGACTAATACCACATATTGGCAGAACCAAATTAGAAAACCAAACGCTGATACTAAAAGACTACCAAGGAAACAGGATCCCCGTAGTCGGACTCGGACACTTCCAAGTCACTTTCAAAGAACACACAAAAATTCTGCCTCAAACCATCGTAGACCGGAACCACCCAAGCCCGTTGGGACTCAAGTGGTTTGAAACCCTGGGAATCGGAGTGATGGGCATCAACAGCGTCACCAAGACAGACTGGGAGAAGAACCCATGAGGGAGTTCCAGGACATCTTCGATGGGAAACTAGGAAAGTACCAAGGGTCCCCCATATAATTTAATTTAAATCCAACAATAGCTTCTATTAGGTTAAAAGCGAGGCGAGTTCCCTTCGCATTGAAACCGAAGATTGATGAGGAACTCAATAAACTCATAGCACAAGGCATATTGGAACCAATTGACCACTCTAAATGGGAAACACCAATCATGACCTCAATTAAGCCAGATGGGTCCGTGATAATCTGTGGTGATTACAAGGCCACTCTAAACCATGCACTACAGCAAAGCGCGTATCCTGTTCCAGTAGTGCAACACCTGTTACACCCACTGGGGAGAGGCAAGGTTTTCACAAAGCTCAACCTTGCGCAAGCATACCAACAATTGCCAGTTGACCCCAAAACAGCAGAGGCACAAACAGCAGAGGCCCTATTGTGACTCATAGGGGAGCCTTCAAATGCAAAAGACTGCAATTTGAAGTCAGCATGGCCCAGGGGTGTTCTAAAGCCTGATGGAGTGGTTGTTACAAGGGATAAAAGGGGTAGTCCCATATTTTGATGATGTGTCAGCCAGCAATGAGAGACAACTACAAGCCCGTCTCAGAATAGTATTACGATTCCAAAAGGCGGGACTCAAAGTCAAAAAAGAAAAGTGTCAGCTAGCCACCTCAAAAGTTGAACTCCTGGGGTACCTAATCGATAAAGAGGGCATCCATCCCACAGATAAAAAAATCAAAACAATCAAAGAAGCGCCTAGACCAAAAAACAAAGTAGAGTTACAAGCATTCTTGAGACTTATCAATTTTTTCAACGTTTTTCTGCCACAGAAGGCAACAATGGCAGAACCACTACTGGTCAGTCCTAGAGAAGATCAACCCTGACTGCTCTTTAGAAGGCTAGATCCTGAAGATGAAACTCCAATACTTTGGCCACCTAATGAGAAGGAAGGACTCACTGGAGAAGAGCTTAATGCTGGGAAAGATTGACAGTAATAGAAGAAGGGGGCAACAGAGAATGAGGTGGCTGGATGGAGTTACTGAAGCAGTAGGTGTGAGCTTAAATGGACTCTGGGGGATGGTAGAAAACAGGAAGGCCTGGAGAAACATGGTCCATGGGGTCATGATAGGTCAGACACGACTTCACAACTAACAACAACAACAATAGATCTTCAATCACTCTTGCAATGTAGCAAAAGCTGGGCATGGTAAAGTAAGACAGGGCCTTTTGGTGAGGGCACCCCAGCCACAGAATGCTCTATCCAGCTTGATTTGATTTTGACAGAACAGAATGTTTATAGCTCAGAGTTAAACTTGTTGTGATCATTGGTGCTCTCTCCATGTGGTTGTTTTCTTGCAGACAATTCATTATTCAACTACCTAACATCAGTCATGCTAGAAGGGAGTGGGTTTGGTCCAGTGGTGGGATTCAAATTGTTTTATACTGCTTCTGTGGGTGTGGTGTGGTAGGCATGGCATATCTTGGTGGGCATAGCAGGGGAAGATTACTGTGAAATCCCCATTCCCTTCCCACCTCACTAACTTGCTTTCCAGCTCTGTTCTCCTGTGCAGGGCATAAAAGAAGACCCAGCTGATCATCTGGGACTCAATGAGAGGCAGAGAATAGATGGGGGCGGGGCCAGTCAGAGGTGGTATTTGCCGGTTCTCCAATTTTCACAACTCAAAATTTCAACTACCGATTCTCCAGGACTGGTCAGAACCTGCTGAATACCACCTCTGGTTTAGTCTCTGTTTATATACTAATTGTTTGCCTTGATAGAGTTGGGAATTGTTCTTGGTGGTTTCTTGATTAGGCAGTTGTTTATTGTTAGCTTGTTTGTCTGAGTTTGTAATTCCTTGATTAAGTTATTGTTTATTACTTTGATTTTCTAGCCTTCTTCATAAATAAATAAGTGCATATATGTGATGTTTTGGGAGTAGGAGAATATGTAGCTTTCTAGATGTTACAGAAATACAATTTTCAGCAATCCGAATTTGCAACAAGCAATGAGAAAGGTTGGGAATTGCAGTTAAGTAAGTAACCGGAGAATATTGTGTTATGCACCAGTGCAATAAATATAAAACATCCCAGTGGCCTTCTCCAGAGCAAGACACATGAACATGTGAGTGTAATGAAGAAGCAACTGCATCACACCAATCCTTGTGTGGTTCTGAGGCAATTAAGTTTAGAAGCAGAAAGATGGGATCTTGGAAAATAAAATAAATCAAATGAGAAAAAGCTTTCTTGACAGCACAAAAAAATCAAGAGAAGACCAAACTCCTCTCTAGACCACTAAAAATCTCCACAGACCGTTCTCATCCTGGTCATTCATATTTTGAACTGTTACCATCAGGGAGACGTTATAGGTGTGTTAAAATGAGGACGAATAGACTGAGAAACAGTTTCTTTTCCAAGGCAATAACTGTCTTGAATCAAACAGTGCATTTGTGATTTAGTCCTATGTATATAGTGGCATTTTAAAACTATCTAACTTACTATAAGTCTTAGATAGGTTTTAGACTATGTTTATTATTATTGTTTTTATTGTTATTGTTATTTTAATTATTATTTTAATTATTAAATATTCTGTAGTGTGCTTGCGATGTGATGTTTGGGGCACTGTACTGGAGTAGCTTTCAAATTTCATTGTATCTGTAGAATGCAATGACAATAAAGGTATTCTATTCTATTCTATTCTATTCTATTCTATTCTATTCTATTCTATTTTTACTCACAAAGTCCAAGAAAATTATAGGGGCTGTGATATAGCCACTTCAAATGAGAAGCAATCTTTTACCATGTTTGATTTCCCCCCAGCCCAAACTCATACTCAACTTAGACCAGCTATACTCAACAGACCAGCAATACATACCCTGTTTAGCTTTAGTCTGTCTGTCTGTCTGTCTGTCTGTCTGTCTGTCTGTCTGTCTGTCTGTCTGTCTGTCT
>BLBF01000048.1:6037483-6063582 GCA_015471245.1 Laticauda colubrina
AGAGAGAGAGAGAGAGAGAGAGAGAGAGAGAGAGAGAGAGAGAGAGAAAGAGAGATGCACACATTTTATCTAGCCTTCCACCATAATTGTTTGTAACAATGAAACATGGGTTTCACTGTTAACTAAATTCCATAATTATAGGGATTCCTCAACTTTTGACTGGTTGCTTTGCAACCATTCAAAATTACAATGGAGCCAGGAGCCAGAAAAGGCTACTTACAACCCACATACAAAACTGACCTACATTTACAGCATCCCGTACTTATATGATATTATGGCACATTCATTTTTTAAAAAAAAAACATGTCCCATAGTAAGCAATGGGTTTGCTAATTATCACCACATTCACTTAACAACTTCCATAAATAGGGTCATAAAAATCAGGTGCAGTCATGTCATGCCCCTGTTGGAGTCTGACTCCGAGGGAGAGGTGAACAGCTGATGGAGTGGGAGTGTGGCTCCGGTGGTTGTGGAGGAAACTGGGGAAGGGCACAGGCCAGATGGGCATTCAGAGGAAGACCCAGGCCCACCCCTCTTCCTCCTAGGGCATGCAGGGAGGAGCAGATAAGGGAAAAATGTGAGTGGCATGGTCTATGGGAGAGGAAGGGGCCCTGATCCCCTTCATGGGCTGCAGCTGAGAGGACTGGTTAAAAGGACAAACTGTGCATGGCAAAGTTGCTGGGAGCAAAGAGTGCATTCTTGTTGGAGTTTATCTGTATTTTGGCTTCCTCACAACTGTGGCTGCTGCATTATCTGGTAGAAGTCTGCAATTAATCATCCTTGCCTGCTGTAGTAATTCCTTCAATGTGGTTTATGTTGGGTTTTTTTATTTTGAATTAACTTTACTTTGGGTGTGGACTGCATTTACTCCCTCTGTAAACTGTTTTCTTTAAGAATTTGATATCCTGTCAAGGAAAATTGGACATTGGTGCCAAATTGGAGGCATTAAAGGGACTTTCTTCTATTTTTTTGACTTAGTTATTTTTGTGTAATGCCCCGGATCATCACAGGTCATATGAGGACCAGTGGTGGTATGCTACCGGTTCAGCCCGGTTCAGAAGACTCTTCATTCGGTGCTGTTATGATTTTGAACAATTACTGAATAAACATTCATAAGGACCACTTGTATATAAACCAGGGAAGCTTTGAGACGTTTGGACTTCAAATCCTAGCATTCCATAGCCATCATGGCCATTTATAGGGACCCTGGGAGCTGAAGTTCACACATCTCAAAGTTGCCTGGCTGGGAAACACTGAAATAAATGCCATCATTTGCAACCTTTGTACGACCTATCAGCCTGGCACTGCTTCCTTCCTTTCTTTCTTTTTTTAAAAAAAACTATTTTTCCTTTGCCTTTCTCTTTCTTTCTTTTTGAACCTCTTATTTGGTTTGCCTCAGACATTTCAGAATTTAGCAGATTATGAATGAGTGTCATATTATTTCTTTGGGACACATATTTACTTTGTTTCCGAGATAGTAAACAAAAAGGGGATAACATTTAGCTGCAGCCACATATCCTGGCTTAGCACAGGTGAGGCTCCAGATGGTGCCATCTCAGGCACAACCAGTCTGTCATACCCCTGTCGGAATCTGTTTTGGAGGGGGAGGCCGAGCAACTGACAAGGAGTGGGAGCGTGGCTCCTTTGACTATGGAAGAAACTGGGGAAGGGCAAAGGCCAGCTGGGCAGAGTAGGGGAGAGGTAGAGCAAGGGAGAGGGAATTTGGAGGAAGATCCAGGCCCACCCCCTCTTCATCCTCGGGCAAGCAGGGAGGATCAGAAAAGGGAGCAACATGAGTTGCATATCTTATGGGGAAGGAAAGAGCCCTGATTCCCTTCATTAGCTGCAGCTGGGAATATAGTATTTAAAAAGGGAAGCTGCGCACAACATAGTTGTTGGGAGCAAATTGTGAATTATCTGGTATTGTCTAGGCTTATCTGGGTTCCTGGCGTCTTCCTAACTGTGTGTGTTTTACTGGGCTTTTAAGTCTGCAATTCCTTCTCATGTCCTGTCAAGTTAATTGCTGCAGCATGGTTTGTGTGGATTTCCATTTACAGTTTGTATGTACTTTGTTTTCGGACTGAATTTCCTCCATTTAAAGACTATTCTTGGGGGAGTTTTTTTCTCCAGCTGAAGGTAACCTGGACATTGGGGGCAAAATTGGAGGCACAAAAGGGACACTTCTTGCTTATTTTGCTGTTTTGCCTTTGTGCCACACCCCGGATCATCACACAGTTTTTAAAATGTAGCTTCTATCAATGTACAAGAATTACCACCACCACCACCACCCGAATAAAATAGCTGTTGTCATCAGTGCCATCAATACTGCACATGACACTGTGGTGTTCAATCTTCTTTCCAAGAATTAAATTTTTTTCCTCAGAAGAAAAAAAAAAACTACAGTGAGGTTCTGGCCCAGCTATATATTAATATTTTATGGAGACAACATGTTTGAATGGCTATGTATGTCCATGTTTTGGAATATACTTTGGCTGCAAACAGCTCTCTCAGTATTCATGTCAGTTTCCTCCCCTGACTGTTATATTTTCTCTCGGGATTTTTTTGGAAAGAGGATGTCTCTCCGTACTTCTTTTCCTTTGTACTCTACAGCATGTAAGGCTCTTGCTAATGAGTTGGAGTATGAGATCAAGAAAATTGGACCAAGAAGGACTGTAAATTCGGGGACATTTCGAATCAACCCTGATGGCACACGAGGGAAAAAAAAGGTAAGATAGACAGGAGACCAAGCACAGTAATTGCTAGGGTGTGCAATTATCAACCACTTACCCAAGCAGCAGTTGGTCTTTTAATCTTCTAACCTTTGCTACGTTAGGCCAGCAGCCACTAAATTGCTTCATTTTCCTCTGGGACTTAAAATCATCTCTAAGCTTCAAATTGAGATATTTTTCTTTTTTCCAGGGGCTTTTAAAAAATTTTTTGGATGGGGACTTTTAAAAAATGTTAAGGATAGAGTTCTTGTTGCATTGACAAATTGTGCTATAGAATCAGAACACAGAATCATAAGGCTAAGAGGAACCATGGAGATCATCTAGTCTAACCCTTTGTTCAAGGCAGGAGTCTTTATACTATCCCAGTCCAGTCTATGTTTGAAAACTTCCAGGAAAGGAGTACCCACAACTGTGGGAGGCAAGCTATCCCATTTTCTAATTGTTTTCTCTGTCAGGACATTTATGTTTAGCTCCAGGTTGGATATCTATTTAATGAGCTTTCACCTATTGCTGTTTGTTCTACCCTCTGGTCCTTTGGAGAATAAGTCGACTCCCTCTTCTCTATGACAGGACCTCTATGATATTGGAAGAGTGCTGTCATGTCACCTAGGGGTGGGATTCAAATTTTTTAACAACCAGTTCTGTGGACATGGCTTAGGTGGTGAGAGTGGCTTTGTGCTCATATGACTGGGTGGATGTGGCTTGGTGGTCATGTTATTGTCTGGGCATGGCCAACTCAATATTCCTCCCATCGAGGCATGCATCTCCTTGCCTGGCCTCTCATGACTGGTGGATACTGCAACAGTTGTAAGTGTGAAAAATGGTCATGTCACTTTTTTCAGTGCCACTGTAACTTTGAATGGTCACTCCACACAAGCAAAGTACCAGAAAAGGAGGGGGGGGGGAAACTCCAAAGACATTCCTAAGACAGGAAGTCTAGTCCTGCCAAGAATGTAATAAGGATTAACGGAGAGGCAGTTTCTGTAAGCAACACCAGAATGTTTCCTTCCTGCCTTCCTTACAGGATTAGGCCAGTAATTTCTTCTAACAACCAGTTCTCCGAACGGCTTGTTAACAACTGGTTTTAGCGAATAGGTGCAAACTGGTAGAATCCCACCCCTAATGTCAACCCAATTCTTCGTTTCATTGAGCTAAACATACCTACTTTCTTCAACTGCTCATCATGCAATTTAGCCTCCAGACCCTTTATCCATCCTAATATGGATCCATAAGAACAAAAAAAGGTATCTAAGAAATGAAGATGTAATAAAATAACAGAATAACTGAGTTGGAAGGGACCTTGGAGGTCTTCTATTCCAACCCCTCGTTCAAGCAGGAATTGTCAGATTGTCCAATGTCTTCTTTAAACCCCCCCTTGATGGAACATCCATGACTTCCGGAGACAAGTCATTCCACTGATTATTTACTCTAACTGTCAGAAATTTCTCCTTAGTTCAAGGTTGGTTTTCTCCTTTATTAGGCACAAATTTTAATTATTATTACCTCTCATATAACTTTTCAATATTTTCTCCCATTCGTGTGAGTTATCTACTTGCCTTGATCATGACATCTCATATTGTCCAGTAATTTCTTCAAATTATTCTGGTCTCGAATAGAATTGGGACTGGGTGTCAACTATGGGAATCTTCTACCCTAAGATGAAAACACAGGGGACTGGAGACAAATCTGCCCAAATCATAAGCAAATGAGAGTGTAGAAGTTATGCGTGCTACTGAAAAGTGGCTTCTGACATACAGCTTCTTCAGGTTTTCTGAGTGTCTGAATTTTGTACTCAAAAATGGGGTTTATAAAGAAGCATTTTAAGATAATATACTTCAGTAAACATACACTTTCAGAAATGCATGCTTTAAAATAAAAATGTTCAGACATTTCTGTCATTTTCTAGGAACTGGGCAATATAGAAATATCTGCAAATGAATAATGATGCACATTTTTATTTATTTACTACCTTTTTTCACTCCACCATTATTATTTTTTATTAATAACTCAAAGTGGCAAACACATACATGAATGAAAGCAAATATACATCCCCCTGGATAATGTTGCAGGATCTAATCTGGGTCGGTTACTGGAACCAGAGGTTTAGTCTTCCGAGCTTTTTGGACTGGAGCTCATCCTCAGGGAATTTCTCTCTCACCGGGAAGTATGGATATGCATCCGGATAGAGTCTGTGAGTTTTGAGTCCCACCTTAGCCATGAAAGCTGGCTGGGTGACTTTGGGCCAGTGACTCTTTCTCAGTCCAACTCACTTCACAGGGTTATTTTGGGGAACATAGGAGAAAGAAGGTGCGTTGGCTATGTTTGCCATCCCTATAAATAATAATAATAAAGATAGAAGAAAAAATAATTTAAAAATCCCACACAACCGTATGCCTAACACTCTCCTGGTGATAGGCCCAAAATTATTTAGAGATCCAGTTTAATCCAGTGGTTAAAGCACCAGGTTAGAAAGGGAGGAAACCATAAATTCATAGGAGGTAGAAGGTGTGTTGATAAGTTTGCCACCTTGAGTTATTTATAAAAATAATAAAGGGAGGATTAAATTGAATTTTAAAAGGTCTTCCAGCTGGCTTTCAGGCCTAACACAGGACTAGATTTCATGTTCTCCATTCTAAGATGGTTGCCAGCAATGGTGGTATTCCACCAGTTCGGCCTGTTACTGCTGAGCCAGTAGCAGCGATGAGCAGCAGAGACCGAACCAGTTCTCTCCACCGCTCTGCTGTTGGGCCACCTGCCCACCTGGGCTCCCATATTCACCTTTATCCTCTGCTTTTGAAGCGCAGCTGCTTTGAGTGGCACAGAAGAGTGCCACACAGCAGCTGCTCAAGCAACCAGGAGAGTGCATGCTTGCAGGACGTGAGTTGGAATGCTTCTGCACCTGTGCAAAGTGCGTGTTTGGTGCTCATGTGCATGCAAAGTGTGTACACAGGTGCAAATCACACCTATGCTGTCCAGACAGTTTAGAATTAACGAGATTTGGGATAGTTACTTAGGAATTGTGAGCTGTCCCCTTAAGGGAATGCAGTTAAATGTATGTAGTAGATGTATGGAATGTAGCAAATGTAGTTAAAGGTATCCTGGGAAATGTAATCCATGTCATGTGACCACATCTGTAATCCTGATTGGTCACGATAGTGACCCTTGGTGGGTCGGTCTCCCTCATTCTTGTCTGAAGCCATTACCATGCGGCTTCTTCAATCATCATGGGGTTAAGACATTATCTTCCTACACTACAAGACAGATATGCAAGGGATTGGACATTCAGAAGAACTTCGTCACAAATGTGAGTTATGAGGATACCTGATGAACCAATAAAAAAGACTTTGTTATGGATGTTTTGTGGAGTTACTCTGTCTGCTTTATACCATCCAGAGAATAATAAGCAGAATAGTGCCCACTAAGCCACCGGTGGTAAAGCTTTTTGAATCCCACCACTGGTCGCCAGGCCAACTTAAAACCAGAAGTAAAACAATCAAATAACTCTTGTGACAGAATTATCTAAACATTTCAAACCATTCAGAGAAATAGTGAGGCACCCAACGGGAGCGGTGAGTAACCAGAGAGAAAGGACCTGGGAATACAAGCTCACACAGTTACAAATAGGAAGCAGAAGATTATGGTTGGGCAACCTTTGCCCCAGCCTAAACATATCTTGTGGTGATCAAAGACCAGTCATTGTGCAGAGTGCCAAGATGTCTGACTACCTAAGTAGTGTTTATTCCTTTTATAGGGTTTTACACAAGAAGACAAAGGCAACATAGATACAGCATTTGGATTGATTACATTTGGAGAATAGATGCAGCATTGGTGAAACTTTTAACAAATCCTTGGGAATAATAATGATCTTAGAAGGTGGAATCATATGCCTGCTCCTGACAACTCTGTAACATCTGGTTGATAAGTACAAGGTTATATAATTATTAGTTGGGGACTCACCAGCTTGAGAGTGAGATAAAGGGAAGAAGCCCGTTTAGGAACTACAATGCAGTTGCTGCTACTACTGCCTTCTACAGGACTTTTCTTGCCACTACAATATCTAAAGACAGCATATGGAGGATGTTTTGTTCAGAAAAACATGAGGTAGACCGGGTTCCAACAAATAAAAGTCTTTATTCAAAGGAGTCAGTAAAACAGAATGGTTGTCCGACTTAACGGCAGCCTTTTATACAGGCTAGCCTGCCGGCTTGTAACCAATGGCAGCTGATCGAATTCACCGCCTTTTTTACTTTATTTGGATTGGTTCTTAGTGAACCAATCCAATGCTTACTTTAGTTGACCAATCAGATTTGCATGTTTTGGAGTAACCCAATTTGCATACAGAACACCCCTCCCTCCTTAGTTCAGTCCTACGTGGTGATGTAGTCGCGCAGGTAGGCGGGGCTTTTCCTGACTCGACTGGACCTGCGCAGTTCACTTTCGGCGGAGACTTTGACCTGTTCGGATGGGGCTGCTGTGTCGTCCGTCCTTCTCTCTGGAACCATCTGGAAGGGTGAGTCAGCCATTCTGCCGCCTGAGTTTCTTAGGCCGGCGGTTTTGCCGCTCCCTCCCGTTTCCTCCAGGCAGGTCGAGCTGGCCTGGCTGTCCCCTTCCGATGAGGTCTTCACGCAAGTCTCTTCAAACAGTGAGTCTTTTATTTGCTCTTTTTGTTTGTTAATCTCTTTGGGTTTTGTTTGTATCGGTTCTTTATTTGTTTCTCGCATTCCCCCCCCCCCTTTGGTTTGTCCATCACCGGTTTTTTCCATGTATGGGTGTATGTCTGTATTTCGTTCAATGTTTCGGGAACGGAGCAGGTCTATGTGCCGCTTCCATTCCCTGCCGTCGTCAATTGTTAACCGGTAGGATTTGGGGCCTGTGATTTGCGTTATTTGTCCTGGTAGCCAAACAGGGTCCCCGGTGAAGTTTTTAGCGTAAACCAACTCGCCTACTTCAAATTTCCTAAATCATGTGGAGGAGTCGGGGGGGGGGGGTTCTGGTGTAAAATTTGGGTGCAACCTATCAAGGTATGATCTTAATTTCCTCCCCATGAGCAATTCTGCTGGGGACTTGTTGGTCGTGGTACTGGGTGTTATGTGTTGGAGAGTGAGCAATCGGTTTATTTTCTGTTGGACATCACCGGTGTCCATTCTTTCTAATCCCTCTTTGGTAAACCGGACCATTCTCTCAGCCCTGCCATTTGTGGCCGGGTGAGCCGGCGCGGTTAGGGCATGTCTTATACCTAGGGAAGCTAGGTATTGCTTGAATTGTAGGCTGGTTAGCTGTGGCCCATTATCTGATACGAGGACGCCCGGTAGACCATGGGTGGCAAAAAGGTTGTCTAGTTGTTTGATTACAGGTTCTATTGTCGTTGATGGCATGATTTTTACTTCTAGCCAATTAGAATAGGCATCAACGACAATCAGGAATGTATGCCCCTTGGTAGGGCCCGCGAAATCGATGTGGATTCTTGACCAAGGGCCTCGCGGGGTTTCCCAGTCTCTAATGGGTGCTTTAGGTGGGGACGGTCTAATTCCCTGGCACTTGTTGCATGAGCTTACCCAATATTCTATGTCCTTATCAATACCCGGCCACCAAACATAACTTCTTGCAAGGCTTTTCATTTTCACAATTCCCGGGTGCCCTTCATGTAACATCCCAAGTACCCTGGGTTGTAGTTTGTTAGGAATGACTACCCGATCACCCCACAATAAACACCCTTTTTGAATCGAAAGTTCAGTCTGTCTGGTCCGGAAAGGTTTAAAGTTTTCAGTTTTTTGGTTTTCTGGCCAGCCTTTACCTACCCAGCTGAGGATGCAGGAAGTCACTGAGTCTTTCGCGGTGGCTCTGGCGACATCATAAGCAGATATGGGTAGATCGGGGCAAGTCTCTATTTGTAATGCTGTCATCGCTGGTGCCGGGTCTTCCTCGGTTTCTGGTAAGGGTGCTCTGCTCAAAGCGTCCGCATGGGAAATTTGTTTCCCTGGTCGATGTGTCAGAGTGTAGGAATAGGCTGCTAGGAACTCTGACCATCTAGTCATTCTTGGAGAAAGGATATTTGGTGTTGGCTTGTTTCCCGCCAAAATTCCCATTAGTGGTTTGTGGTCTGTTATAATTTGAAAAGTCCGCCTGTAGAGGTACTCGTGGAAGCGTTTCACTCCAGCGACAATTGCTAGGGCTTCTCTGTCGAGTTGGCTGTAATTCCTCTCAGTTTTAGACAAGGTCCTTGAGTAGTATGCGACGGGTGCCTCTCTGCCATCAGGCAGTTGGTGGCTCAGGATGGCACCGACTCCAAATGGCGAAGCGTCACAGGTCACCCTCAATGGCAGTGTGTTGCTAAATTGAATGAGAACGTTTGTTGATGTCAGCAATTTTTTAATTTTCTGGAAGGAATTCTTCTCTCTATAACCCCAAGTCCAAATTGATTTCTTGTCCAATAGACGGTGCAATGGTTCTGCTATTGTGGCTTTATTCGGTAGGAATACATTATAAAAATTTATCAGTCCAAGAAATGCTTGTAGTTCGGCTTTGTTTCTTGGTTCTGGTGCTTCATTGATAGCTTTAATTTTCTTGTCTGTAGGGTGTATACGCTCTCTGTCTATTAAATAGCCCAGGAATTCAACGCTATTCTTAACTAGGCAACACTTTTCTCTTTTCACCTTGAGGCCAGATTCTCTAAACTTAGTTAGTACTTCTTTGAGTCTTTTTTTTAATTGGGTTTCATCTTTGGCTGAGATCAGGACATCATCAAAGTATGGTACGACTCCTTGTATGGTACGACTCCTTGTATGCCATTTAGGAGGCGTTCCATTAGACTCTGGAAAACGCCTGGGGCTACACTTACTCCAAATTGCAGTCAGTGACATTTGAATGCGCCCTTATGGGTAACTATAGTCTGTGCTTCCGCAGTTTCTGGGTCCACTGGGAGTTGTTGGTAGGCTTGTGCTAGGTCGAGTTTAGCAAAAACCTTTCCTTTTCCCAGGGAGTGAAGCAAATGCTGGACTACTGGCACCGGGTATGTGCTTGGTTGTAATGCGTGGTTCAGGGTAGCCTTATAGTCACCACAGATTCTAACGGACCCGTTGGGTTTGATAGATGTGACTATAGGCGTTTCCCACTTGGCATGGTCCACAGGTTCTAATACCCCTTGGGCTATTAATTTGTCTAGCTGTTCCTCTTTTTTTGCCTTTAGTGCAAAAGGAACTCGTCTGGCTTTTATTCTTCGTGGGGCTATTTGGGGGTTTAAACTGAAAGAAATGGGATTTCCCCGATACTTGCCAAGTGAGCCGTCAAAAACGTCCTGGAATTCCCGGATGAGGTCTTCTCCCCAGCCGGTTGCAGTCACTCGATCGATCCCGTTCATCCCGATGCCCAATGGTGCGAACCATTCGATGCCCAGGAGACTTGGTCTGTCTCTGGCGACTATGGTCAGCGGTAGCACTTTGACGTGTTCTTTGTAGGTAACTCGGAAATGTCCCATGCCGACTACAGGGATTTGGTTTCCCTGGTAGTCCTTGAGAGTTAGGTGCTGCTTCTTTAGTTCTTTGGTTTTGATATCTGGGATTAACTGTTTTATTGTGTCCCACGATACCATAGAGAGAAAGGACCCTGAGTCTACTTCCATCTTGCAGGGCTTCCCTTCGATTTCTACAATGACTTTAACTTTCTTCCCACTTTCCGTCTGAGCGTTCTTTATAATGACAGTTTGGTGTGTATTGGCTCGCTTCTCTTGTTGCCACTTTCTCTCAGCTTGTTTAGGCTCAGCTCGTGTTGGGGAATTTCTGCGTCTTGTTGGGCTATAGTATTTTTTGTTTCTGCAGACTTTTTCGATATGCCCTTGTTTCTTGCAGACCCTGCAGATGGCATCGAGAAATCTGCATTCGGCTCGGGGATGGTTTCCTCCGCAGCCAGCGCATTCCCGCCAATTTCTTCTTTCGCACTCTTTTCTGTTAGTGTATAGGCGGTGGACCTCGTCGTCTTCTTCGCTAGTGTCAGGTGTTTCGCCATACTCTTCGTAATGCGTGGTGGTGGTAGATTGTTTTTTGTCTTTGGTTGGGTTCATTTCATCACTATGTGTGTTCATTTTCTTCAGAGTGACAGCCGATTTTTTCGCGGCTTCGGCGGCTGTGGCTTCCTTGATAGCTTCGGCTACACTGATGTTGGGTTTGTTGAGTAATTTACTCTGTGTGGTCGAGTCTCTCAAACCCAACACCATTCGATCCCTCATTGCCTCCTCGAGGTTTGAGAATTCACACTCACCACCTATTTGTCGAAGTGCAGCAACGAAATCGACGACAGTCTCTCCCTCTCTCTGGTCTCTCCTGTAGAATTCGTGTTGCTTTATTAAGTTTGACACCATCGAACCCAATTTGCATACAAACAGAGGAGATGTTTGGAGCAGAAAATCTCAGGAGGCCCAAACTTATATAACCGAATTTCTTCCAATTCTTCTGTCCACCGGGGCTCTTTCTTCTAAACTTCTGCAATCAACATATAAATACCAATCCTTTCCTTATTTGCCAGAAGTATTTATGTACTGGTAGTCCTAACTTACAATCATTTGTTTAGGGACCAGTTGAAGTTACGATGGCACTGAAAAAAAGTGACTTATGTGATCATTCTTCACTGCAACATCCCCACTGTCACATGATTCAGAATTCGGATGGTTGGCAACAGTAGGTTCTGTGGACATGGCTTGGTGGGCTTGGCAGGGAAAGGATACTGCAAAATCTCCATTTCTACCCCACTCCTGGGAGAAGATTACTGCAAAATCCCCATTCCCTCCCCACCCCACTAACCTGCTTTCCAGCTCCATTCTCCTGTTCAGGGCAACCCAAAAAGTCCCAGCCAATCAGCTGGGACTCAATGGGGGGGCAGAGAATAGATGGGGGCGGGGCCAGTCATAGGTGGTATTTGCCAGTCCTCCAAACTACTCAAAATTTCGGCTTCTAGTTCTCCAGAACTGGTCAGAACCTGCTGAATACCACCTCTGGTTGGAAGCTGGCATGTATTTATAAGGGTTGCAGTGTCCCAAGGTCCTGTGATCACTTTTGTGACTTTTTGAAAGTCAGTGGGGAATTCAGGTTCACTTAACAATTGTAGTGATTTGCTTAACAACAGTGGCAAGAAATGTCATGAAATGAGGCAAAATTCATTTAAGCTGTTGTTTAGCAACAGGAATGTTGGCCTCAGCTGTAAACATAAGGACAACCTGTACCATTTTTAATTTAAAAAATATTATTAAAGTTGCAATAGAAATACATACAAAAGTAAGGTTACAATCAAATATTTGAAAAGTAAAGAAAGTACATGTCCCCTACACACCTGATCCATACGGGTAGACCTTGCTTAATAACCGGTCACAGTGACTGATCATAATAGATCCCCCCATAGGTATTTATGACTCAAGTTTGAAGTTCTGACATTTGCACCTCCTCTCAGCAGTCATGTGATTGCAATTGGGATGAAGCTCACATTTATGGCCATTTGCAGTGTCCAGCGGTCACTTGACTTTGATTTTTGACATTTTTTTCCTGGTTTATCACATTTACTGTTGTATGTCTGGTTTCCACAAAAATAAAATCAATTGGTATAATAGATTAACATCATGACTGCCATGGTTATTTAACAACTATGTCGTTCACTCAACAACCATTGCAAAAAAAAAAAATCGTAAAACCAGGCACAGACATCAGGTGACGTGCTTAATAAGTGCTTGTATTTATGACCTTAATTTCAGGCTCAACTAAGTCATAAGTCGAGGACTTGCTGTTCAATGTACAAGCAATTATTAAAAGATGATAGCAATAGCACTTAGACTTATATACCACTTCCCAGTGTTTTTATAGCCCTCTCAAAGCGGTTTACAGACTTGCCTCTTGCCTCCAACAATCTGGCTCCTCATTTTACCCACCCCGGAAGGATGGAAGGCTGAGTCAACCTTGAGCCTGGTGGGATTCGATCTGCCAAATTGCAGTGGGAGTAGCTTGCAGTTCTGCACTCTAACCACTGCGTCACTGAGGCTCATAATGAACGAAAACCAATGTAAAAGTATTTGTTTTTAAGGTGTAAAAAGCATCTTAAATGTACAAAGATGTACAAAACATCTTGTGCAGACTATATTACAAAAGAGATGGTTTTCCCAAAAAGAGGAGCCACCACAAAGAAGTTATGTTTCCACATTATCACTGATGGGCAATTTGCAAATGTCAGCACAAAGCACAATATTGCTTCCTAAGGACAGTAGGTTTCTGAGAGGCTGACATAGTTTAAGATATTCCTTTAATATTTTCTTATTTTACAGAGGATGCCTTTGTCTCTGAATTGGTCTTCAGTTTGTTTCATCTCTGACTGCCAATAACTTTGCTATAGAAGTATTGCCTCTGACACATAAGCACACAGATTCCCTTCCAATTTCTGGCGCATACACATCAGTGGTGGGATTCAAATTTTTTACTACCAGTTCTGTGGGCGTGGTGGGCGTGGCAGGGGAAGGATACTATAAAAGTGAGAGGTGGTATTTGCCGGTTCTCCGAACTACTCAAAATTTCCGCTACCGGTTGTCCAGAACTGGTCAGAATCTGCTGAAGACCACCTCTGATATACATCCCTCCCTTAGTTCAGATATATTTCTTTTCATTGGAAGTTGGGTCAGCAAATGCTCCTCTGAGTAGAGAAAGAGAATGAACCTGTGATCACATCTGACTCTGTATATGCAGTCTCTGACAAATGAAGGTTCTAACCAAAAAGGATTGGTTCAAGTCTCTAAAAAAAGTAACCCACTACTTGGATTTAAATTCTCCTAACCTGCTTGCTCATCACTGTGGTTAAGTTAAGTTGCTGGATTAGTACATTTTCTTCATTTCCTTCCCAGGAGAACACACTCACCATAGATAGATAAACAGATAGGTAAGTAAATCAATAATTGTCCTATTTATTCTTAAAACTGTTCCCAAATTAGGGCTTTAGTTTCTAGTATGAAGATAAAGCTACAGCCCATTCAGGAAGGTGAGTTCACTGTGCCACTGTGGAACTGCAAGTCTCTTTCAGCCCTACACTTCAAGCCATAATAGAAAGTTTATACTACAGATAATCCTTGATGTATGAACATTATTGAGACCCAAATTTACATTGCTAAGCAGGCAGTTGTTAAGTGGCTGATTTTATGACTTATTTTGCCATGGTCATTAAGCAAATCATTGCAGTTGCTAAGTGAAACCCAGGGTTCTTAAACAAATCTAGCTTCTGCCATTGGGTTTCCTTGCTAGAAACCAGTTGGGAAGATCACAAAAATGGTGATCGCATGACTCCAGAAAGCTGCACCATGGTAAGTACATGCCAGTTGCCAAGTGGCTGAATTACAATCACATGACCTTAGGTATGCTGTAAGAATCATAAGTATAAGGACCTGTTATAAGTCACAGCATGCAATGGCTCCAAGGACATGGTGGCTCAGAGGCTAAGACGCTGAGCTTGTTGATCAGGTCGGCAGTTCAGTGGTTCAAATCCCTAGCGTCGCATAACAGATTGAGCTCCCGTTACTTGTCCCAGCTTCTGCCAACCTAGCAGTTCGAAAGCATGTTAAAAAATGGAAGTAGAAAAATAGGGACCACTTTGGTGGGAAGGTAACAGCGTTCCGTGCACCTTTGGCATTTAGTCATGCCGTCCACATGACCATGGAGATGTCTTTAGACGGTGCTGGCTCTTTGGCTTTATAATGGAGATGAGCACTGCCCCCTAGAGCTGGAAATGACTAGCACTTATAACTCACTATTTTCAATGTCATTGTCATTTTGAACAGTTGCTAAATGAATGGTTGTTACATGAGAACTACTAGCAGGGAGAGATGAATACAGTGGAAATTCAAGAAATTACTTTCTACAAGTCTAAGCTCATCAGCCATTTATGATTGCTACCTTCAGGATATTGGTCCATTTCGACCAGTTTTTTTTTCCCAAACTGATCCTAAGCTGATTTTTTTTTTTGCAATTCTCAATTAGTTTATAGTTGGCTATGTTGGATGGAAGGTGGACCCACAAATTTGGAGGGCACCATGCTGTTTAAATCTGATCTTTTGAGACTGGTGGTGACTCTGTAGGATTCAATATATCATTTCTTTCTTCTCACCTCTTACCTGAGGGTTGAATTTAGATATTTCTGCATTCAAAGCCTATTTTCATCTCCTACACAGCTGGAGAGTTTGCAGCTCACCAGATGTTACTGAGTGACAGCTCTTCACTCGTTTGCTATTAGCCTTGCTAGGGATTGGTGTTGAGAGGCAACTCCCGTTCTCTGCTTTCCTTCTCCTCTCTCCATCTAGCAAGAACATCACAATGAACCTGGGAAAGAAAAGGAGAAAGAAAGGCATGGGAAATGCTGAGGACAAATGTGTAATACCCTATTGCTCTGATCAAAGTTCAGGTTCAACTATACACTACCCAAAATTTTATCTATAGATCTGAGTATTGATTACTTAGAACATTCCTTTGGCTACTGTTCTACATTGCGCTAGCCAGATATCTTAGTTTTTAAACTTTTTTCATATCTGGCAGTCTATTTTAAATTGCAGACGAGGGTTCAACCTCTTTTCAGACAAAAAGTTTTATTTTAAGAAGATATCTTCCTTGTAAAATGTTCTTGTAAAATATGTGTGGTACCTTTTGTTTTTAACGTATTTTTCATCCCTCTTTTCTCTTCTCCTGCCAAAATGCATCAGACACCTGCTAAAAATAAATTCATGGCAATTTGCCCAGCAATGCTAACGATCAGGGTTCTCAGGAGTCTTCTAATGTTGAGAAAATCAGAGGGCATCACAATGCCATCAAGGTCAAGGACCATCCTCTGCTTCCCACTAGTGGCAGAAGAAGATTTATTTTTATCTCCTTATCTCCAAATTCAGGCTATTCAACCAATTCATAATTAGGAGTATGGGGGAATTGATCTAAAACTCAATCTATATCAGTGAGGCATGAGCAGACTTCATTCTGACCAGATTTCTTGAATTGTTTTTTGGTTTTTAAGACTTGAACTGTCTACTTTCACATTTATTATTATTGCCAGAATTGTATGCTGGCCAAACAAAAAGATTAATTTTTAGCAAAATTAAAAGGAAAAAACTATTTGATAAATGTATGTTGTTCACATCTTTATTTTATTTATTAGACATTTATTTATTTGTTTGTTTGTTTGTTTTATTATTTACAGGAAGTCCCCAACTTGCAACCATTTGTTTAATAAGTGAATGTGGCACTGAAAAAAGTTACTGATGACTGGTTTTTACATCTATGACCATTGCAGTATCTCCATGATCATGTAATCAAAATTCGAGTGCTTGGCAACTGGCATAAATTTATGACAATTGCGGTGTCCAAGAATCAAAATTTGTAATCGTCCCAGCTGGCTCCCAACAAGCAAAGTCAATGGGAGAAGCCAGATTTGCGTAATGACCACATGATTCACTTAACAATTGCAATGATTCACTTAACAACTGTGGCAAAAACAGTCATAAAATGGGGCAAAACTCACTTAATAATTGTCTTGCTTAGCAACAGAAATGTTGGGCTCAGTGACTATTTGTATTGGGTTGTTATTCCATCTTTATTACTTTATAAATAACTGATAGCAGTGAGTGTACCTAATGCCCCTTCCTTTTCCTATTTTCTTCATAACAGCAACCCTGTAATGTGGATTGAGCTGAGAGAAAGTGACTAGGCCAAACTCATCAGTTGGTTTTCATGCCTAAGGCGGGACGAGAACTCACAGTCCCTTGGTAATTGGCCGGAAGAGCTAGGAATGATGGATATTTGCAGAATCCATGCATTCATCTGGTCTGTAGTTTGAAGAATCTGTCTACATGTCATGCCATTTTGCATAAAAAGAAATTTTGAAAATGCAATTACAGTAATTGATAATAAACTAGGTGACACCAATCTTCAAATTATTTGATGGTCCAGAATGTCCTGCCAATATGCTTTAGTTGCCTATGAATATTCAGATTTTTGCATCTAAATCATTCTAATATTTTAAAGGCCATCAACAGAGAAAACCTCAGCTGCTGATTCATCACAAGCAAGCACTGATTTTTAAAAAATCTCTCCCAAAAAGCAGAGTAGACACACCTGACAACATCTGACTGTAATGAGATACCAGACAAAACCAATGCAGATTAATTCAACCTGAACTGTAACAAACAGCCTCTCTTGTATTCTGAAATACACTAGAACTTATTTCTCCTTCCTAATTTGTAAATTCCATTCCCACATGGGATGTGAAAAAAATTGCAGAGCAAATACATCTAAAACCAATTGTTTATGAAGGATAATGATATTTTAGTTCTGATGGGATATATGCCATTCAAACTCTAGCATCCTTATTTTTCTACAAGTTTCATATTTCAGCATTTTTTTAACCCTTGGATGTTGCAACATGGCAGGCTAAATATTTTCTAGCTCCAACTCCTTCTCCTTCTGAAGGAATTCCATTCTTCTCTGAAAATAAAATTTACTGTTAAACTGAATTGAAATCTATATCTATAAAAGTGAAATACCACTCATGCATCATCACAAAATCTCCAAAATCGTAAAGCCTACAAACTTGAAATTTGGCATGTATGTTTCTCTTGGCTTCTAGGTGCTCACTAGGAAGGGATTTTTTGAAATGACCATCACAGCACTAGTATTTCCTATATTATTATTAACACGTTCTGATGCTAAGGAGTTCTAAAAACCTCCGCACCTGAAAAGAAATCTGTTCCAGATGCAAAACACAAGCAGAGGAATTTCAGTTTCACTTTTAGTTTCACAGCACCAAGCAGCTTTAGTACAAAACAGTTGAGCAAAGCCACGCCCAGGCTCCTTGCTGTCTCCTTGCTCACATAGCAAATATTGTTTCAGTTTCCAAACAGCTCTCAAATCTCTCACACACTGACAGGATGCTAGCCAGATGAATACCGATGGATGCTGGTAGGCAGAGGCAGATTTTTTTCTCCTTTTTTTCCTCCCCAAAAACTAAGCCCGACTACATAGTATCGAGCTAGTATATTATAAATATGTCCTCATGCATATATTTTATTATTCTTTTCAAATTATCTTCTACTAAACAGCTACACTTAAAGCTTGAAATCCATATTATATAATATAATGAGCACTGAACTAGTACAGCTTGGTAACTAGATGTTTTTCAATTTCCCAGTCTAGAGCTGGAAAAAAATAACTGCCCCAAAATCTCCCACCCAACTCGCTTCTCTCTAAGGGAAGTATAAAACCTGGTCTCTCTGTTTAGTACCACCTTAACACCAAAACCATTACATCACATTGACTCCAGGGGTGGGATTCAAAAATTTTTACTACCTGTTCTGTGGGCATGGCTTGGTGGGCGTGGCTTGGTGAGCGTGGCAGGGGAAAGATACTGTAAAATCCCCATTCCCTCCCCATCCCACTAACCTGCTTTCTAACTCCGTTCTCCTGTGCAGGGAAACCAAAGAAGACCCAGCCAATCAGCTGGGACTTGGGAGGCAGAGAATAGATGGGGGCGGGGCCAGTCAGAGGTGCTATTTGCCCGTTCTCCAAACTACTCAAAATTTCCACTACTGGTTCTCCAGAACTGGTCAGAACCTGCTGAATACCACCTCTGGTTGACTATTGTGATGAGCAGAAATTGAACCAAGTCACCCTGCTTGCTTCTGTGACTAAGAAAAAAAAATCAGATCTTCATGTTTCTAGTCCAGCATCCACTCTCAAATAAAATCCTCTCAAATAAGGTGCCTCTGTATTAAACTAGATATGATCCATCTTGCTCATATCAAAATTGACACGCAGTGGCTCTTCCAGTTTTAATCAGCTTTCCAGCTAGAGGTATCATATATAAAGCCCAAGACATGGGTTTCAACCCATGAGAACAGAAACACTGTAGGAACATCTTGAAATCCTATCCATCTCCTTGGGACCTTACTGAATGCTGGAATGGAAGCATGGCATCCCCAGTCTTAACTTTTGTATCTGAAAACATCCTTGCAGTTTTAAGTTCCTGCTACCTGCAGGTGGTAGGACTGTTGCTGAAGACATGCAGAGGATTTGCATGAGTCTGTATCAAGAACAGGTTCTTTAGAGAAGAAACGAGAACCAGGATGCTACTATCTGAAGTACATTCAGCCTGTTGGTAGAGCAGATCTTTATTTTGGGTTTGCCAAATGTCTGCTTCTTCTGAAAACTTCTGAGGAGTTGGGGGCAAGTACTTGGAATTCTCTTAGCCCAGGGTGGAGACAGTTGGTTCTTAGACTCATAAAGATTTAGAAGTCAGTTGTGTAAACAGGCAGCTGCAAATTTGTCCATCATTGGAAAAGAGATCCCCTCCTTCCCAGAACATAGAAAGGCTGTCAGGAAGAAAATCAAGTTTCCTTTTTTCCTGTAATATACACAGTGATGTATTAGTTCTAAATGGGAAGTAATTCAGTTGGAATTCATGGAATAAGAGCTGGATTAAAAAATAAATAAATCAGACCAAAGCTGGGGATATGCCATTAATTCGCCCATCAAGCATTAAATCTGGGGTGATCTGCTTTAAAGAGGACAGAAAGATCATCTTTAACTTTCATTTGCTGGACCAAAAGCTACAATCCTAAAGTTGGAAAGGTTGAAGACAAAAACCTGGATTTGCTCATGTTCATGTCTAAGTTAAATTCAATAAATTTGAAGCAATGGTTACAACTATTTTCCACATATTTAATTGTGGCCACTTCTGTCTTATTGAAAAATTATACAGGTAATCCTCATCCACCAACCGTTCATTTATAGACTATTGGAAATTACATCAGAATTGAAAAATTATGATCATTTTTCACACTTATAACCATTGCAACATCTTCATGGTGATATGATCAAAATTCAGATACTTGGCAACCGACTTATATTTATGACAGTTGTAATTTCCAGGGTCATATGATCATCTTTTCTGGCAAGCCAGATTCATTTAACAACTGTTTTATTTAGTTTAACAATTGTAGTGATTGACTTAACAACTGTGCCAAGATAGAACATAAAATGAGGCAAAATTCACTTAACTGTCTTGCTCGGCAACAGAAATGTTGGCCTCGATTGTGGTTGTAAGTTGAGGATTAGCTGTAGTTCAGCAAAAGCTTTCTGGCAGGACTGTTGGGTGGTGAGAGGTTATACCTTCACAAACCATGAATGATAGATGTGAGATTAAAGGGCCTGTCACATAGGCCGACAGATGCAAAACGAATGTAAAAAGGACACAGCGGACGAGAAAATTTACCATCCGTTGTTATCCACTCTCAAAAGTGCCCCAAATTTGCATAAACAGAGCGGACAACAATGGAAAGGAATGGACGGGAGGAGGACGTAGCCAGGATGTAAAGCGGATGCTCCATGGAAGCCTAGCGGATGGAAGCGGATGGAAGCGGATGGAAGCGGATGGCACATCCGCAGGGCTTCCAGGGGAGCACACGAAGCGGACACGCAGCGGAAGGAATGGATGCCGAGCGGATGCTGAGCGGATACAGCGGATGCATCACAGACGCCTAGCGGATGCTTAGCGGATGCCTAGCGGATATAGCGGACGCGTAACGGATGATGACGGACGTCTAACGGATGTTCCCCAAATGCATAGCGGATGTAGAACGGACACGTTGGATACATTTTCCGCTCCAAAAGTTTTGTGCAGCTCAAAACTTTTTGAGCGGATGAAATCTCAGTAGACAGATGCTGGACGGATAGAGAGTATGAAAAACGGACGCAGTGAGTACAGAACGGATGCATCGCGTTAACCAACGGATGGCAAGTGTTTCTCTCCGTTTTACATCCTCTTTCCATCTGTTGGTGCTGTGTGACAGGGGCTTAACATTCAGATACTCATTCCAGAGAGCTTTGACTCAGCAACAGTCCTGTATGCATATTTACAAGATTAGGGAAGTTTATATCTTGTTTACCAGCCTGGTTTTGGAAAACTAATGTTCCTATGGACAATTCAGAAGAAGAGGTGGTAATCTGGGCAAATATAATAATCTATATCAATGCATGTATTGAAATCTTTTTCTGATGTTCCTTCTCTTTCAGCTTGGGATTTTTCCTTCCCTCTCTTCCTTCATGAAGTTGTTTTCAGTGCTTAAATCAATCATTAGTCTCTGTTTATTTCAGCAAAGGACATAATTCTTTGGAGAAATATGTCCAGTCCCCCAGGCTATCATAGGAACATGACCTTTGCTACCTGTAAATGTTGTGTAAGATGCCTGCCTTCCTTGACAGCTGGGGTGATAATCCGCGTTGTCTCTCTTCAGTGATAGTTGATAAGTCTGAACAGAAATGTTGGCTGTCTTTTGCTCTCCAGGAGAATGCGAAGGAATGCAAGTTGAGTTCAAAATATTTATTCTAAAAGGGAATGGAGAAATTGTTCCCATCCAATTTAGCAGAAGCTGAAAAAGCGGAAGGGTAACCTAAAGTAGTCAGATGCCTATTTTTCAGAATGAAATTATAATTTAAGAAGTCTTAAAATGAAATTATATTTAAAATAGGAAGATTTTGCAGAAGAGGGAATCAAAACTCACAAAAAAGTAAATGGCTTCTTCCCTTCATATATATATATATATATATATGTGTGTGTGCTGTTCAGCTTCCTTCGGGTATTATCCCACGTCATTTTTTTAAGCGAAAGCTTAAACACACACACACACACACACACACACACACACACACACACACACATTTATTTATTTATTTATTTATTTGTTTGTTTGTTTTTTTAAGTTTTTGCGGGTACTTACATGTGTGCTGTTCAGCTTCCTTCGGGTATTATCCCACGTCATTGTAGTGCTTTTAAAGTTGTAGCAACGTTTCAGCAGAATCTCATCTGCCATCATCATATATACACTTTTATAAAATCCATAGATAGAGGGGATACACAAATGGTTTGTCAAGGGCTCATGTATATGCAGAATATATATGTTCAATAACATATCCAGAAAAAAGGAAATTTTAGCCAGTAAAAGAAAACAACAGTTACTGCAAACATTCGTGATATAATGATAAAATATTGAGAAAAAGAATGATAATTGTAGCTAAAGAAATCTATTATAATGAAATCTACTATTATAATGAAGAAAATAGGATAATTTTATTTAAAGGATAAATTCTCCTGCTCTTTCATAATTAAAAAAATAACAATTAATAGATTGCACACCCAGGATTTTTATCTTCTAGTACATTACAAAGAATGTTTTTTAAAGTTACTTTCTACCAACTTTCCTTCTTTTCTCCTCCTTTGGTTTTTTTTGTTAAGTGTTTATTTTAACACATGAACTAGTTATAACAACTCATGTCAAAATAAAAAGTAAACATCACAACTAAAGAAAATTAATATACTTTAGAAGCCTTTTGAAAAATTTCAATCTGCAATCTTTTTTGCAGTGAATTATTTTGCCATGTTGGGCTCCTGACCTTTGCACACCATTTCTTATTTGTAGGCATATTATTTTTCTTCTTTTTTAAAGATGTTGGCTGATCAAAGTCATGATTTTTTTTCCAAATGGACCATGCTTTGGAACTCTGCTAAACCTTAGGTTAACTAAACAAGAAAAAAAATCAAAAGGGACAAAATAATCCAAAATTATTTTGATGGCTTTATGACCAGAAATTTGTTACTTAGGAGTGGCATAAAAAGACACTAAATATAATTTCTCACTGAGCCAATACTTCATTTACTTTTGCCAAGGAAATATTTGTATAAATCATCTGAATATGTGTCCTTGGGACGCCATAGTTGAAAATTTATTCTCTTCAATTCCCTATCTCATGGACCAAATTTCACAAGTGTATGAATTTATTCTCTGAAAGGGTTACGTTTCTTCCAAAAGGTGCGATTTATTTTGTTTTTCTAAACACCTAAAATTTGAAAGTCCATTACGGTTGCTATTTTTTTACCAAGTGCTGCTGATGGCAATACAAGCCAAATAAGAATCCTTTAGAAGATGAGATTCTGGTGGAAACAAAGTCACAATTAGACAAATGTCCTGCTATTAATGATCTACCTTCCTCTCATTCATGATGTATTTCCAGTGTGGCTCTGCAATACTCAGTCTTGAACAAGAATATAATCCTTTGAACAGACTACCCTGTCGAATGCTTTGCAAATGCATATGGGATGCGAACTCCTTTTCCTCTTCTTTCATGCGTGATTACCGGAAGAACGTTTGCAGGCAACCAGAATCACATTAAATGGTTGAGTCAGTTGCAGTGGGCTTTATTATTATTATTTTTTTTTTCCTCTCTCATTCTCTCTCTCTCTCACTCCCTCTCTGGCTAGCAAAAGAGGATGGATGAATGGGGTCATGCACCAAGTCCCCTGCAGTTCACCATTATTTTTGCTGAATAAAGGGTGGCTAAGGTTGACTGGAATGTCAGCAAACCTTTCATCCCTCTTCCTTTCAGCTGTCTGTGTTCTTATCCACAAGCCATACAAAGATCCTGGGCTGAGTTTTCACATCCATGGCCAGCTGGCTCCTTCTGCATAATGGGCAAGAGTGGGCATTTGCTTTCTACATTTGCAGAGGGAAAATGCCAGAAGATATTTATCACAATGTGCTCAAGGTAGGATTGGCCTCTCTTTCCCTCTGTTTCTTAAGGAAGGAATGGGGCCTGCAATCTCCCCATATCGAAGGTTGGGGTTGAGGACATTTAATTTCAAAATTAGCGTGCCATGTAAGGAAGGCCAGAAGGTGGAGCCGTCGCAGGTCAGATGTGAACTGGGATAGGTCAGAACTGGTGAGAAAATACATGTGTCCTTTGTGTGCATGTATGTGCATGCATGTATGCAGTGTGTGTGTGTGTGTGTGTGTGTGTGTTTATGTATTTGTGTGTATGTACATATATGCATGCATACATACTCCTGACATTTTGTTTTAATAGATGACCTCAAGTTTTAATAATCAGGGAAAGAGGGAGAAAATTTGTTTCTCCCTACATTCTTCATACCAGGCATAATTTTATATTCTTCTATCTATGCTTTTCTCCTTATTTGCCTTTGCATCTGTTTCCTTAGGAGTTGCTCTTCCTTCCCCTTTCAGCCCTTTGGCTATTGTAGCTGCCAAATGCAGGCCACGTAGACACATAACTTCTTGAAAATATTATTGTTGCTTTGTGGTTTTTTTTAAGGAAAAATCTTTGTCTTTTTGCAAATATGGTAGTTACTTCAAAGTGTTTTTCCACTGGGTGGGTGAGCATTTTGTGTGTCTCAGAAATAGAATAAAATAGAATTTTTTATTGGCCAAGTGTGATTGGACACACAAGAAACTTGTCTTGGTGCAAATGCTCTCAGTGTATATAAAAGAAAAGATACATTCATCAAGAATCATCAGGTACAACACTTTTTAATAGTCACAGGGTACAATAAACAATCAAATCATACTAGGAAACTGTCAAACCTGTACTAGTTATAGGTTCATTTTTTGAGGGAGAGTTGGGGACAGCTTAAGTACTGTGTAATTGCTGGGGTTGTTTATGTTTGTAATACCATGGATATCTCTAATTACATAATTCAACTCCCAGAATTCCCTAGCCTACTGAAAATAAATATGCTGTTGCAGAAATAAATATGCTGTTAGTAAGGGTCACAGCATGCCAGCTGGGGGAGTTCTGGGAGTTGAAGTCTAGATATTTTAAAGTTGCCAGGGTTAAAAAATATTGCTATTGTATAAAACAACCACTGTGTAGAACTGCAGTCCTTTCAGCTACTCAAGTGATACTTCAGTGGTAAAGTTGGAATATAGGAAATATTTTTCTTACCTTGCAAAAAGATTGTGGTTATATCTCAGATTATATACTATCTGCAACATGTAGTCTCTGGCATTTATGTATTGTTACCATTTCCACTTCCCAATTCTTCAAGAGCAGTTTGAAGATTATTGGTAATTATCTTCTTTTCTGGTGATCTCTGAATGTTAAACCTTAGACACAAGAATGTCATTTAGTCATTGCTCTGTTCTAAGGTGTTACAATTCTCAGAGTAACAAAAATCTTCTCTTCCCTTCAAAAGGAAAATAAAAGAAATATTTTAACCTTTTTTTAAAAAAAAAAATTACATCAGATGCTTTTTTTCTGGTCATATTCAAAAAAATCAAAGTACTTCCTATGAAGGAGGGTTACAAAGCTACCAAGTCATATTTCCCCTTAAAAAACATAAAAGCCACTGAAATAAGTCGCTGGAAGTTCTTGCAAAGGGAGAAGCTGAAGTTCCATTAAAATGAAATATTTTATGTGGGTAGGTAAGTAGGTAGGATAGATAGATTAGACAACCCAGAATGATAACCATGTTTTGGGACAAATTAAAGGGTGAAACTGTAGAAAATACTAGAGTGGGGGAAAGGATGCCTAGGAACAGATTATCTTCACCCTGGGGAAAATGTGAAACAATTCAAAGAGTCAACATAAGGTTAGAATTAAAGAGAGACAAAGAATATTCCAGGTATTGCTTACATCCAAGCTCACCTTTCTGTATATTCAGAGAATATAAAGGTTTAAAAGAACAGCAAGGAACAGAGCTAGTTTCTTGCAAAAATTAATCTGGGTCCTTTTTAGGAACACAATAAATTTATAATAGATGAGTGGAAACAAGAAGCTGGTTTGATAGACATTCAAGATCACCATTCAAGACTTGGTAGTCATTCAAGATTTAACAATCCAGTAGTTATATCTGGTCACTCATTGTAAGAAAGGACATGAGAGCAGTGAAAGTTGACATGATAGCAGTGTCCCAATATCTAAGGGCTTGCCCAAAAGAAGGGGGAGTCAATCTATTCTCCAAAACACCTGAAGGCAGGGCAAGAAGCAATGGATGGAAATTAACCAAGGAGAGAACATAGAGTTAAGGAGAAATTTCCTGACAGCTAGAACAATTAATCAATGAAATAACTTGCCTTCAGAAGCTGTGGGTACTCCAACACAAGAAATTTTTAAGAAGAGAGTGGACAACCATTTGTCTGAAATGGTATAGGGTTTTCTGCCTGATCAGGGGTTTGGACTAGAAGACCTCCAAGGTCCCTTCCAAATTTGCTATTCTGTTATTTTATACTTAGGTTTCATTAATTTCTTTTTGTCAGAAAAGTACACTAAGCAAAGTCATGTTCAAACTCTCCTACAATGCACACAGGAAAACTGGGTTATATATAAATGTCTGTGTCATTTATTGGAATATGGAAAAATTGGATACTCCTCTGTAAGACCAAAAAAATCAGGGATTAATGGATGCTTTCACAAATCAGGAAAAGGAGTTTGTGGATATCTGTAGATGATAGATAGATAGATAGATAGATAGATAGATAGATAGATAGATAGATAGATAGATAGATAGATAGATAGATAGATAGATAGA
>BLBF01000048.1:6079241-6091682 GCA_015471245.1 Laticauda colubrina
TCTTGCAGGGATGCCATTGCTTAAATTCTATTTTTATTTTATTATATATATTTATATATATATATCTTTTAGAAGGGTTTACTTCATGGTCTGGAGTTCTAGTAGAGTATTTTAATGTTGGCTAAATTCCCTTCCTAGAAAAGTTGGTTCCTTTAACTAAATTAACATCTGATTTTCAACTATTATGAAGACTAATAAAATAAAAATAGAATTTAAGCAATGGCATCCCTGCAAGAATCTCTTCATCTATTCATTTTGGCTTCAGTTTCACATAGTTGATCTAAAACCAAGAAGTTTTAGGACTATCAAATCTATTGTGTCAAATTCTAAATAAATATAAACATAAATGCTATGGATAGTTACTTTTATAAGACCACAAAATAAGCTGGATCTTAGCAGGAAATATACATAGGATGAAGTTGCTAAACTATCACATCTGAATTAACAGATTGTAAAAATAGGTGACTGGATATTTTTTTAAAAAACTGATATAGATAAATAATAAGATCTAATGTTAACGCTAGTTAATAGGGCCAATTAGTGGTTAATAGAAGAATTCATAACACTATCGGGGAGGAATTAATAATTACATGGTCTAGAAATTTGTAATTGTTAAAAAAATCTATTGCAAATAAAAGATAAATTATTTAAATTTCATCTATCACTTGGTCACAATATAATTGCTGTTCTAAATATAGTAGAAATAAATTATTCCACATGGTCACTTTTTAAACTGATGTACAGTTTGCCTTTTCCTTCTGAAGCTTTCAAGCAATGTGATGGTAAGGAGAAAAAGGTAGAAATAAGCAAGAAGAAAGAGAAGTATAGTATGAGTTAATTTCCTCCAGCATGTTAATCTCATTTTGAAATTTGCCTTTGTTTTAAGGCACCTTTTCTCCAATCTATATATTTTTCAGTTTCTTCTTTCTTCTTCTTCTACTTGACAAAGTAAGGTGTGATATATTGGATTCTAAGGATGCATTGTATGCACACTTATTCAGGTGGTAACCTTAAATAAATAGAATTCATTTAAAAATAAATAAATGCGATAGAATCAAGCTGAGTCTAGGTTGTGGTCTTTTCTGGTTAATAGTGAAAATAATGGGCCTTTTGGTCAGGTCAGTATCTGTCTGCCTGCCTGCCTGCCTACCTATATGTCTATCATCTATCTGACTATAAATCATAACTTCAAGACAACTGCAGTATTCTCATTTTGATAGTGTGGTTCTCTACAATTTAATAGTGTTTGAGAAGTTGGTGACCTTTGATCAGAAGCTATGGGACTTATTTCCCTGTAATAATATTTAGAGTTGTGAAGCTAGATTGCTCCTCTAAGCCAGTTTACATAATCTAACTCTAAAGTGTGTTTAGGATTGTGACAAAATTCTGCAATGACTAGAAAGAAGGGTGAGAAAGGCTATCAGACCAACCAAAGCCATAAACACTTCTCCTTGAAGAACTGAATAGAAATATTGAGGAGGAGGAGGAGATTGTCATGGTAGTTTGCTATTAATGCCTGCATAGGTTATTTACAAGAAACAAGAAAAACAAATGACAGGAAAGATCAGCACTTGAGTCTGACCCTGTAAAATCTCATAGGATTATAAATATGGCTGACATGCTAAAGTGAAAACTCAGAAAAGTAAAGTAAACAACCATACATTCTTTCTATTGCTTCAGAAAGTAGAAAGTTTTTAAAAGATCCTCTTCCAAATGGTGAAACACAGGATTTTCAAAAAGAAAAGAAAAAGGGGAAACATACTCATTCCAATCCTACTCTTATAAAAATGTTCAGCTTTAGCAAAAGCTTTGTTTCCTAGCTGATGTCTGCCTCAAGACCAGCAGAAAAATCACAATTTCCAGAAATTGCCTCATAAATGTAGGAAACAAAAGAGCCTAACAAAATGTAAGGAAACCCTGTGGGTGTTGAATGTGTCCAACTCATTTCCCATCTCTATAAATCATATTATAGCTTTGATTATAAGCTTCTTAAATGCTATTAGTTATTTCCACCAGCTTATGATTTGCAATGGACATATATAACATACCAATATGAAATTTCTGTGGGAAAAATATGACTTAGTTGAAATAGATAATTGTGTCAGTATGCATTTCTCTGCAACCCAAAAGGTAAACATTTCTGTGTGAAACGTTTTACAAGACACACTTTAGCGACTGACATATTTGTGCTAGTGTACAAGAAAGATGCCTTGCAAAGCATTTACTGATTTATGTACCTCTTTCATCAGAGGAAGGGGAAATGCAGAGCCTCACTACCTTATTAAAAGCAATATATGATAAATCCTCTATGAATTTAATTCCTTATCCTACAATCTGTCAATCTAAGGTAACCTTTAGAAAAATATGTTTCTTCCATGTTTACATGATGATTGCATCTGATGTTTCATTAAAAAAACCCAAAACTCCTTCACAAGCTACATTAAAAAGATGAAGGTTGTTTTTTGTGTTTTGTGGTTTTTTTTTTAATACAGACAACCATGGATCAGTTATCTGTTAAAAAATTTCTTTGATCTCACTTAAAATCTCTATATTCCTCTTTCTACCAGGAAGGAATCAAAAGAGCAAAACACTTTTATCTATTCTTTTTCACAGTTCTTACGAAGATATTTTTTCCTCCACTTAAAGGAATTGTTTCTCAAGTTAATAGACATTGTAGTCATTAGCTGGAAACTAAGATTTGCTGTAGTATCATTGAAATTCATATAAATGATAACTCAGAATTTATTTTTGTGCCAGTGAAATCTACCTAAAGAAAATTGGAGGGACATTATTATTTTGTAATTATGCTGTTTACAAGCAATAGGATTAAGACATTGGTCAAGAATGTAATATTCTTGGATTGGTATCAGTTCATTTGTTTCTACAACATAATAGACTGCCTTTATGTCCATCTGTCCCCAACCCTGATTATCATTAAGGTTATATAGAGGTTTCCATTATTCTAATCGGTTTCACATGCTTATAACTCTGAAAAATTGTTCTCTTTGACTGAAATTTTTCATTCTCATCCCAAAGATAAATTTATTTATGTATGTAGAAAGCTTAAGCAGAAGCCATTCGTGCATTTTTAAGTCTCACAAGGGTAGAAAAACGCTTCTATTATTCTATAAAAACCTGATGTTTTTGCTTCCATTTTACTTGCTCAGTTTGGCACATCTATTCTTGCTCCGAAAGTACCGTTTTCAAATTTCAGTGTTTTCTAGGCAACTTGCTAAGACTATCCTTCAAAACGAGTTGCCAGCCCAAGACAGGACAACCGAGTCCTACACAATGCAACTCAGCGTTAATATACAAATGATGCTAACATTTTCACTGTATTCTAATAACATTCTCTGGGATTTGAAGATAAAGATGTACTCTCCACTGATCTATTTTTAATGAGCCTTTACAGTTTCATAATTATCTTTTCTTCTCCCTCCTGCCCAGAAATTTCTAGTAAATACAGAGTTTTATTAATCTTCCCCTATAATGGGTTGTGTAAATTCAAACTTTCTAGGAATAAATGCAGCAGTTATCTGAGGACAATCTCTTTCTGATAGCCCTTTTAATTTTTTTCTTTGATGTCATTTTGTAACTCTGATTTTAGCTTTTTATTTATATCTCTTTGAGCTCTTTTAAAAAACACATAAGAAAAAACCAAGTATGTCACAATAGGGGGGAAACTGTTTATTATGTTTTGCTAAGGTATCTGGAACATATTCCTGTCACCAAATAGTGAATCAGTTCATGCTCAGGCTATTTATGTTGTCAGAGATTAAATGCCAGTATTAACTCTGTTGATTCAGAAATAAGCAGCACAAAAAGGGGATTTATTTCCCAATAATTTGTTTAAAGATTGGGCTGTGATTTTTAGATAAATGGGTAGGAATCTTCTACAAAAAGTATTCAATATTTTTACACCAAAGTTCTTTGTTTATTAAATTAAAACAGCTTCTACAAAGCAAAATACTGAGAGGAAAATTGTATAAGAAAAATTGTGTAAGAAAATTGTATAAATTTGACAATTCTGTCAAATTTATAAAGAAAGAGCACAATCACATTAAATAGCGATTCAATCATCATATATTTGCTCATTGTCTTAATGCCAGGAATTTGTCCAAAATATGGGCAAATTTTAGATGCTGTTCACTTCAAAAAAAATTTTTATCTTAACATACCTATAATTATGTGTAATATTTAATGTGTTATATTTAAAAATCTGATTTCTCTGTTTTAAAATACTATGCCTAACCAATGAACACATTGGACCAACCTTAAAATAAAATAAAAAACCCAAAACCCTACTATATTATTAAAAACTCATCAATAACTCTCTGTTTCAAAATGTGCATCAGGATATGAGTTACGATTTTTTAACAATGGTGAATAATTTATTGCACTGTCATGATCAAGGATATCTGAAACTTGAATAAATATAAACATAAAATTGTGAGATAATCTGTTTGATCTTCCATTAGTATCTAATTTTGCCCTCTCTTGATAGGTCTTTGTCAAGAAGATGAGATGCATAGTGAACTCTAAAAGGCAACAAACTTATTATTGTTGTTGTTATTATCAGCATCTGGATGAAGAATATAAACTAAAATAATTATATTCTCTACCTTCCATTAATCTTCATAACAAACCTTCATATAGACTGCTAAATTAACATGCCTGTTTGTCTTGTCTATTTCGGATATTGGACTGAGTTAGTGGGGAAAAGTCTGCAGCTTATAAAGCTGCTGTGTCAGTTACTCAAAACCCTGCACTTTTCATAGAAGAAACTGTTAATTATGAGTAAAATTGCCGTTTCAAATCTATGTGAGTTGTACTTTTCCAAAACCTGCTGATTTATTTTCTGTAGCTTTAGATCAATGCTAGGGCAGTTTTCTAAGCCAGAATGGGACGATTCACTGAAGCCAACTCTTTACAGCCAATTCACCATGGCCAACTCACCACAGATAACTCACCGAGAGACAACTCGCCATGGCCAACTCACCACAGGGCAATTTGCTGTGGACAATTCAACAATTCAATTTAATTAGTTAAAATGGTTGTTTGGGGAAAAAAATAATTTTTATTATTCACATTTCATTTTGTCCCTCCTTTGGTATCCTTTCTTCTATGATTCTATTGCTTTTTCCATTTTAGTATAGCACTTGTCCCACGGCGAGCTGCTCATGGCAAGTTGTGATAGAAAAATTGATGTGCCTTATATAAAATTGCTTTACTTAGGAGCAAAGGGTCCTCATCAGGTTTTATTACATCCTGGATTTGGGAAGAGAATGGGTAATGAAAATGGAGTAATTGGCCTGATTGGCTGATCTAACTGGACAATTCAATTAGTTCATATGGTATCTTCTTATGCCTTATGATTTTTTTAAAAAAATCATTTTGTAAGTAGGCAGCTTAGATAGGAAAACATGACTCTAGCGCCAATAAACCGTGTCTGATAGTTTGATTGGAAGGTATTACTAACTCAGGAATATAATTGTTTATTGTTTCTTACACTGTATAATAAAGTTTTCCTCATTTCAGTGATTGTGGCTTTCAATTCCTTTTCCCACTTCGCAGTAATTTCTTACAAATGCATGAGTATGTTTAACATTTCATACATACACTCAGCTATACTATTTTCCTTGGAAAATATATTTGAGCGATTTCCATTGTATATCGCAGTCTTCTTGAGTTACCACCAAAACTTTCACACAGTTATGAAAAAAAACATATTTATTTAACATCACAATATGAACTTTCAATCTGTATTTTGAAAGAGGCAAAGCCATAGAGTCAGTTTTTCATGGCAGCTGTTACACATTTTTATATTTACAAAATTTAGGCAGGCAGTGAGCTTCTGAGGAACCTAGTGGACTTGTTTTGACGGTTAAAATGTTAAAAGTAAGGACGTATATACAGGTAGTTCTCGACTTACAGACCACAACTTAGCCCAAAGTTTCCATTGCTAAATGAGACAGTTTTTAAATGAGTTTTATGAGTTTTATTTTACAACTTTTCCTGCCACAATTGCTCAATGAATTGCTGCAGTTGTTAAGTTAGTAACATGATTGTTAACTGAATCTGGCTTCTTCATTGATTTTGCTTGTCAAAGCTTGCAAAAGGGAATCAACATGATCCTACAACCATCATAAATACATGACAGAAGTCAAGCATCCAAATTTAGATCCCATGACCACAGGGATGCTGCAAAGTTTGTAAGTGTGAAAAATGGCCCTACAGTAAGTCACTTTTTCAATGCCATTGTAACTTCAGACATTAAGCAAGTGATCGTAAGTCACAGACTACCTGTATTATGTCCAAGAACAAATTCTTTTAACATTACCTTGACTTATTCACATGAAGAATGATAAACTGTCCCCCTATAGAAACCCCACCCCCATTGATAGTTTAAAACTAGTATATTTAAGTCTGGATGATATTTTTGCTGTCTTAAAAAATATACATGGACTTGAAACTCAGTTCCACCAACTTCATCTTAATGTGGTAGCACACATTTACAGCAATGAGATCTAATTCTTATGGCTTTAATATTTAAATATGATATATTAAATTAGTGGGATATACTTCTGAATATGGAAAGTGATTTTCTATGCAAACAAAGACCTTTATTGCTCAATGAATTCAGAATTAATGGCTTTATAGTACAATCCTAATCAAATCTGTGCAATTTTCTTCTGAATATATCTGTTTGGACTGCAATGTTGATATACATGTACACATAAATACACATTCGTTGGCAATATTTTCAAATTTGTTATCCCATTAAATTTCTTTCTATTGTCTCCTTCAAGAGTTGACTTTTTTTGTTAAAAAAGCATACGTTTTTACCAAAAAATACACTTTTTCTTCTGTAGATTAATAAAGATGAATATTTCAATCTGTTTGAGAACCTGAATTTGATCTTGAAATTTAGGCTTAGACAGCACCAAAATATGAAGAAGAAGAAGAAGAAGAAAAGGGTTTTCAGTTGGGTTCATTTAAACAAATAGGGTTGGAAGCAGGGGTGGGATTCTACCAGTTCTATAGAACAGTTCTATGTTCTATAGAACCGATTGTTATGATTCTGCGAGGTTCAGAGAACCGGCAAATAGTGCCCCTGGCTGGCCCCACCTCTCTCTGCCTGCCCCTGCCCTCCCTGCCCAGTCAGTCCTTATCACGCATACATGACATCGCGCACAAGCCCGACATTGCATGCATACCCGACATCGCTGACTGCATTCTCCCCCATCCAGACACTCCTTAAGGTATTTTTTTCCCGTCCTGACAATCATCTGTTCCGATAATCAGTTGTGCCAGGATCCCCCTTGCTGTCTTATTGCTTCACCCAGGTGGCTTCCCTGAGGACCAGGAGGCAAAAAGGGGGGGCGCTGGAGCTGTGTGCCTCCCCTGCGCTCCATTTTTTGCTTTCCTGGGCCCCAGGAAAGCCTTCTGGGAGCAAAAACACCCCCCAGGAGGCTTCCTTGAGGCCCAGGAGGCAAAAAAAATCAGGGGGGGGGGGGGAATTCTGCAAAAAGAAAGAAGCCATGCCTACCCAGTCACATGGCCATGCCCACGTAGCCACTGCCACAGAACCGGTTGTTCCAAAAATTGAATCCCACCACTGGTTGGAAATCTAGTCCCTACTTAATACAAAGAAAATTTAATGGAAAGTGTCAAATTGTTTGCTTCAGTTTTCATGGAATACTATTGATTTTTAGGGTAATAATAACAAATTACCCCAAATCATTCACTAGATATTTATCAGTGTGCTTGTGTAATACCTAAGTTGTTCTGTTCCTGCAGCTTTCAGAGATATATTGTACATTTTTAAGGGGGGGGGGGATTAAAACAGCATAGACTTCCAACCATTTAAACTCCAAAGCCATCCACAATAGACCAACCAAATCTTAATGTCATCCATTACTATAATCGATGTTTCAACAGTACTGTGAAAGCTCATTAGAGAGACAGTATTTCAGGTTTATGAAAGCTCCTTTTCACAAAAAGTGAACCACAAAAGTCTACCGATAGAGTTGTCTATAAAGTATCCACAGATTGAATTCTTTTGGGGAAAATGACCATCAGCCTTTTCTCCTGGATCATATGGGATAAGAAGGTGGTGTTGGAGATATCCAGGCCTGCCTCCATAAGAACATCTAAATAGCAAGAGCACTTAGACTTATATCCTGCTTCACAGTTTACAGCCCTCTCTAAGCGGTTTTTATAGAATCAGTGTATTACCCCCCAACAATCTGGCTTCTCATTTTACTGACCTCGGAAGAATGGAAGGCTGAATCAACCTCAAACTGGTTAGGATTGAACTCCAGGAATGAGCGATGGGTTAGCCTGCAATACTTCATTCTAACCACTGCACCACCATCATGGCTGTAAACAATCAACTTCTGAGCCTATCACTTTGGTTTCATTCAGGAATTGCAAGTACTTTGAGGAAATCCTAAATCACCTTTTACCTGTAAACTACATTGTACATGTCATGAAAAACCCAGGAAATAGCATGAAGGAGGGACATCTGAGGGAGGGAGTGTTAAAACAGTCAGGAGATCAGCTGGGCTATTACAGTCGAAGCCCCTTCCATTTTGTACATCCCAATGCACTTACTTCCTAAAAGGATGAAGCTTCAGTTTTCTGGTAACAGCTATCATCTTGAAGTAATTGATCCACCATCCTAGGGAGATGCCCTTGGATCAGTGGTGGTATTCAGCAGGTTCTGACCAGTACTGGAGAACCAGTAGAAGAAATTTTGAGTAGTTCAGAGAACCAGCAAATCCCACCTCTGACTGGCCTTGCCCCCATCTATTCTCTGCCTCCTGAGTCCCAGCTGATCGGCTGGGTCTTCTTTTGTTGCCTTGCACAGGAGAACAGAGCTGGAAAGCAGGTGGGGTGGGGTGGGGAGGGAATGGAGATTTTGCACTAATCTTCCCCTGCCATGCCCACCAAGCCACGCCCACAGAACTGGTAGTAATTTTTTTTGAATCCCACCACTGCCTTGGATGTAGGATTACATAAATCAAAGTAATAGAGTAGCTTATCCTAACCAAATGTCCCTCTGTTATCCATCATTTGTGAACTTCCCAGCCAGCTTCCAACAAGCAGCCATTGGGGGAAGCCAGATTTGATTAATGAGTGTATGTTTCACTTAATAATTGCAGTGGTTTGTTTAACAACTGTGGCAAAAAGGTTGTAAAATGAAGCTAATTGTGACTGAAAGGTTGAAGACTGCCTGTAAACTGTTTGTGTAATTACTAACCACAACCTTATGTTTAGGACATCAATGCTTTGTTTTGTTTTGTTTATGTGTAAATGTTGGAGTTTGTGTGTGCCACCTGTTAATAAAAATCTAACCCTGGGTTTGCTTTCTTTATTATGGCATTACAGATGTTCATGTTGCCTTGAAATTAAGCTTGCTGTGATATCTCCATGCAGCTTTGATTGGAGTAGATAGCATCTTAACCTTGGCAATTTCAAGATATGTGGACTTCCAATCACAATGCTGGCTGGGAAATTCCAGGAGTGAAAGTTTATTATTACTTTTATTTTATATTAAAGTACACCATGTGTACAATGAGATTGGCTGAGCCTCCCTTTGTGCACATCTCTCCCCCAGTATAACTTCACAGTGAGGACAGAAGTCCCTAAACCAATCCCAACCTTATTATACTGTGTGACTTTGTTGTAGTCCACATAATTTTAAAATGCCATGATTCAAAACCGGTGGAGTAGAAGGTAAATTGGGAGTTGTTTCAGATCATTTTTATTGTCCTTTTCAAGCATCATTAGATGACTTTCTTCAGGCCTTATAAATGATTACACTGGTTCATTGGCAAATCAGAAGGTCAATCAAAGTAGTTCTGACTCAGCTTTGAGCCATATTATATTAAGAATTGAATAGGATGCTCTTTAATGTATCCATTTACAGTCTGGTTTGCCCAGGAGTAAAAAGGCTGGGATGCAGCCATATATTTTAAGTTTTAAAAGTGTTTGCATCTTGGAGAAAGTTGTTTGCCTGTTGCTTGGCACGATTTGAATAGTCCAGACATTTTGGACCAATGTTGCTGGAAAATTGATTCCTAATGCTTATATGTTATAGTATTAGTTTATTGCATTTATAGTTTATTGCATTTCAATAAAATCCCTTATCCAGAGCTATCAAATCTGCGCTAGAAAATCAGGATCATCATTAACAGGTACAGAAAGCTCTAACCCTCTGCTGCCATCTGGCTGTCATCTGGATTTTGCAGTCCACAACTGGTAACTAAGTGAATTGTGCACAATTTTAAGATCTTCTTTTGCCACGGTTAAGCAAATTACTGCCGTTGTTAAGTAAATCATATGGTTGTTAAGCAAATACAGCTTTTCACATTGACTTTGCTTGTTGGAAGCAGGCTGGGAAGATCACAAATGGCAATCAAAGACTTCAAGATTCTACAATTGCAATAAATATATGCTGATTGCCAAGTGCCAAATTTTGTTCACACGTTTATGGGCATGTTGTGCTGTTGTGGCTTTGAACAGTTAATAAATAAATGATTGTAAGTTGAGAACGACCTGTACTTATAGCTTTTAACTTTGGAAAGAATGTAAACCATGTCCAGAATAAGTCTGCAGCTGGCAGTGTTGAACACAGAAGAACAGAACAGGACAGAACAGAACAGAATAAAAAAGAACAGAATTCTTTATTGGCCAAGTGTGATTCGATATACAAGGAATTTGTCTCTTGTGCAAATGCTCTCAGTGTATACATATAAAGAGCAAGTAATAGGTCATAGGTCATAAATTATAGTTATAATCATTAATCATCAGTTGCAAACAACAACTGAAAACAGTAGGAAAAGTCAGTAGGAAAGATGAGAAAAGGTGAGAAATGACTGTACTAATTTCCTTGTTTCCTTCATACTCTACATAAATGACCTCTGTGATCATATTAAGAAAAAGTTAACAGGCCATAGTATTCTTCTGCCACGTTGCATTTTCCTTGATGGAAGAATATAACAGAAAATGACAGAAATCCCCAGAGCGAAAAAGACAAGATGGCCGTCATAAGCACCATTTCTTTGATCTCAAACTCATATAAAATGCCGGAGTCTTGATTGCATCATCATGGCTGCCATTTTGACATTTTTATGACATTCCTGGCAATGTCTGATAAGGGTACCTCAGGCATTGCAATAAAAAAATTATGTTTATTTTTGGTAAGCATTTGCTTAGATAATGATTATATTAAATACGGGAACAAATAACATATAAGTGGCAGCATCTGGCTGACCTCACACAGCTTGGAAGCTAAGAGATCTGGCCTATAAGTGCATTTCCAGGTAATCTTTGACATATGACCGCAATTGGGATCAGAATTTCAATTGGTAAGGAAGCTGGCCATTAATTGAATCACACCCAGTGATGGGATTTGAATAAGTTAACAACCGGTTCTCTATCTGGGTAGGTGTGGCCAGTTGGTCATGTGACTGGGTGGGTGATGTCACACATCACACTCAGCCCCACCTCCTGGTTACTTGCCTCAAAGGCAGAGTAGGATTCAGCCAGTTGGGGCTAATCCCACCACTGGCAGGTCCTGCCCCCACTTGTTTTTTGGTCATTTTTTGGCTGTTTTTAGGCTGTTTTGGGGGCCATTTCTAGTCCATTTTTCGAGCATGAAAAAGGCCTGAAAAAGCACAGAAAATCAGCATGTAAATAGACTGGAAAACAGGCCAAAAAACAAATGGGGACGGGGCCAGCCAGTGGTGGGATTAGCCCCAACTGGCTGAATCCTACTCCACCTTTGAGGTGAGTGGCCAGAAGGAAGGGCTGAGTATGATGAGTGACATCACCTACCCAGTCACATGACCAACCAGCCACGCCTACCCAGCCAGAGAACCGGTTGTTAACTTATTCAAATCCCACCACTGGGGTGGAACCAGCCAGTGGTGTGACTTGGCCGTTCATCGAACTATACAGAATCTTAACTACCGGTTCATATGAACCAGTGTGAACTGGCAGCAGTTGGTCAAACTGCTAAAATAAAATACAAAAAAATACAATAAAATAAAAATTGGTTGTACCCAATTTTATGAGCTTTTAGCTACTGTAGTTAAGCAAATTACTGAAGTTATCAAGTGAATTACACAATGGTTGATCAAAACTGGATTTCCCTCCATTGACTTTGCTTGTCAGATTCTGATTGGAAAGTTTGCAAATGGCGACCATGTGACACTTCTCCCCAAGATGCTGTAACAGCTAGAAATACATGCCAGTTGAACACCTGAATTTTCATCATGTGACCATGGGCATGCTGAGACAGTCATAAGAATGAGGAGTGGTCATAAGTCACTTTTTTCAGTACTGTTGTTACCTGGAACAGTAATTAAGCAATAGAATAGAGTAGAATAGAATAGAATAGAATAGAATAGAATAGAATAGAATAGAATAGAA
>BLBF01000048.1:6091692-6112065 GCA_015471245.1 Laticauda colubrina
AATAGAATAGAATAGAATAGAATAGAATAGAATAGAATAGAATAGAACAGAATAGAATTCTTGGCCAAGTGTGGTTGGACACACAAGGAATTTGTCTTGGTGCAAATATTCTCAAATGGTTGCAAGGATTTATCTTTACTTCAATATACGTTCTGTTGAAATCCATAGAATTTTCCTGGAAACATAACCTGAATTTACTTACTTATTTATTTATTTAATTTATATTGCCGCCTATTCACCCATGGTGACTCGAGGCGGCTTACACAATGTAAAACCATATTTAAAACAAAAAATAAAAATGAAAACAATAAAAACTAACAAAAAGAATCAAATAAATTAGTAAAGTACAAAAGAACAAAATTTGAGAAAAAAAAAACGAAACAAAAAATCAAAAATCAAAAACTAACTCCCACCCCCCGCCCCGATGACAGAAGATCACACGAGCCATTTGATGAACTCCATCCCTCTCTGGGTTCCCCAGGCCTGCTGGCAAAGCCAGGTCTTCAGTGCCTTTCAAAAGAGTATTAGTCAGGGGGCCATTCTAATCCCTGGGGGAATAATGTTCCAGAGAAACACAGCCACCACAGAGAAGGCCCTTCTCCTGGATCCCACCAGTTATATCTCCCTCAGGGGTGGGACCCTCAAATGCCTCCTTGCTCTAATGGGTCGGATAGATGTGACTGGCAAGAGATGTTTCCTTAGATAACCTGGACCCAAGCCAGGAAGGGCTTTAAAGGTGACAACCAGGTGAATTGATATCTACAGGATGCTCAATATCATAAGAAGTAATCATTCGGTAAACTTTTTAATCAGCCATTTTTACTTTTGTTTATTAATTTCTCCAATTTATTTACCACCCACATCAGGTGACACAAAAGTAATCCCTTGAACTTCTGACAAATACTGAGTTGGACTGAATGCTGATAATTGTTATTTCCCTTTTTTTAAAAAAAAAGTTCTTTAAAAAAAAGACCGGAAAAATGTTTTTGTAGAAAAATCATCTACCAATTGTAAAAACATAAAAATGAAGAACGCAAATTTTTACATCTATGACAGGTAACCAGAGGATCATGTAAGAAAGAAGCATTACTGCAGCAAAATTCCAGGAAATGAGGAGTCAAGGTTATTTGTAAAATGTATTAGCCCCCATCTCATCACATGGTAGCTATTTTTCCTTGGAATAGGACAACGGAGTTGAAATTACCTACTTTTTAACAGTTGATTTCATCTCTTTCACCACGTCTGCCAGATAAGGAGCCCAGGTTGATGTATGTGATGGGTATTATATTTAATGGGAACAATCCTGTTTTATTGGAATATTTCCATATTTATTAGATGGTTGCTTTGCCCGTTAGAATCTAAATTGCACTCCGGTCAGTAAGATCCTGAAATGACTTCTATTCCTTACTTTAACTAAGGAGGTTTTTTTTTAAAGGATTACAAGTCATTCTTAACTGTAGGCAGTCCTTGAGTTATGACCACAACTGAGCCCAACATTTCTATCACTAAACAAGACAGTTGTTGAGTATTGCCCCATTTTATGACCTTTCTTGCCACAGTTGTTAAGTGAATCACTGCAATCGTCATGTTAATAGCATGGTTGTTGAGTGAATCTGACTTCCCCATTGCTTCTCATAAGGTCACAAAAAGTCATCACATCAACCTAGGACATTGCAACCATCAGAAATACATGCCAGTTGCCAAGCATCCAAATTTTGATTGTGGGACCATGGGACTACTTGTTGTAAGAGTGAAAAGCAGACATGTCTTTTTCTTGGCTGTGGCAACTTCAAGTGATCACTTAAATGGTTGTAAGAGGGCTACCTCAACTATGTACAATTAAAAGTACATAACATTTTGGCATTAGGGGACCATGTAAATATCAGAACATGACTCTTAAAGTGGGATTTCTCTTAAAGTCTAGATTTTTAGGGGGGAGTCTTTTTAGGGGGGAGTTCACCTTCCCCTTAAAAAGCCAGACTTTAATAGTTTTCCTGAAGTTCAGCAAAGTGGGAACAAGCCTGAATGAGCTGCCATTTATTCTCCAGGGAGGGATAAACATTGAAATTGAACAGTCTCCAATGGAAAAATCAATACTTTATTTACTCAGATAAACCTACAAACAATATTCCTCAAAAATAAATCATATTTTTCTACTCATATTTGTCTCCTGGTGAGTACACACTTTGTGTCTCTCTTTCTCACACACACGCGCGCACACACAAACACACATTCTTAATCACATACAGTCTCATATGTGCATTTGCTTGAGGCCAAAACAATGCTCATAAAATGTATATCAGTCCTGCTGTACTTTTGCATCTTGGAGACACAAGTCCAAAGCTGAGAGTGAGAATATTAACTTGTAGAAGAGACATCCAACATGTATTTCAATTCATCACAAACTAGGAAAGCCGCATCGAAATGTAATGAAATACTATTAATCACACTTCTGTGTGAAATATTCTGTAATTATCCTGAACACAACCACATACAGCATGTTTTTGTTATGGTAGTTTAACTAGATAATTAGAATTAAAGATATTCAGTTGTTGGGATCATATGTGGGCTTCTAACAGCTTTGCAAGAATTTGTTGGCTTGTGCTACAGAATTAGCTCAACTTGGCCTGCATTGACAGTTGGGATAAAGACAAAGCAACTTCTCTAACAAGAAAAATTTTACACAAGAAAAACTAAGAGCCTGTGACTGGGTAGCAGTCCCATACATACTTACATTACAGTAAATCCTAAAAGGATAATATGGGTACTCCTCGACTTATGACTACAATTGAATCCAACATTTCTGTTGCTAAGTGAGACAGTTGTGCATTTTGCCCCATTTTACAGTTGTTAAGTGAACCACTGCCATAGTTGTTAAGTGAACCAATGCACGAGTTTAGTTAGCAAGTAAGAGTTTAGTTACTCTTCAATATCTTTATTAATGACTTAGATGAGAGAATAAAAGGGAAATTTACCAAATTTGCAGATGATACTAAGCTGGCAGGAATAGCTAACAAGAAGATAGGCTCAAGATCCAGATGGATCTTGACAGACTAGAACACTGGGCCCGTTGTGGGAGCATCATCACTTGAGACCTTCAAGAAGAGATTGGACTCCCATCTGTCAGAAATGGTGTAGAGTTTCCTGCTCGGTCAGGGGGTTGGACTAGATGACCTACAAGATCCTTTCCAACTCTGATTATCTGTTATCTGTTAAGGTTATAAAGTGAATCTGGCTTCCCCATTTACTTTTGTTTGTCAGAAAGTCACAAAAGATAAATCACATGACATTGCAACCATCATAAACATGAGCCAACTGCCAAGAATCTAATTTTGATTATGTGACCATAGGAATGTTGCAGTGGTTTTAAGTGTGAAAACCAATCATAAGTCACTTTTTTTTCAAACAATCACTAAACAAACAGTTATAAGTTGAGAACTATCTGCAAGTAAAAATGTCAAGAACATCCTGAAACATCTGCATGCATTTTTGGCCAAAATGAATTTGTTCCAACCTCTTAATATGATGGCTGTTTTTCACACAACAGAAACTCCAAATCCTCCACTACCAAACAACAACAACAAAATATCTCTACCAAGGACCTCCCAGACTCCTGTACATACTTCAGATGTCTTAAAACCATCAATGAAAATGAAAATAAAATCAAATGCTACATCAAATGTGACAATCAAGCCTACCTTGACTACTTAAACTTAAACAAAGACGTAGCTGATCTCCTAAAAGCATCAGATACATTTCCTTGTCTATGTCCATCAAGTTTTCCTAAGCTAAACAAACTAAGTACCCTGCCTGACAGAGTTGATAGCAAAGAATTACTCATGCACTCAACAGAAAAATGCTTAGCAACACATTTTGAAATAATTATACGAGAAAGCCTAATTTCTCTTGAAAAAAAAATACAGCACTGATAAGCGACTACCTATCAGTTCAAAATCAAATCCCAGCCCAACAACCACTACTACAACTGGTACCCCAACTACAATCACAACTATAACCAAAAATAACTACCATACCACAACCACAAATTACTATCCCATCAAATAATGATAATGATATCTTCTTACTCATCAGAGACACAATTGAACGTCCAAATGGTATCTTGAAGACACCAATGAATCAGATGACATCACCAAAATTTGTAATATCATAAGCAACTCAAATACAACAAACATTTCTCCTGATGATATCATTGAAATAACCAGAGATGGCCCTGAGTTCAAATACAATGATGGCTCGGTGGCCCCAAAATTTTGTAGAGCTGTTTGCAAAAATGAGTCCAGCAAATGCATATTCATTCATACAATAAACGCCATTGCAAAAACCAATCCCAACCACAAAAAAACTTCACTCAAGACCAGACATGCTGCAAAGAATCTACTCCTGTGAACTCCACAAAGAACTCAAAAGATGTCTAGACAATGGAGGGAAGGATCTGATTGTATCAAAAGCAAGTCACACAACCCACAACTCCACATCCAACCCTACCTCATCCAACCCACCATCACTCAAAACTAGACACGCATGCCCCTAACTACCTCAATTCCAACTACAATTGGCCTTAAATGCAAGCTACTCAATGCAAGAAGCCTTGTGAATAAAATACCTGAATTTCTCCTCTTACTAAATATGGCTAAATTCAGCATCATATTTGTCCGTGAAACATGGCTCAATGCATCTCTCCCTGACTCCATTACCACAGTAAGAGACTATCATGTTTACCGATCAGATCATGAAATCCGTAGAGAAGGTGGTGTTGCTATCTTCTATAAAAAGTCCTTACATCTAAAAACCATCCAAGTTACCCAAGAGCTTGCTCTTCCTGAGACCATAATCTGTGAACTATCCTTAAATATCACATTTTGATTCTTACTATGTTACAGAGCCCCTTATTATGACATTGAACATGTAAACAAGCTAAATTCACTACTAACATGGGCAGCATCCTGCCCACATGCTTTTATCTTTCTTGGTGACTTCAATCCATCTCACATTAACTGGACCCTAAACAAATATACAACTGGATCCATACATGCAACCTTCTACAATGTTGTAACAAACATTGGGGACTGGAACAACTGGTAACCAACAATACTAGACTTAACAACTGCCTCAATCACATCTTCTGCAATAGTTTGAATTCAATTTACAGAACACAAATTAAAGGATCTTTTTCCAACAGTGACCACAGCATTATTGACTTTTGTCTCAACTTACATCCACACAAAAATCAACACAACGATGTGATCCCCAATTATAACTTCAAAAAAGGCAACTATGATCTTAAAGACAACGATCTCTCATCCCTTGATTGGCAATTTCTATTTTCTGGATGCAATATTGTTGAAGACCATTACAGCATATTTTTACTTGAAGTCAAAAGAGTCATCAAACTATATGTACCAATAACAACTCCAAAAACCAGAAAAAACAGATTTATTCATAACAGTAAGGAAGCTTCAATCCCAAAAGAAGTCACTTTGGTGGAAAAACAAATCTGGACATGTTGCCAACTTTAAAAGCCGATACAAAAATTTATGCCAACAGATAAAGACTGAATGCACCAATTAGCACATTAAACAAGAAGAAAACCTACGCACCAATTCCACCCACACTTTCTACAATTTTGTAAACAACAAACTAAAAGACTCAAGGTCCATCCCATCCCTGAAAAAATCTAAAGACTGCAACAGTGACACTATTAAAGCCAACCTCTTTAACACATTCTTTGGCTCAGTATTTGTAAACAGCAATGGATCATGCCCAGTATTTCCTGCTTGAACCACAGACAACTACAATGATCTAATACACATTGATTTTACAAAGACAATGCTGAAAAAGCACTATGCAATCTAAAACCATCTCTTTCAACTGGACCAGACGGAATATGTGCCTACTTCTTTAAAAAGCTACCTACTGCCATAGCCGAACCTCTAAGCATAATCTTTGAAAAATCTTTCAGGACCAGCTACTTGCCGAAACTATGGTCACAAGCCACGGTCATCCCCATCTTTAAAAAGGGAGACTCCAACCTAGTTGAAAATTACAGATCAATCTCTTTATGTTGCATCACCTGTAAAGTCATGGAATCAGTTATTAACCAATCTATTATCCTCCACTTAAGAAACAAACAACCTACTCTCTAATAAACAATTTGGTTTCAGAAAAAAACTAACCTGCAATCTGCAACTCTTACACTGCAAAAACATATGGACTACACAACTCGATCAGGGCAAAGCAATAGATGCAATCTATATAGATTTCTGTAAAGCCTTTGATTCAGTGGTACACGACAAACTATTCCTAAAACTAAAATCTTATGGTATCTCTGGACACCTGCACAACTGGATAGAAGCTTTCCTGTCAAACAGACAACAAATGGTCAAAATTGGGAGCGTCCTATCAAATTCTGTACCTGTCAACAGTGGTGTCCCCCAAGGCAGTGTTCTAGAACCAACTCTCTTCATACTCTACATAAATGACCTCTGTGATCATATTAAGAGCAACTGTGTTCTCTTCGCTGACGATGTAAAGCTATTCAACACCACAGACAATACTGCTACCCTTCAAAAAGACCTCGACTATGTATCAGAATGGTCAAACAAATGGCAACTTCAAAGCTCAACAAATAAATGATCTGTCTTGCATATTGGCAAAAAAAATCAGAAAATAAAATACAGGCTGAATACTCAAGACCTTGTTGATGATCCAAACTCTGTGAAGGATCTTGGAGTACTCATCTCTAATTATCTAAATGCTATGTAACTACATAGCCAAAAAGGCATTAAGAGTTTTTAACCGAATCTTACATAGCTTTTTCTCTGATAATATTACACTACTAACTAGAGCATACAATACATTTGCTAGACCAATAATCAAATATAGCTTATCAGTTGGAGCCCACATTACATATCTGATATTAACACAGTTGAGAAAGTCCAGAAATATTTCACCAGAAGAACTATGCCGCCTTCAGTCCAATCTAAGTATAGTATATAAAACCATACATTGCAATGTCCTACCTGTCTATGAATACTTCAGCTTCAACCATAAAAATACAACAGCAAACAATAGATACAAACTCAAGGTTAACTGCACCAAACTTGATTGCAGGAAATACGACTTCAGCAACAGAGTGGTCAATGTCTGGAATATTCTACCTGACTCTGTGGTTTCTTCCCCAAACCCCAAAAACTTTAACCTTAAGACTGTCTACTATTGACCTCACCCCTTTCCTAAGAGGTCTGTAGAGGGTGTGCATAAGTGCACCAACGTGCCTAACATCTCTCTACTATTATTTCTTTTATTTTTCTTATATGTCTTCATGTATTCATAACTATGTTTTTACTTATACCTATTATCTTGTAAGCAATTGATAAACCAAATAAAATAAATAAATAAATGCTATGTTTGATTAGTGTTAGTTCAGGCAGGCATTGGGAGAAATCATGTCAGATTAGTAACTTGTGCTCTCCAAACCTGGAAATTTACTCAAAATTGCATAAAAGTGATCTTTCTTTAGATAGCAACACACATACCCATCAAGCATCACAATAGAGACATTTAAATTGCCTAAAGTTGTGAACTAAATATATTGAACTAAAATATATTCAAAATTCTTCAAAAGGATTCCCATTAAGCAAAAATTGATGATACTTCCAATTGAAATAACATGAAGATGATTCAGTGATGTTGTTTTTGTGATACAGGCAATTCTCAAGTTATGACAATTCGTTCAGCAAGCATTCAGAATGACAGTGGTGCTGAAGAAAGGAACTTGGACTATTCCTCAAAGTTTGATAAGACTTTTAGATGAGCAGCTTTGGATAATGAAGGAAAAGATTTGGGAGGTGACTAACTCATTTAGAAAACTGACTAATTCAGTGTACAAACCTAGAAAATAGGTGAATTAAATCACCAAATTAAATGAGTTGTATATTAAATTCTTTGAAGGGAATAAAAAATAATGAACCCATAAATGGATTTAGATCAAAAACGAACCTCCTCAAAATTGTATGGATGAGATTGTCCAGACTGGAAATTTTGCTCAACATCTTACCTTAATCTTAAAGCTTTTGTACTTGCATAATGGGGGGTTACCTATTGACACATGCCTTTAATACTGGACAGGTGTATCTGTAGGTATTTAAGAAGATGCAGATGAAAGAGGATAAAAGTCAATATATGTCTTTAAAAACTCTAACAACCCTACCTGTTTGGGCTAAACTGTTCTTGATATCAGCAATGCAAATAGAAGAACAACAGTGGAAAAGTGGAAAGGCCAGTGGAAAATAATCCAGTCTCAACTGTTCTGCCTAGTTTTTCCAGAAATGTTCACAAAGTTTTCCCATTTTCTCTCAAATGTTCTGCATGTTGTCCATTGCAACTGGATTTCCCTCCCTCTCTCTCTCTCTCTCTCTCTCCCGCCCTCTCTCTCTTCCCCTCCCCCCTCCCTCTTTAATTTCCCAGACTTTGTGGTCATGGAAAGATCCCATTTTTTGGAACAGCAATGGCAGTAAGCCAACCAGAATATCTAGCTGAATTGAAAAGCCAACACAAGTGTAGAAGCGTGGGAAATCAGGAGAAAGGAGACCAGTATAACTTCAGCTCTTTATTCTAGGTATAGGTCTGTGTAGCCTTTAGCGAGCCGTAGCAGCTCTTCTTATAGAGCTAGCCGGCGGCTCTTACCCAATGACAGCTTTCTGAATCTTCTGCAATCGGTTCATCCAATCATGGGAGATTCCTTACTAACCAATCACCGTCGTGCATCTCGGCCAATCACAGTGCAGTTCGTTTCAGCCAATCAGGTTAGGGTATTACAAGTATGTTAATATGTAACACCCCTCCCTCTTGGTATGGTCCATCCTACGTGACGTAGTCGCGTAGGTAGGCAGGGCTTTTAGCTTGCCTACTTGACCTGCGCAGTTCAGTTGCTGCGTGGTCTTCAGCCAGTTCAGAAGTGTTTTGTTCGGAAAACACACGAGGTAGACCGGGTTCCAACAACAAATACTTTATTCTTCAACTAGTTAGTAAATAGGAACCCTTGGCTGAAGCCGAGGCCAGCCTTTTATACAGGCTGGCTTGCCTGCTTGCAGCCAATGGCAGTTGTTTAAATTTGCCGCTTTTTAGCAGCTCTTTGGATTGGTTCCTAGTGAACCAATCCAATGCTTATTTTATTTGACCAATCAGGTTTGCAGATTTGGAGTCACCCACTTTACATATAGAACACCCCTCCCCCCTTAGTTCAGTCCTACATGGTGACGTAGTCTCGCAGGTAGGCGGGGCTTTTCCGGACTCGACTTGACTTGCGCGGTTCATTCTTAGTGAAGACTTCGACCGGTTCGGATGGGGCTGCTGTGTCGTCCGTTCTTCTCCCTGGAACCGTCTGGAAGGGTGAGTCAGCCATTTTACTGCCGCCTGAGTTGGCGGTTTTGCCGCTCCCTCCCGTTTCCTCGGGGCAGATTGAGCTGGCCTGGCTGGCCCCTTCCGATGGGCTCTTCACGCAAGTCTCTCCAAACAGTGAGTCTTTTATTTGCTCTTTTTGTTCATATGTTTCATTGGTTTTGGTTTTAAACAGTTCTTTATTTATTTCTCGCCTTTCCCCCCCCCACCTTGGTTTGCAATTCACTGGTTTTTTCGGTGAATGTTTGTAAGTCTGTGGTTCTCTCTATAATTCGGGATCGAAGCTGGTCTATGTGCCGCTTCCATTCCCTGTCATCCTCTATTTTTAATCTGTAGGATTTGGGGCCTGTGATTTGGGTAATCTGTCCTAGTTGCCATACCGGGTCCCCGGTGAAGTTTTTAGTGTATACCAAATCGCCTATTTCGAATTGTCTAAACCGTGTAGAGGAGTCAGGGGGGTTTTTTGGGGTAAAATTTGGGTGTAACCTATCAAGGTGAGATCTTAACTTTCGCCCCATAAGTAATTCCGCTGGGGACTTGTTGGTTATGGTACTGGGCGTTATGTGCTGGAGTGTGAGCAAACGGTTTACTTTCTGTTGGACATCTCCAGCGTCCATTCTTTCTAAACCTTCTTTAGTAAACCGGACCATTCTCTCAGCCCTGCCGTTCGCAGCCGGGTGAGCCGGCGCGGTTAGGGCATGTCTTATACCTAGGGAGGCTAGGTATTGCTCAAATTGTATGCTGGTTAGCTGTGGCCCATTATCTGAGACAAGAACGTCCGGTATGCCATGGGTGGCAAAAAGGTTGTCCAGCTTTTTAATTACAGTTTCTGTTGTCGTTGATGGCATAACTTTTACTTCAAGCCAATTCGAATAGGCATCAACGACAATCAGAAAGGTATGCCCCTTGGTAGGACCCGCGAAATCAATGTGTATTCTTGACCAAGGTCCCCGAGGGGTTTCCCAGTCCTTAACGGGTGCTTTTGGTGGGGACGGTCTAATTGCCTGGCATTTGTTGCATGAGCTTACCCAATACTCTATGTCCTTATCAATACCCGGCCACCAAACATAACTTCTAGCAAGGCTTTTCATCTTAACCATTCCTGGGTGCCCTTCATGTAACAACCTAAGTACCCTGGGTTGTAATTTGGCAGGGATTACCACCCGATCACCCCACAACAAACACCCCTTTTGGATTGAAAGTTCAGTCTGTCTGGACCGGAAAGGTTTAAAGTTTTCAGTTTTTTGATTCTCCGGCCAGCCTTTACCTACCCAGCTAAGAACGCGGGCAGTCAATGAGTCTTTCGCGGTGGCTTTGGCGACATCATAAGCTGATATGGGTAGATCGGGGCAAGTCTCAATTTGTAGCGTTGTCATCGCTGGTGCCGGGTTTTCATCGGTTGCTCATAAGGGTGCTCTGCTCAGAGCGTCCGCATGGGAAATTTGTTTCCCTGGCCGATGTGTCAGAGTGTAGGAATAAGCTGCTAGGAACTCTGACCATCTCGTCATTCTTGGGGACAGTATATTAGGTGTTGGCTTGTTTCCCGCCAAAATCCCTATTAGCGGTTTGTGATCTGTTATGATTTGAAAAGTCAGCCCATATAAGTATTCGTGGAAGCGTTTTACTCCAGCGACAATTGCTAGAGCTTCCCTGTCCAATTGGCTGTAATTCCGCTCGGTTTTGGATAGAATCCTACAGTAATATGCGATGGGTGCTTCTCTGCCATCAGGTAGTTGGTGGCTCAGGATGGCACCTACTCCGTATGGTGAGGCGTCGCAGGTTACTCTTAATGGCAGTGTGTTGCTAAATTGGATGAGAATGTTTGTTGATGTCAGCAAGCTTTTAATATTTTGGAAGGCTTTTTTTTCTTTGTAACCCCAAGTCCAAGTTGCCTTCTTGTCTAGCAGACAGTGTAATGGTTCTGCTATAGTGGCTTTGTTTGGCAGGAACACATTATAAAAATTAATTAGTCCTAAAAATGCTTGTAGTTCGGTTTTATTTCTTGGTTCAGGAGCGTCTTTGATTGCTTTAACTTTTTTGTCTGTAGGGTGGATACCCTCTCCGTCTATTGAGTAGCCCAGGAATTCGATGCTATTCTTAATTAAACAGCACTTTTCTCTTTTTACCTTGAGGCCAGATTCCCTAAACTTAGTTAATACTTCTTTGAGTCTTTTCCTTAATTGAGTTTCATCTCTGGCCGAGATTAGGACGTCGTCAAAATAGGGAACGACTCCTTGTATGCCATTTAGAAGGCGTTCCATCAGACTCTGGAAAACGCCAGGGGCCACGCTTACTCCAAATTGGAGCCGGTGACATTTGAATGCGCCCTTATGGGTGACTATAGTCTGTGCTTCTGCTGTTTCTGGGTCCACTGGGAGTTGTTGATAGGCTTGTGCCAAGTCGAGTTTGGCGAAAACTTTGCCTTTTCCCAGGGAATGAAGCAAATGCTGGACTACTGGCACCGGGTATGCGCTTGGTTGTAATGCGTGGTTCAGGGTAGCCTTATAGTCACCACAGATTCTAATGGACCCATCAGGTTTTATTGGTGTGACAATAGGCGTTTCCCACTTGGCATGGTCCACAGGTTCTAACACCCCTTGGGCTATTAATTTGTCCAGATGTTCCTCTATTTTTGCCTTTAGTGCAAAAGGAAATCACCTGGCTTTTATTCTCTGTGGGGCTATTTGGGGGTTTAGATTGAAAGAAATGGGATTTCCCCGATACTTGCCAAGTGAGCCGTCAAAAATGTCCTGGAATTCTCGGATGAGGTCGTCTTCCCAGCCGGTTGTAGTCACTCGATCGACCCCGGTCATCCAGATGCCCAATGGCGTGAACCATTCGATGCCCAGGAGGCTTGGTCTGTCTTGGTCGACTATGGTCAGTGGAAGCACCTTGAAGTGATGTTTGTAGGTGACTCGGAATTGTCCCATGCCTACCCACAGGGATTTGGTTTCCCTGATAGTCCTTGAGAGTTAGGTGCTTCTTCTTCAATTCTTTGGGTTTGATACCTGGGACTAGCGGACTAGCTGTCTTACTGTGTCCCACGATACCATGGAGAGGAAGGACCCCGAGTCCACTTCCATCTTGCAGTGTTTTCCTTCGATTTTCACGATGACTTTAATTTTCTTCCCACTTTCCGTCTGAGCACTCTGTATAATGACAGTTTGGTGTGTATTGGCTCGCTTCTCTTGTTGTCACTTTCTCTCGGCTCGTTTAGGCTCAGCTCGTGTTGGGGAATTTCTGCGTCTCGTCGGGCTGTAGTATTTTTTGTTCCTGTAGACCTTCTCGATGTGCCCTCATTTCCTGCAATGCCGGCAGATGGCATCGAGAAATCTGCATTCGGCTTGGGGATGGTTTCCTCCACAGCCAGCGCATTCCCGCCAATTTCTTCTTTCGCGCTCTTTTCTGTTCGTGAGCAAACGGTGGACCTCGTCGTCTTCTTCGCTTGATTCGAATGTTTCACCCGACTCTTCGTAGTGGGTTGTGGTGGCAGGCTGCTTTCTGTCTTTGGTTGGTGTTTCTTCGCTGTGTGTGTTCATCTTTTTTATGGCTATGGCAGATTTTTTCGTGGCTTCAGCGGCTGTGGTTTCCGCGATGGCTTCGGTAGCGGTGATGTTGGGCTTGTTGAGTAATTTACTCTGTGTGGTCGAGTCTCTCAGGCCCAACACCACGCGATCCCTCATTGCTTCATCAATGTTCAAAAATTCACACTCACCCCCTAATTGTCTAAGGGCAGCGATGAAATCGGCAACGGTCTCTCCCTCTCTCTGGTCTCTGCGGTAAAATTCGTGTCGCTTTATTAAGTTTGACACCATCGGAGCGTAGTGTCTTTGCAATTCTGTCCAAGTTAGTTGCTTAACGTCCCGAGGCTTCGCAAGGGCCTTTGCCATCTTGAAAACTGTTGGCCCGCAGTGCGTCAGGAATACAGCTCTCTTGCGTCTTCCATTTCATTGCTCTCCAAATACATTTGGAAGCGATCAGCATAGGAATCCCAATCCTCTTCATTGGGATTGAAGGCTGCGGGCGGTGCGTTGTTTCCAGACATCTTGGTTGTAATCTGGACTTCTTATCACCGCGTGCAGGTTTTTCCATTCAGGACGATCCCATCCTCGTTGCCAGTGTTTTGTTCGGAAAACACACGAGGTAGACCGGGTTCCAACAACAAATACTTTATTCTTCAACTAGTTAGTAAATAGGAACGCTTGGCTGAAGTTGAGGCCAGCCTTTTATACAGGCTGGCTTGCCTGCTTGCAGCCAATGGCAGTTGTTTAAATTTGCCGCTTTTTAGCAGCTCTTTGGATTGGTTCCTAGTGAACCAATCCAATGCTTATTTTATTTGACCAATCAGGTTTGCAGATTTGGAGTCACCCACTTTACATATAGAACAAGAAGGGATCTTCATTGCTCCCGCTCTTCTCCATGGAACTGCCTGGAAGGGTGAGTCAGGCCTTTCACCGCAACTCCCACCCGGTCTACTGGGTTTGGTCGAGTTGTCAGCTTCTTTGTTCCCGACCAGTCTTTCCGGGGTGGTTGAGCTGGCTTGACTGTTCCTTCCAGGCGAGGTTCCAAGTGGGTCATCTTCCTCTGGTAACCTTCGGCTGCCTTCATTTCCTGGTGAGTATTGTTGGTTTCTTCTTTTATTTAGCGGTGTTTGTATTTCTGGTTCGCTTTGCATTGGTTGGGCCCGTTCGGTTTGTCGTTGTCTTGTAGTCTTATTTTCTCTTTCTTTTTGATGATTGTTTGGGGTTCCCCCCCCCTCTTGTTTTTTTATTAGAGTCTGTTTGCGAGTTTTGTGGGTTTTCGGTGCTGTTTAAATTTATTCTTGATCATATTTGGTCGACATGCGGTTTCCAGTTTCTTCCGTCCTCTGTTTCCAGCCGGTACGACTGGAGGCCTGTTACCTGGGTTATTGTAGCAGGTACCCATAGTGGGTCCCCTGAAAATTTATTAGCGTGGATCGTGTCTCCTGGCTTAAATGCCCGGTACTGGCTGGATGAGTCTGGTGGTTTTTCTGGATTGTAAGTCGAGTGAAGTCTGTCTAGATGGGATCAGAGTTTTCTTCCCATCAGTTCTGCCGGGCTTTTATTTGTTTTGGCACTTGGTGTTATGTGCTGTATTGTTAATAGTTTATTTATTTTGTTGTGTATGTTACCAGTGTCCATCTTTTCGAAAGCGCCTTTGGTGTATCTGACCATTCATTCCGCCCGCCCGTTCGCCGCTGGATGAACAGGCGCTGTTAATACGTGTCAGCTTCCCCATTCTGCGAGGAATTGCTCGAATGCCAATGCCGTAAATTGTGGCCCGTTGTCAGATACTATCAAGTCAGGTAGGCCATGGGTGGCGAAAAGTCTGTTTAGTTGTTTTGTAACCGCCTCCATCCTGGTAGATCGCATTAGGCTTACCTCCAACCAGTTGGAGTAAGCATCTACTGCGATCAAGAAAGTGTGCCCTTTTGGGGGTCCCACAAAGTCTATATGGACCCTTGACCATGGTCCCCTTGGTGTTTCCCACTGGAGGGTTGGTGCTTCGGGCGGGTTTGGTCTGGATTGCTGACATTTGTCACATGTAGCCACCCAGGTTTCAATGGTTCTGTCTATCCCTGGCCACCATATGTAGCTTCTGGCTAGGGATTTCATTTTCACAATGCCTGGCTGTCCCTCATGCAACATGTGTAATTTTTTTTTTGTAAGCTGTCTGGAACTACCACTCTATCACCCCATAGTATACATCTCTTTTGGGAGGATAATCCAATTTGCCAGTTTCAGAAGGGTTTAAACTGGTCACTGCTTTCTGTTTCTGGTCACCCTTTTACCACCGCTCGTCTCTCTCGCAATGTCTGACGTGGTTGTTAGTAGGTTGGGCAATGTCTCTATTTGCAGGGTGGATGTGATGGGTGCAGGGTCATCTTCGTAATCTGTTAAGGGGCAATGGCTTAGTGTGTCGGCATGCGAGATGCATTTCCCTGGGCGATGTATTAGTTGGTAGGTATAGGTGGCAAGGAACTCAGACCACCTTGTCATCCGGGGAGACAGTATGTTGGGGGTGGCCTTGTTTCCCGCCAGGATCCCAGTAGTGGTTTATGGTTGGTGATGAGGGTGAAGTCCCTACTGTATAAGTACTCGTGAAACCGCTTCACGCTGGTAATTGCTGCAAGTGCCCTCTTGTTGAGCTGGCTATAATTTCTTTCTGCCTTTGATAGTGTTTTTGAGAAGTAAGCAATTGATGCTTCTCTCACATCTGGCAGGGTATGGCTTAGTATAGCTCCGATGCCAAATGGGAGATGTCGCAGGGTAGGGTCTCACTGTACTGGATGAGGACTGATTGTGATGTGAGGAGGTCTTTTATGTTCCGGAAGGTGGCCTCTTCCCGCTTGCTCCAGGACCAAACGGACGTCTTGTTGAGCAACCTATGCAGAGGTTCCACTGTTGTTGCCTTCTGTGGCAAAAAGACATTGTAGAAATTGATTAGTCCCAGAAAGGCTTGTAATTCTGCCTTATTTTGAGGTCTCGGGGCTTCCTTTATTGCTTTTGTTTTTTTGTGGGTTGGGTGGATTCTGTCTTTGTCCACCAGATATCCCAGGAACTCAACCTTTTCAGTGCATAACTGGCACTTTTCTTTTTTAACTTTAAGTCCTGCATTTTTAAATTTTTGTACGACTTCTCTGAGTTGGCTTCTCAGTTGTCTTTTGTCTTTGGCCGCTACCAACACATCATCAAAATATGGCATGACTCCCTTAATTCCTTGGAGTAACCATTTCATTAGATTCTGGAACACCCCTGGTGCCACACTGACTCCAAATTGGAGCCTTTTGCACTGGAAAGCCCCCCTGTGGGTCACAATAGTTTGCGCTTCCGCAGTCTTGGCATCAACGGGCAGCTTTTGATATGCTTGCGCCAAATCGAGCTTCGCAAAGACTTTTTCTCCCCCAAGTGAGTGTAGGAAGTGCTGTACCACCGGAACTGGGTATGCACTTTGTTGCAGTGCGTTGTTGAGTCCCACAAATTATAGTCCCACAAATTATCACAGACCCATCTGGTTTGATTGGGGTGACTATTGGGGTCTCTAGTGTGCATGATCTATTGGTACCAGGACCCCTTGTGCGATGAGCTTATCTAATTGTTTGTCTACTTTTGGTTTGAGGGTGAATAGAACTCGTTTTGAGCCAGATTGGGGCAATATTGTGGTTCAAGCTAAATGATATTGGGGACCCCCGGTACTTGCCTAATTGTCCGTCAAACACTTCTTGGAATTCCTTCATCAGCTCCTCTTCCCAGTCTGTTTCCTCGACATGGTTGATGCCCGTCACCTCGATCCCTAATGGCGTGAACCATTCCAGACCCAGCAGGCTTGGGCGGTCTCTGTCGACAATAGTGAGTGGAAGTACTTTTCCATGCCTTTTGAAGGTTAGATGGAAGTGTCCAATTCCTATTACGAGGATTCTGTTCCCCTGATAGTCTTTAATGGTGAGTCTCTGGTTCTCCAGCTCTTGTTTCTGTAAGCTGGGCATTAACCTCTTAATTGTGTCCCAGGACACCATGGTGAGATATGATCCAAAGTCCACCTCCATTCTGCACGGCCTGCCTTTGATGCTGACCTGCACATGTACTTTTCTTGTGTCTGAGTTGTCTGAATGGCTGATTGTGACCATTTGATGGGTTTCTTCCTGTCGTCTGGTCTCGCTGAGCCGCTTGCTTCGGTTTTCGCGGTTCCATCGGTTCTCTGTGAATCTGTCTCATTTTCTGAGAGGCGTGTTGTCGAGTCATCTTGGGCTGGAGTTCTGTTTGTTTCGGCAGACCTTGGTGATATGGCCCCGTTTTTCAGAGTACCGGCAAATGGCATCTAAAAACCGGCACTCAGAACAGGGGTGGTTGCCGCCACAACTGGTGCACCGGAAGCCCAACTTACGACTTCTCTGCCGGTCTCACTCTGCTTGCAATCTGTGGATCTCCTCTTCCTCATTGTCGGTGTTGGGTGATAGATTGACGTCCTCGTGGTGTGCCATTGTTGCTTTGTGACCAGTTTCAGTTCGTTTTTCGGGGGATGTGTTGATCTCCGATGTTGTTGGCTGGTCCCTTGCATTCATTAGTCACATCTTGGCCACTGATTTCTTCGTGGCTTTGGCTGTGGTGGCTTCAGCAATGGCTTCGGTACCTGTAATGTCTGCCCAAGCCATTAGCCTGCTCTGGAGCACGGGGTCTCTGAGACCGAGAACCACATGATCCCTCAGAGCCTCGTCCATGTCTGAAAAGCCACACGCACCTCTGATGTTCCTCAATGCTGCCATGAAATCCCTGATGCTCTCTCCATCCTTTTGATCCCGATGGTAGGATTCGTGGTATCCCGTTTTGATCCCGATGGTAGAATTTGCCGGATCAGGTTGGCATGGCTTGGGCATAGTGGTTCCAAAGTAATTGATTTAGATCTGGCCAAGTCATCTCCTTCACGTCCTCTGGCTTGGCCAACACTTTGGCCATCTTTAATACGGCTGGTTCGCAATGAATCAGGAACATAGCTCTCTTTCGGTGGTCATTTGCATCCTTGAGATTGTTGCTCTCGAGGAACATGAGGAATCTATCGATGTAAGATTCCCAGTCCTCGGTTGCTTGGTCGAATGGTGCAGGTGGCGAGTTGCTGCTTGTCATCTCGGCCATCTCGGTTTGCCACGTGCCCGACTGGTCTCTTTGTCTCAGAATCCCACCTTCGTTGCCAGTGTAGAAGCGCGGAAAATCAGGAGACAGGAGACCAGCGTAACTTCAGCTCTTTATTCTAGGTATAGATCTGTGTAGCCTTTAGTGAGTCGCGGCAGCTCTTCTTATAGAGCTAGCCAGCGGCTCTCACCCAATGACAGCTTTCTGAATCTCCCCCGATCGGTTCATCCAATCACGGGAGATTCCTTACTAGCCAATCACCATCGTACATCTCGGCCAATCACAGTGCAGTTAGTTTCAGCCAATCAGGTTAGGGTATTACAAGTATGTTAATATGTAACAAGAAGCCTCTGATTTTTCCACTACAAGACAAAGCTTTGGTATCCAACAAGTCATAGCCTTCTTGCAGATCTACCTTCAAAGCAAGCCAATCTGAAATGTATTCCACAGGACTTTTTCTGGAAGGTTTCCACAAAATCATCTTATCTAAGGCAAGATTGCAGAGATGAAGGACTAAAATCCCTTAATTTCTTGGGATGCAACAATGTTTTCGAAGACTTTAGAATGCCTGAACAAACCTGTTTTACTGTATATACTCACATATAAGCTGACTTTAGAACGCTTTTTTTTTTTTTTTCAAATTTGGGGGTTGGCTTATACGCGCATAAATCTGATTTCTGACACAAATGACATGACGATATGACACCACTTCTCAGATCACGCAATAACGATATTACCGTACAGCGATATATACATACAGCACATTTCTTTTTACTCTGGGTGCCTTCATTTTGCTTTTTCTACCACCGGATATAACACGCTCTGATTGGTTAGTCATTCACGTGGCCGCTTTAGTGTTTGGGATCGTCACATGCAGCTTTGTGTCCAGTTTCTCTGCATTTCTTTGTGTCCAGTTTCTCTGCATTTAGTAAAGTTCCGTAGTAACTATACCCATGTCTGATGTTAAAAGAAAAAGAATGTCTTATGCTGCTTCTTTTAAACTAGAAGTAGTGAAAGCTGCAGAGGAAACAAGCAACCTTGAAGCAGCAAGAACCTTTGGAGTGGATGAGAGCAATATTAGAAGATTATTAGAAGATTATTAGAATATTAGAAGACACTGTTTAATTTGTGAAAATAAATAAAAGTAAAACAGAACAATAACAGCTTTTATTTTCATTTATGCTCTTCTGCAAGCTTTTGCTATGATAAGTGCATATATTACCATTATATAACATCAGATTCTTTACATACCGGGTAATTAACTTAATATTGTTTCCTACACAAATGCTTTGATAATGAACCTTCATCAGTGCATTCATATTGATACTCTTTTGTTATTAGCCCAAACAACACATCATGGTATTTGGCGGTCGGGTTATATGTGAGTTTTTGCAAAATTCCTCATTTTGGGGCAGTTTTTTAAGGGTCGGCTTATATGCGAGATCGGCTTATATGCGAGTATATACGGTATGTATTAGACTAAAGATAAACACAGTGCCATTGAGGAAACTAATTTGATGAGGCTTTGCTCGGAAAAGAATATAAAGAGAGGGAGAAGGTGCAACCTGCTAACCTTATTTGAAAGTCCTGGGGATGCAAAGAGCTTCTTGGTACCTTTAAATATATTTATAGAAGGATCAGTGTAATGGCACCCAGAAATGAATTTGGCTGCCTTCAAGAACATGTCATAAAAGAACCTTGGAAGCTGCCTTAATTCCCCTATAGCAGGAATGCTAATAAATTGGCACCTAAAACTCAGTTGCTGGTACAGCAGAATATTGGGACCTAAATATCAGCTAATTAAGTCAGGCAGAGGCCATGAAAAATTTCAAAAGTTGGAAGTTAAATATTAATATCCATTTCAAACTTCCTGAGGAAGTGGCTTTGTGCAGAGGAGTAGAGATGGGGATATAATGTTTTGATATTTTAGATAGCAATATCTGTACAGGAAAGAGGGGTGAGGAAAATATGTATCTTCCCCCCCAAACACACACAAAGGCAGATAACACATCAAAGGAAGAATGGTGCAAAACTTATGGGAGGAAGAGAACAAGGATTCTTAAATTCCAATTTTATTTTTTTAAAAATCCAAGAATATAAAGAACATCTGAAATGGATAAAAGTTTACTCATCCTTGACTTGGCCTTTATTTTTTAATGGATGCAAAACCACATTCATTTTGTGTGTGTCTGTATTTGTTTGTTTGTGTGAGAAAGAAGTAGAAGAGGGAGAAGAGGAAGGAAGGGGAGAGAGAGAAAGAAAGAAAGAAAGAAAGAAAGAAAGAAAGAAAGAAAGAAAGAAAGAA
>BLBF01000048.1:6123856-6141460 GCA_015471245.1 Laticauda colubrina
GAATAGAATAGAATAGAATAGAATAGAATAGAATAGAATAGAATAGAATAGAATAGAATAGAATAGAATAGAATAGAATTCTTTATTGGCCAAGTGTGATTGGACACACAAGGAATTTGTCTTGGTATAAATACTCTCAATATACATAAAGAAAATGTAAATTCGTTAAGAGTAAAGAATCATAAGCTACAACACTTAATGAGAGTCATAGGGTACAATCAACAATCAAATCATACTAGGAAACAGTCAATATAAATTGTAAGGATACAAGAAACAAAGTTACAGTTCTACAATCACAAATGGGAGGGGATGGGTGATAAGGAGTGATGAGAAGATTAGCAGTAATAGTCGTGTACACTTTGTAAATAGTTGAACAGTGTTGAGGGAACTATTTGTTTAGCAGAGTGATGGCTTTTGGGAAAAAACTGTTCTTGTGTCTAGTTATTCTGGTGTGCAGTGCTCTGTAGCGTCGTATTGAGGGAAGGAGTTGAAACAGTTTATGTCTGGGATGTGAGAAGTCTGTAAATATTTTCACAGCCCTCTTTTTGACTCGTGCAGTATACAGGTCCTCAATGGAAGCCAGGTGGTAGTAATTGTTTTTTCTGCAGTCCTAATTATCCTCTGAAGTCTCTGTCTGTCCTGTTGGGTTGCAGAACCAAACCAGACAGTTTCAGAGGTGCAGATGACAGACTCAATCATTCCTCTGTAGAACTGAATCAGCAGCTTCTTGGGCAGTTTGAGCTTTCTGAGTTGGCGCAGAAAGAACATTCTTTATTGTGCTTTTTTGATGATATTTTTGATGTTAGGTGACCATTTTAGGTCATGTGATGTAGTAGAATCTAGAAATTTGAAGGTTTCTACTGTTGATACTATGTTGTCTAGTATTGTAAGAGGTGGTAATATGGGAGGGTTTCTTCAAAAGTTGACCACCATTTCTACGGTTTTGGGTGTATTCAGTTCCAGATTGTTCCGGTTACACCACGAGGCAAGTTGTATAATCTCCTGTTTGTATGCAGATTCATTGTTGTTCCGTCCAGAAAAATGTGAGGTAGACCGGGTTCCAACAAACAGAGTTTTTATTTAAGCAACCAACAATAACGGAACAGTCTGGCTAAAGCCGCGGCAGCCTTTTTATACAGGCTTTCCTGCCGCCATGTAACCAATTGCAGCTATTTGACTTTGCCGCCTTTCAGCGGCTCTTTTGGATTGGTTCTTAATGAACCAATCCAACACTGGCCTTTCTGGCCAATCAGATTAAGTTATTTGGAGTATACCACTCTATACAGAACAATTGTTGTCTCGAATGAGACCAATCACTGTTGTGTCATCAGCAAACTTCAGTATTTTAACAGATGGATCATTTGAGATGCAGTCATGGGTATACAGGGAGAAGAGAAGTGGAGATAGCACAGAGCCTTGTGGGGGGCCTGTGCTGATTGTACAGGTATCGGATATGATTCCACCTAGCTTCACCTGCTGCTTCCTGTCTGTTAGGAAGCTTATGATCCACTTACAAGTGTGTTCAGGTACCACTGGTTGGTTTAATTTACTTAGAAGAGTGTCTGGAATGATGGTATTGAATGCTGAACTGAAGTCCACAAAAAGGACCCTTGCACAGGTATTTGGATATTCAAGGTGTTGTAGAATGTAATGCAGAGCCATGTTAATAGCATCATCTGTCGATCTATTTGCTCGGTATGCAAACTGCATGGGATCAAACAGCAGATCCGTGATGGTTTTCAGGTGGGACAGCACAAGCCTTTCAAAATTTTTCATAATTACAGATGTTAGAGCAACTGGTCTGTAGTCATTCAGTTCCTTGATGGGGGGCTTCTTTGGCACTGGGATGATGGTAGAACGTTTGAAGCAGGAAGGAACATAGCACATCTCTAGTGATCTATTGAAGATTCAGGTGAAGATGGGGGCCAATTGGTCAGCACAGACTTTTAAGCAAGTAGGAGTTATCTTGTCTGGCCCTGGTGTTTTTGCTGGCTTCTGTCTGTGTAATAGATCTTGCACTTCTTTTTCTGTGTTCACCAGAGGTCATGAGCCCAATGGATTGGGGCCAGTTGTAGGAGGCTTGGCTGCTGTTGGTGTGTTTGAGATGTGGGTTGTGGAGATAGGTGGCTGCAGTTTCTTTTCAAACCAGCAGTAAAACACATTCAGAAATGTGTACCTGAATCTATGTACTTGAAGTTGCTACTTCCATAATAATTAAAAGTATTAAATCTATATTAATTAAACAAATTAATTAAATTCTCCATAAGTTAAATTTTGGTTGGGTTCTGTAGCAGTTTCCCTTGTCTGTTTTTCTTTTAATTTTCTGTTTAAATTAAATAATTAAATAGGATTTACATGACACAAAACAGCAAAATACTTGTATGAATAAATGTAAACTTTATTCAGCTTCTTACACAATACTCAGATGGGAATGTACAATTTTTAGGCTTTTGGCAGTTATAGGTAAAATATTTTTTGTTGAATTTGTGTTTTTTTATGATTTTTTAAAAACTGAAAATTGTTAACTGCTCTCATAGTCTTATATCTCAATACCCCATTCAGATGTATAATAACATATTACAATACAATCCATTTTTTATGTATTATATACTTGGCTAAACGTTACAATCAGTGTTGGATGTATATTTTGTGTATATTTATAGATATTGTACTCTCAAATTGCAAATGTAGATGTGGGTACTCTATTTTTCTTATCTTCATTTTTAAGTGCTTTGGTTTTATTGTATTGCGAACAGTTGCTGGGGTGTTTCCACAGTTTCACTGTACTTGTACAATGACAATAAAGTTCTTCAAAACTCAAAATATACGTCCCCTTTCGTTAAATCCAATCAATTGGCTTTCCTGTCCAAAACACTTGAATTAACTCTTGTTGTTTATCTGTAGATTTATGGATATCAAATTATTGTCTACTCTTAGTGACTATATAGATAGATTTTCTTTGTGAGATTATCTGTAGAACCAAATAACAAAAGTAAGCACAGCTATAGGGAGAAGCAAATTCCATAAAATCTATAACACCTATTTAAGTATGTTTTGATTGAAGCCATAATGAAAAGTAAGATCTATAATAGTAATCAGATATCTAAACTAAAGAATCTACATCACCATAGCAATGCTGTTCATAAATTCTCAACTAGTAAAAATTAATTTATAATCAGGCAGTATACAAGTTTAATAAATTATATTAAATTCAGAGAATGACATAATAATATGGACATTGCATAAAAAGTTTCCTAATGATCAGTAATAGTAAAGTAAATCCTAGAGTGCTTATAAAACATTAATGATTAAAATAAGAGAATGTGATAATATAATAGTGATTTAATGAAATGTAACTCAGTATTAGGATGAGAAGAAATGAAACAAAAGAAGCATAGCTCAGTTCTGCTGTAAATCTGCAATTTAAGGTAACTTTACTATGTTTCAATACAGAACAATCAAATAATATTTTTGGTATTTTCCAAAGAACAAGAGGTAATTCTAAATCTGTGTGAAATGAGGTAATTGGAAATGAAAACTGCTAAGAAGTGAAAAAAAAAAGACATAGCAGAAAGATTTTTTTAACTCAGCTCTTCGCAAAAGCGATTCTGATGAGATCAGGTTTCATAACAGCCCCTTAAACGATTTGAAAGTTTTGATTTCCTCTAATTATTTCTCAAGTGAAAGATTGATAATACTCTAGGTTTCCTAGTAAAATCAAGAAATGGTATTTGGATAAAAAGAAATCAAAATAATGGAGGAAGATTTTGTGTATGTTGGAGTAGTTAAAGAAGAAAACTAAGATACTGTATTTCATACCCGATCATTTTTCTTTTGTTTAGATGATGTACTTAATCCATGCCATTCCCCCACACCCCACTTATTTATTATTCAATTTTCCTTTTCAGTTAATTCCTGGGAATAATGTTTGAGCTTCTGCATGTGTTATGGAACAGTTTATTATTCAAATGCAAACTGCATGAGTTGTTGGTCACAAAACAGCTTGAAGCAGTTGCCAACTTAGTGTCATCGGCATGAAGGAATGTAATTGTAATCAAGTAGCCAGAGAAACGATTTTGTACTTGTGTAAATGCACAGCTTGCTTTCAGGGGGGAAATCCAACCAGATCAGCTTCTGCAGAAATTGTGATGCTATCGATATTGGTGGTGCGCAAAGCAATAGCACTGATGGATTCATGCATTCCAAGAAAGCAACACAAATACACACATAAACACATGCTATCTTCTGCCATGGTGAATGTTACGTTCAATGGCAAAGCACTTGCTGTAACAGATCCCCGAATGTTTGAATCACATACAGGTACTCCTTGACCATTTAGTGACTGTTCGAAATTACAATGGGAATAAAAAAAGTGACTTTTGACTGTTTTTCACTCTTATGATCATTGCAGCATCCCTTTGTCGCATGATCAAAATTCAGATGCTTAACAACTGACTTGTGTTTATGACAGCTGCAGTGTCCTGGGGTCAAGTGATCACCTTTTGTGACCTTCTGACAAGCAAAGTCAATGAGGAAGCTACATTCATTGAACAACTGTGTTACTAACTTAACAACTACAGGTTGTAAAGTAAAGCAAAGTTCACCAAACTGTCTCACTTAGCAAGATAAATTTTAGACTCAATTGTGGTTGAAACTTGAGGATTACCACTATCTTGCACCATAATAACTGTTTATATTAACTACTATACATTGTTGTACAGTACTGTTGTATTATAGTATAGGTGAGGGTGTCAAACTCAAAACCTGGGGGCTAGATCCAACCCAAGTGGTGCTTAGATATGGCCCATGGGAATGTCCTGTAAATAGTGAAGGATTGGCTTGCAGTGCCTCTGCCAGCTTGAGAGAGCTCCATTTTCACTGGCAGAGGGTTTCAGGAGGCCGTCACAGTAAAGTGCTCGGCCACCACAGGTGCCCACAACACAAGTGATGTCGAGTTGGCCATACCCACCCTGGCCACACCCACCCCAGCCCCCCTGAGGTCAAACACAACCCTGATGCAGCCCTCAATGAAATCAAGTTTGATACCCTGGTATAGGTGGAGATGGATATTTTCTTTTTAATTTTCTGAAAGAGTGTGATGGTGTGTGGCAATGGCCTTGAGACAAGAGGAAAAGCTGCAGACTAGACAATAGCTAGACAAATGGCAGCTGAGTCTGCAGAAGGAATGGGGACAAGGCAAACACCTTGGAAGGGACCCTCCCCCAGTTTCTTCGACCACAGAGGCAGGAGAGGGAGAGATTTGCAAAATTTATGTCCACTTTGCAAGGAGGTTCAGTCATATCCAGAAGCACTCATTCTAACTTTGCAAGGTTACATTCACAGAATCCACAAAGACCATTGCTGAAATGAATAATATTTCAACCTTATCAATATATGGCATTTCTTGTTTGAAAGGTTAAGTTGACCCAGATATGTTGTCCATCTTCTGTCTATTTAGGCACCGTTGACTCAAGATGTCAGCTGGACTCAGAGGAAAGCTGTAGAGAGAGTAAAAAAGATGACCTTGATGGAGATAGATTAGATGAATTAGCAAAACTACAAGGGGAAAAAGTATGTGTTGTATGTCCAAAATAAATGGAAGTGCAAAAGCAGCTGCAACTTCCCTCTAATTCAAATGAGCATAAGATGTATAGGAGTTTCAAAATATATGACAAGAATCAATGGGTGAAACTAATCAAGGAGAGAAACAGGGGTGGGATTCTACCAGTTGCACCTATTTGCTAGAACCGGTTGTTAACATTTTAAGCAGTTGGGAGAACCAGCTGTTAGAAGAAATTACTGGCCTAATCCTGTAAGAAAGGATTAGGAAGGAAACATTCTGGTGTTGCTTATAGAAACTGCCTCACTGTTAACCCTGATTACATTCTTGGCAGGACTAGACTTCCTCTCTCAGGAACGTCTCTGGAATTTTTCCTCCCTCCTTTGCTGGTACTTTGCTTGCATGGAATGACCATTCAAAGTTACAGTGGAACTGAAAAAAGTGACCTATGACCATTTTTCACACTTACGACTGTTGCAGCATCCCCACAGTCATGAGAGGGCTGGCGAGGAGATGCATGCCTTGATGTGAGTGATATTGAGTTGGTCACACCCAACCAATAACATGACCATCAAGCCACATCCACCCAGTCACATGACCAACCAAGCCACGCCCACCAACTAAGCTATGCCCACAGAACTAGTTGTTAAAAAATTTGAATCCTACCCCTGGAACACGGTATCAAACTCAAGGCCTGGGGGCTGGATCCAGCCCTTGGGGTGCTTAGATCTGGCCCATGGGGCTGTGCTGGAAACAGTGAAGGACTGGCCTGCAGTGCCTCTGCCAGCCAAAATGGAGGTCATTTTTGCTGGCAGAGGGTTGCAGGAAATTGTTGCAGCTGAAAACGAAGCTCGGAAGCCCGTTTTCTCTGGCAGAGTGTTTGGGCTACTTACAGGTGCCCCCGGCACGATTGACATCAAGCTGGCCATGCCCACTCCAGCCACATCCACCCCAACCCCCCAAGGACAAACACAACTGGCCCTCAATGAAGTCGAGTTTGACATCCCTGGAGTAGAAGACCTTCAGGGTCCCTTCCAACTCTGTTATTCTGTTATGAGGTGAAGGAAGTAAAGCAAAAAGAAACTTGCAAGTTTTTGTTACAGCTAATCTTAAAGCAGTTTTAACCTTCCTATAAAAGCGATTTCTTGATTTGGTCTATGCAGTGGGGCTGATATAAGCTCCCAAAATAATAAGGGTTCAAGGAAAGAGCTGGATTTGCAAAAGAGGAGACAAAAGATAATATGATCATAGTCTGCAGTTATCTAAAAGGCTGTGACATGCAAGCAAGGACAGAAATTTTTTCTACAGAACCTTGAAGCAGAAGAAAAGCCAGCTGGATGAAATGAAAAGAATCAAGTTTATACCAATATGCTTTATTTTATTTATTTATATTTTTATTCATTCATTCATTCAGTTTCATAGCTGCCAAGCTCGACCAAGTAATTCAGAGCAGCTTAAAATTCCACTGCAGCACCAGGAAAATTGCTATTCCTAATCCCTCAAATATTTACATTTCATGGTGAAGGAGATGCAGTCAACTTTAGGGGGCTTCTCAGGGCAACCATTGCAAAGAATACAGATGGTTATACATTTGATAGTTGTAAGCCATCTGGGCATCTCAACTCAAGGAAAAAGCTGGATCTTGTTTTGACCCTCAGAACTCTTCTCCAAATGTTTTAACAACCAATCATTAAAGTCATGAAACTCACTTCTCTCTAACTTGGTGCAGGACAAAAATCTTTTTTTTAATGTATTAAATTTATAGACTGCCCATCTTGCTATTCAAAACTTGATCGCATCCTCCTAATGCAAATTGCAAGAGCTAATTCTTATTCTTTTTCATCTCCATCCTAGAAAAAAAGGCATAGCTAATGTTAATAATATCTCCATAATGCAGCTGATAGACAATAGTTTTAATTCAGCTGGTTTTAGAGGTAGCTATAGGCAGGGATCCTGAAGTTTAAACCTTTCCTTCTTTGTAACACACTACAAATAGGTTGTGGCAGCATCCTGTATCCCTACAACATGGTCTTTTTCTCATTCCTTAGTCCACAAGGGAGACAGGCTACAATTGTGTCTCAAGATTGTTAAAATAGTATATTTCTCCCTGAAACAAGCAGCATTCGCTGCAAGATGTATAAAAGCTGCAATGCTTTGCCAGAAGCAAATTCACATATTTCTTGGCAGATGAGAGCAAAGAGGCAGTTTATCAATTTCAGCTGAATGCAAGCATGATTGCTTCCTTCCATCCCACCCCCACAACCTCTGCCCAGCCATTCTGCTGTGGTCTCTCTAAAGAAGCGAGTATAACAGCCCTTGTGTTGGTGCTCCGTTAGAATTGTGCAGCAGTGTAATCCTGCCCTATTGGTCTCCGTTCCATTTGCATAGAAAAAGACTGTCCAGGACAGCATTTGGTGGGAGGTGTACTGTAATAAGGCTAAAGCTTCTTTCAAATGCATGTTTTTATAATTTTTATTTATTTATTTATCAGATTTCTTTTTTAAATGCCCATCTCACTTACAGAGGGACCCTGGGCAGGCTACAAGTAAAATCAAACCATAAAAACAGTATATAAAATTTAAAAGGCAAAGATGAGTTTAAAAACAGTGTAAAGTTAATTAAAAGGTTGATTTAAGGCAGAGGGACACTGGCCAGCCTCCTGACTATAGAACCATATTTTTTACACCTCTGGGAAAGGTCAGGAGAGCTGGAGGGGGTGAGCTACATCACTTCCGGGGAAGGAAAAATATTTCACAGGAAAGGGACAATGGCAGAGAAGGCTCTGTTCCTAGACCCTGCAGAGTCAAAATTCTTTGACTGATGGGGTCTGCAACATACCTTCCCTGCCTGTTTGGATGGGACAGGCTGAAGTGACAGGGTGAAGACAGTTCCGCAGGTAACTTGGCCCATGCCATGAGGGAATTTAAAAATCACAACCAACATGCAGGAACTTGCAGGATGCCCTGAAGTGGTTTCCTCCACAGCTTAGACAAATGGGCTGAGACCATGGAGGTAGATTGGGGTTTGGCCTGTTCTCCCCTTGACTGGTTCTTTGCTGCCTGAGGCAATTTACATCATTAGCCTCTTCATAGCCTTCTTCTGAGGCTTCATCATAATGGATGGCTGAGCTGCTCTGGCTAATTGGATTTCCCTAAATTTCTTCTGCTGAAAGTGCTGACAGTTCAGCAGCTTGAGACTCTTCAATTGCTAATTTCAGGGTTAAATTCCCTTTAGCCAATAAACGCCTTTGTAGCCTTAAATCCCTGACTCCACAAACTAGTTGGTCTAATAACATGTCTTCCAGATAGTCTCTAAACCCACAATGCAAGGCAGCTGTTCATAAGGCAGCCATATACCCACTAATAGTCTCTCCCTCAGCCTGAATTCATCTCTTAAATTGCCTGGCAATTCGGGATGGCTTAGGGGAATAGTGGTTGGAAAGAATTTCCTGCAATTCTTCCCATGGAACAGTCTTAATTGAACATGGAACGAATAATGCCATAGCAGTGTCAAATACTGTAGCTCCGCAAAAACTTAAAAAGTAGGACTTTTTCCTAGGGTCAGAAAGGTCAGCAAGGTCTATGGCATGTAGGAAACAGTCAAATCGGTTTCTGTAGGACTTCCATGTTTCCGCTGTTGGTCTGAAAGATGGGAATGCAGGGTTCAAAGTCATCTCGACTCAGCCGTGCCGGATCTTTCGAGGAAAGCTGAAATTCGCACTCGCAAATAGTGACAGTAACTCTTAAAGTGACATTCAGCTCGGTGGTGACTTTGGCTCTTTTTGTAGTAACTTCGCTCAGCGACTCTTTGCCCGGTTGTCTCTTATATGTATCCCACCCTTGTCGCCAGTGTTGTGGAGCGGCAGAATAACCTGAGGCAAACATGGAGCAAACTTCAGCTTTTTACTTTATTGTAACAATAAAGGGTTGCCGCGGCTGCCATGCTAACAAGGCAGCCAGCTGGCGGACAACAGCTGATGCCGTTTGACAGCTCCCTTTTATAGCTGGCTGTCAAACGGCATCAGCCAATAGGAACGGTCCATGTTCCCACTGGAAACATGGACCGGAGTGAAAACTTCAGCTCAGTTTTTTCCGAACGCCACATATATAGAATTGTAGCTTTGTTGTAGTTATTACAATAACATATAATTACACTTCTTTTCTGTTCTATTTTTCTAATTTTTGTTGCAACATTTGTCATGACAAAAAGATGGAATTTTATTTTGGTCATTGTCCAGTAAAAATACAATCCATACAATGAACAACACAAAATGATCCCCAAACAGCAAGAACTATTAGCAACCATTTGTGGACAAAGTTTATACATATTATAGTAAAATTTATTTTAAAATATATTGATCCCAATTATTTAATAAATAGCACAGATAAAAGCTAACAGAGTGCCCCAGAAATTTAAATTAAAAAGGGGTGATCAACTGGTTATGAATGTTCCTGTAGAAAGAACAATGCAAAAGAACATATGCTATAATTTCTGTGTGTATCATAGGTACACTACCTGGTTTCATATTTATTATTTACTTATTTATTAAATTTATCTGCCACTTTTCTCATTGCAGAGCTATTTCCCTTCCAGGACATCTGTAAGAAGAATATTAAATCATGCAAAAGATAAAGCGCTCTCACACACACAATTCCCCATAACTAGGAATTGTAACATGATATAAACATGAGGCTGGTTAGATACTAACATTTGCAATTATATTGTGAAAGAAAGCAACAATTTCTGTTTGGTCTTCATTATTTCAGATCATATTGTTCTAGCGTTTTAATAGTTTTTTTTTCTCTTCTCTTTGACAATGTGTTTCACTGTCACTATTATTTTTGTGTTTTTCTCATTTGTGCTTTTTTTTGTGTTATTCATTTAAAGTAATATAAATAAATTTAAAAATATCTACAAAAAATCATTTGCAGCATCCAATAAAATCATAAATGAATTCAAAGTATATATTTTAATTCTGAGAAAATATTAAGATATTTCTATAGTTGCATCTTTAGGCAGTGTCTCTTACAAATATCATATTTTATATAAGAGAAATATAAAATTTAAGATATTAAAATTATGAACCTTAATCAAAATTCTGTGTAGCATCTTTTTATTGGGTAGTAATCATAGAAATGGCCCTTCCAGTACAGGCAGACTGATGTGAAAAAAAAATAGTTATATGGGCATTTTGAATCAAAATCATATGGCTTGAAAAATTAAGACCAGTTAAGATTTAAGGTTTTAAAACAAGCTTAGAAATATCTCTGGAAACAATAACATTCAGGGGTGGGATTCAAAATGTTTAACAACCGGTTCTGTGGGCGTAGCTTAGTTGGTGGGTGTGGCTTGGTGGTCATGTGACTAGCTGGGTGTGGCCAATTCAACATCATTCGCATCAAGGCATGCATCTCCTTGCCTGGCCTCTCATGACTATGGGGATGCTGCAACAGTTATAAGTGTGAAAAATGATCATAAGTCACTTTTTTCAGTGCCATTGTAACTTTGAATGGTCACTCCACACAAGCAAAGTACCAGCAAAGGAGGGGAAAAAAACTCCAGAGACATTCCTGAGACAGGAAGTCTAGTTCTGCCAAGAATGTAATAAGGGTTAATGGAGAGGCAGTTTCTGTAAGCAACACTAGAATGTTTCCTTCCTGCCTTCCTTACAGGATTAGGCCAGTAATTTCTTCTAGCAACCGGTTCTCCAAACTGCTTAGAATGTTAACAACCTGTTCTAGCTAATAGAATCCCATCCCTGATAAAATTATTTCATTTTAATATGTACTTTTCATTTATTGCCAGTTCATAGTTTAGATTGGCTAATTTTTCTTAATTCTGAAGACAGTTCAAATCCATGTACATGAATATTTCATTAATCCAAATTTTGAGATTAGCATCAGAGGTGCTATTCGACCAGTTCACACCTATTCAGGCAAACCAGTAGCAGTTATTTGGCATGGGTCACCGAACCGGTGGCAATGCCTGGCTGGCCACACCCCCAACCCGGTCTCCTGGTCGCTCACGTGAGATCGCTCTCCTAGCTTTCCGTTCCCCACGTCCTCTTTCTCCCTGGGGAAAAGGAAGAAAGGCATGGATTGTATTGCTTTCCCCGAGTGAGTTAAAGTGTCGGGAGTTAGAAAGAGTGCGGTCTGACAGAGGGGGTGGGGGTGAATTGTGCCTTGGAGCACTTTTGCAACGTAAACAAATGCATTTTGGAAGCAGGTCTTTTAAAAACTTCTCCAAAGATTCCCCATGGATGCTGCAAGTATTGCTTTCCCCTTGTGAGTTAAAGTGCTGGAGTGAGAAGGAGTGTGGTCTGACAGAAGGAGTGGGGGTGAATCAAGCGTTGGAGCACTTTTGCAATGTAAAAGAAATGCATTTTAGAAGCAGGTCTTTTAAAAACTTCTCCAAGGATTCCACATGGACGCTGCAAGTATCGTTTTCCCTGTGTGAGTTAAAGTGTCGGGAGTGAAAAAGAGTGTGGTCTGACAGAGGGGGTGGGGGAATCCACTCCAGCCTTGGGGAAGTTTAAAGGAGCTGCTTCCAAAATGCTTGTCTGTTAAGTGCTCTCTGTGTGCATGTGTGTGTGTGTGTGTGTGTGTGAGAGAGAGAGAGAGAGAGAGAGAGAGAGAACCTCTGTGCTATTATTTTTAATTGTTCCATTATTTATCATGTGTTAATATTTTACACTGTCCCTACACCTAGAGTGATTTTTTTGCCTTTCTTTTGCCCAGGGCTACCACATATTTTTCAGGGTTTACATGCATTCAATGTCAACAGTCCAAAGCATAAAATACACATATGTTTAACAAGAGTTGAAACGGACTTTGGAGGTCTTCTAGTCCAACCCCCAGCTCAGGCAAGAAAACTGAGGATGCCAAACTCTGAGTAGAAATCCTGGGAAAGGTACCAGAATAATACTTAGAAGGGACCTTGGGATAAACCCTATACCATTTCAGAGAAATGGCTGTCCAGTCTTTTATTAAAAACTTCCAGTGATTGAGCACCCAGAACTTCTGGAGATAGGCAGTTCCACTGATTAATTGTTCTCACTCTCAGGAAGTTTCTCCTTAGTTTTAGACTGCTTCTCTCTGTTCAGTTTCCATCCATCGCTTCTTGTTTGCATTCTGCTTCTTTGGAAAATATGAGGGCTATCCACAAAATAGATTACGTTTCATCTGTAGCAAGAAGAGGCAGAGCTAGCATGGCCATCTTTGGTCTGTGCGTCCGCCGCTTAGTCTGCATCTAGTCGTGCTAGTGCGAGGCTCGTATCATTGCCTGTTATTTCACAGCAAACGTTTGAAATGTGTGCTGCAACTGAATATCCCGCGAGTTGTGAGCTGCAATCAGTGATAAGGTTTTTGTTGGCAAAAAACCATAAACCGATTGAAATTTTTCAGCAACTGTGTGAAGTGTATGGGGACAACATCATCACTGAAGGCAGAGTGCGCCAATGGTGCATTAAGTTTAAAAATGGACGAACTAACGTTCATGATGAACAGCGGAGTGGACATCCGAGCATTGTGACTGATGAACTGGTCGTGAAAGTCGATGATAAGATTCGTGAAAACCGCCATTTCTCAGTAACAGAACTTTTGCTTAGTTTTCCACAAATTTCACACAGCTTGTTGCATGAAATTGTTACACAAAAGCTAGGCTACCACAAATTTTGTGCAAGATGGGTGCCAAAAATCCTGACACAAAACCACAAGAGTCAGCGTATGGCCGCATCATTAACATTTCTGTACTCTTATGACAAAGATGGAGATTCATTTCTTGATCGAATCATAACTGGAGACAAGACTTGGGTGACATGTGAACAGTGAGACCAAATTGCAGTCTATGGAGTGGGGGCACACAAATTTTCCTCCAAAACCAAGACCAGCAGCAAGGCCAAGGAACAAGAGAGCCTGTTCCCAGTGCGTGGGTGCACAGAGCTGCTCGAAGGAGAGAGCAGCTGAGACAAAAGGGGCAACTTGGGAGTAAGGCTGGGAGGTGATTGCCCCTCCCCTAAGGTATAAAGGAGGTGCAAAGGTAGAGAAACCTTTGCAGGAAGCGAAATTATTTGCTCTGTTCGGATTAAGCCTTGAAGCTCTGTATGGACTTTTTACTTCAGTTGGTTTTTTTATAATTCATTTGGCACTTTAGTTGTTGGCAGCAATTCAAAGGAGAGAAAGGTGGGTGCTTATCTTGAGGAACTGTTTGGGACTCATTACAGGCTGGGAATGAACATAATTTCCAGCACTGAAATAAAACAAGAGTTGTTTTAAATAAGTGTATGCTTAATTACAGTCTCAGGAAGACTTGGTCAGAACAGTGTTGGTTATTTATAAATAAATAACAAGGCAGTAAACATACGTAATACTCCTTCCTTTTCCTATTTTCCTCACAATAACAACCTTGTGAGGTGAGTTGTGCTGAGTTCTGTCTTAAAGGTGGCTCCATGTAGAGCACAGTTAAGAGTCCAACCGTCTGGTATGAAGGTATGTGTTGTTGTATGGTTCTCTGCTCCAGGCTTGACCAAAATTGGCACAATAGCCTGAGCTGCACAAAAAAAGCCACTTGCCCATGCAGCAGTAACCAGGTGTCCAGAAGCTACTTCTTTGGGGTAGGGCAGTTTCATCCCATCAAGAGAGAATATCAAAGTCAGCAAAGAATCCTGACGGATAATTATTCTCTCTTACTTGGGTTCAATTTCATCCCTTTTCTTCCCATGCAAACAAAGATCAAGGCAAAGGTTTGGCCACATTGTCAATACAGCTTTAGAGTAACTTGTATAATTGGTGATCATATTATGTCGTGCCTCTAAAACAGGGGAGTCAAACTCACATCATGTGACATATCACAATTTTTTTCCTCTTCACTAAACCAGACATGGGTGTGGCCAACTCATGATGCATCTGGCCCATGGGCCTCGAGGTTGACACCAGTGCTCTAAATGATGGACAACCCCTTCCAATAGTTTCATGTAAATATTTTTTTAAACATGGGTGTATCAAAACCCTGCATATAGAAGAGATCAGGAGACTGACCTCTGCTCTCCTACCACCATCAAGTGGAACCACCACAAAAGAAGGAATGGAACCAGCTCATTCAATGGAGTTTCTCTCCTATGCCTAGGCCTGAAGCCTGACTGAAATGAGTCCACTTTCTCTAAGACTCTATAACTGTATTTTCAGCATTGCTTCAATAATGGGTTCTCTAAGAACTGAAAGGTAGAAATAGAAGCCATGAGGGGTCTTTAGTGCTCTCAAAGCTTGCTTGTTTTCTTGCAGGCGTTTGATTACCGAAACTAGGTAACATCATCAGTGCTCACTTGGTCAACCCTGTAGCTCAGGATTGGCCAAGGACCCCTCATGTCAACTCTGAGCTACAAATATTCTCCTTTATATTATGAGCCATAGTGGACCAGTGGTTAGAATGCAGTATTGCAGGCTACTTTTACTGACTGCCAGCTGCCTGCAGTTCAGCAGTTCAATTCTCACCGGCTCAAGGTTGACTCAGCCTTTCATCCCCTTGAGGTTGGTAAAATTAAGACCCAGACTGTTGGAGGCAAGATGCTCTGTAAATCACTTGGAGAGGGTTATAAAGCACTGTGGAGCAGTATATAAATCTAAGTACTATTGCTATTTATTAGATTGAAGACAGTTCTCCAAAACAGCTAAATCCATGGAGAAGAAATCATTTCTGCCTTCTTCAAATATGAGGCATTATGCACCTTCAGATTCAATGAGCCATTATCACTCTTCCCAGCTCTCTACAATATACAGTTCTAACAAGTGCCTTAAGTATTTATTTATTTTTATTTATTTATCTATCAAGCGACTATAAGATAACAGGTATAAGTATAAACATAGTTATGAATACATGAAATGGATACATATAATAAAAATAAAAAGAAACAATAGGACAGGGATGGTAGGCACGTTGGTGCATTTATGCACACCCCATACAGACCTCTTAGAAAAGGGGTGAGGTCAATAGTAGAAAGTCTAAGGTTAAAGTTTTTGGGGTTTGGGAAAGAAACCACAGAGTCCGGTAGAGTATTCCAGACATTGACCACTCTGTTGCTAAAGTCGTATTTCCTGCAATCAAGTTTGGTGCAATTAACCTTGAGTTTGTATTTATTGTGTGCTCTTGAATTGTTATGGTTGAAGCTGAAGTATTCATTGACTGGTAGGTTATTGCAATGCATGATTTTATATACTATACTAAGATCGGACCGAAGGCAGCGTAGTTCTAGGTTTTCTAGGTCTAGAATTTCGAGTCTGGTCGCATAAGGTATTCTGCAATGAGTAGAGGAGTAGAGAACTCTTCTTGTGAAATATTTCTGGACTTTCTCAACTGTGTTAATATCAGATATGTAATGTAGATCAGAATCTGCAACGCTAAAAACGTCCCAGTATTATACCTTAATTGCTGTTTTGATTCTATATCAGTATTACATTGAGATGTAGGTGCACCATGAATAATTTTATTTCCCTTGCTGCTGCTGCTGCTGCTGCTACCACTACAGCTGAATTTATGCTTTTAAATTTTTGTGGGATTAACACTCATGTTGTCCAATTATAAATAGCTAATAAGGTACACTTTGTTGTACTGCTACTTATTGATGTGATTATCAACAGGGAGAACTGCAAACATAAGACTGTTGATTAAAGCTGATCTGGATTACTTTGATTTTCCTGTCTCTGTTTTATTCAATCTTTTTGTCATAAATTATACTGCTTTGCAGTTTCTCAGAGATTACTGGAGTTTATGTTTGACATGCAGAAACAAATGTAATCAGAGCTCACATTCATAAATTCTATCAGTAACTCAAAATATACAAATAGGTTGATAAAATAAATTTGTAGAATTAATGTTTACACCATCGAAGACTCTTTCATAAATATAATCTGATAATTCAGATCAGGACAAAATAGTCCACTTACTGTTTTTTTAAAAAATTGATTCAGATTAAATAAATTATTTGAGTTCTTTTCTTTACTATGTGCCTTTAATATTTTTCTTCTCTATGTCATTTCATTTTCTGGTCATTTTGTTTTTATGTGTGAATGTATAAGATAGATGATGCATAGATGGAGGGAGGGAGGGAGGGAGAGATGGAGGGATAGACAGACAGACAAACATACAATAGAATTTTAATAAAAAATTTCTGGCATGCAAATAAGTTATGTATTACAAGTACAAAATTCAGGACAAATCAGTAACAAATAAAAGCTTGAAATATACCAATAAAAGTGTCAACATTAGGAAAACACATAATAAAACACTGGTAGCTTGCTATGGCCATTCCTGACCACTGTTAAGAGTCTTTTAGTGGCATTTACTTTGACAGAAAATGGACATCAGAATATTTTGACTTCTTTTTTTAATAGTTGATCTTTAGCAGCAACAGATATAATGAAAGAAAGGATTGAATTTTATTTTTTTATTTTGCTTTTACAGTTAATATTCTTTTAATGTCATCATAACTTCTCCAGTAAAATCAATTAAATCTGGATTTTGCAGGAAGATGCTTTTTGTCATGGAGTTTCATTTTTTAAAAAAAAAAAAAGAAAAGAAACCCTGAAATATATACTGATATCAAAATTTTAGTCCATGAAACACAATAATGAATATTTGTGATAAGCAAAGTATGATTGTTTATCTTATATTCTTAATGCAATACCACTGGATATAGAAATGAAGAGAATCATTACTTTTCATAGTACAGTTCTGTTATTTTTCAAAGCTGACACTATATTTAGTTTTACAAGATAGGGCTTTAAATTGTTAAATCACTAAAAATATGAACAGATGTGATAATGTTAGGATTAAAATAATCGTCTCAGAAATATTATTGGTCTTTTGCACAAAAAGTCCATAAAGCATTTGTGATACTTAAATTTCAACAAACATTTTATGGTACTTCAAACACATTCTCTCTCTCTTTCTCTCTCTCTCTCCCACACACACGGACATAAACTCTTTTTCTTTCTATCTCTGTATTATCTATCTATCTATCTATCTATCTATCTATCTATCTATCTATCTAT
>BLBF01000048.1:6141470-6153759 GCA_015471245.1 Laticauda colubrina
TATCTATCTATCTATCTATCTATCTATCTATCTATCTATCTATCTATCTATCTATCTATCTATCTCCCTCATAATAAAGCTGATAGCATGTAAGATGTTAGAACAGGGCACTGTAAATATTTTATTTTTATGAAAGAATGCTAGATAAACAGTCAATTTTTAAAAATTATTTCAGTCTGTTTATTCATAAATATGTAATATATTTGTTCACAATAGCTGCTGATTCATTTGCAACTAATATAGATAATATATAATAATATAGCCACGTATCTAGTAACAATGTCCTTACAAAGGATGCTTGTTTTAGATGTGTGTAAGACTTAAAATATGAGATCAAAGAGATTTTCCAGAGATTTCTCTATAGGATGATACAATAAGTTTCAATATTAATTTGACTATAATGTAGTAGATATTTCTGAGAATAATTCTGACTTTATGTACTTAATTGTACTGTGTTTGGTGCCTTAACATCTAAGTAGAAATATTACAGGATTTTAAATGACTGCAGCTTCTTTTAAAATTAAGAAAGGTAAATTTCATGCCTCATAATATCTATTCAATAGTTGTGTATTGGCAGAAATGCATGGCAATTTGAAAGAATAACAAAGATAAAAAAAGAAAATGGCAGAATAATTTGTACAAATGAGCAATAAAGTACAAAAATGGTAATATTTTTCCATTTTTAAAAGAAATGTGTATAGTACAGTAATGTTAACAACTTTTAATAGTGAGACTTCAATTGACTGATTTTAATTGCAAATTCACTTTGAGATGGTAGAAGAATGAAGTCATGGTCACCAGTCTGACGAGTTCTACTGTGAAGTTTCAAAAATAGAAGCAGATCATTTTTTTAAAAAAAATACACAACTAGCCAGTTTCTCACACTAATGTTTCACTCTATTGTTGACTTTTTCAGCATGGCTGGATAACCATGTACAATGGAGCAGAGCAAGAACAGGATTTCATCTTCAGTTTTTCATTTCTTTTGGAGATTTATCACAAAATGTGATAAAAATAGAAGGAAAACCATTTTTATGCCCACTTCAACCTTAAAATAACGTTAGCCAAATCCTCAGCTGAAGATACTATTACCTGATTTAAACTTTCTTTTCCACTAGTTTTAATAATGATGGAGATTTTAAAAGGAATTACTTTTTATGGCAATCAGTTGATTAACAAGCAAATGAAATAGTTATTTAATATATTGGTCCTCATTGCCTCATTGTCTACATTGTATTAATGGTCTATTGAGTCCTCCAGTATAATAAAAATTAATTTCAGAGGTGCATAAAATATTATGTATTTTCATATAAAACTCAGGCTTTGACTTAGCAAGACAAACATGCACACATATACACAAATCATTAATCCATAACCAAATGCAAATATTGATCTCTTTCAGTATTAAAATTTAGGCAAATATACAAAATATCTCATAAGGTATTTGTAGAAGGCAGCCTTCAATTTCTGATGACTATGATTCCTTTAATTTTCTTAAGAGTTTTCACTTTCCCTTCAGGGAGAGTGTTAATTTGGTCTCACAAATTTCTATCAGTTTTTTGGGGAGGGGGTGAAGGAAAGGGTTCCTTTATAGGTAATGGCACTATCGTAAAAGATACAGAATGCTGATAAAGCAAGGTGAATATAACACACTATTTTTCCTTTCATCAATTCCACTGTATACGAATTCATTCTTAGATAGTTTTTAATACTAATGTTTACAGTCTAAAATAGCCCTATTTTCCACCTGTTTAATGCAATGTCTCCTTTTTAATATCTCCAGTTCTGTACCTTTTTTAACTAGATACATGGTAATGGGATATCTTATTATTGTTTTTTGTTATGACCAAATGTGGCAAATATTCCCACAATGTTGGAATTATTCTTTCTATAACTGTGTTTTTGTCAACCATGGAACTTGAAGATGCGTGGACTTCAACTCCCAGAATTCTCTAGCTCACTATCTGAGCAGAAATTGATTTAAGCCACATCTAGAGGTCTGTTGATTAAGGCACCAGGCTAAAAGCCAAGACATTTTGTGAGTTCTAGTCTGACCTTATGGAAGCCAGATGAATGACTTTGGACCAATTACCAGGAGACAGTGAGTTCTAGTCCTATCTTAGCTGTGAAAGCCAGCTTGGGGGCTCTGATCATTGGGGGATTTTGAATTCTAGCCCCATCTTAAACCATGAAAGCTAGCTTTCTTGGACCTTGGACCAGTCACCTACTCTCTCTCTCAGCCCAACTCATCTCAAACCATTGTTGTTCTGGGGATATAAGAAAATGGAGAAGGTGTGTTGGATATGTTTTCCACCTTGAGTTATTTGTAAAAGTAAGGAAGGTAGAAAATAAATAAATACCTGTGAAAGTGATTTGGAAGGTGTCTGAACTAATTTTAATTATTTCAAGGCACATTTTAAATAGATTTCTCTTTCCAAATCCCAGGCAAGATTTGTTTAACTTTTTTGCAAAAAACTAGATTGCATTTCTTACTGAAGCCTCAGGGAATTTTGCTACGCTATCTAAAAAGTTTCATCCTGAAAGAGACAAGATGTCAGACATTCACCTGGCTCCTAATAAATATACCAATATGTTTAATCATTAAACACATATTTAGAACCGATATTCATTCTTAGCTTCTGCCAGACAACCTGCCAATATAGTACTTTGCTTCATTCTGATTGGATGTTCTATTCTCATATATTACCTTGTTTTGGTAGGATCCTACCTATTTTTTCCAACCTTCTTGACATTTCTTATTTCTGCTGCTTCCACTGCTACCTCATTATAGTCGTCATTCTCATCACTCCTATACAAGTTCGCCAATTTTTCCTAAATCTTTGCTTCTATTTTTATTTCTTAAAAGAATAAATAAATCAATACAAAGTTAATTAATCCAAAAAGGAGGCCGTCAAAAAGCAACTCAAATTTTACAGTAATAGTGGAATAGAGAGAGGGAGGAAGGAAGCAGGAGTGGGATTCAGATTTTTCAACAACTAGTTCTGTGGCCGTGGCTTAGTTGGTGGGTGTGGCTTGGTGTCATGCGACTGGATGGACATGGCTTAGTGGTCATGTGATTGGCTGGGCGTGGCCAACTCAACATCACTCGCATTGAGGCACGTATCTCCTCGCCTGGCCTCTCATGACTGTGGGGATGCTACAACAGTAAGTATGAAAAATAGTAATGAGTCCCTTTTTTCAGTGCCATTGTAACTTTAAATGGTCACTCCACACAAGCAAAGTACCAGCAAAAGAGGGGGAAAAAACTCCAGAGAGGTTCCTGAGACAGGAAGTTTAGTCCTGCCAAGAATGTAATAGGGTTAACAGAGGCAGTTCTGTAAGCAACAGCAGAATGTTTCCTTCCTGCCTTCCTTACAGGATTAGGCCAGCAATTTCTTCTAACAACCGGTTCTCCGAACTGCTTAGACTCTTAACAACCAATTCTAGCGAATAGGTGTGAACTGGTAGAATTCCACCCCTGGAAGGAAGGAAGGATGGATAAAGGAAGAGAGGGAGAGAAGAAGGAAGGATGGATAAAGGAAAGAAAGGAGGGAGGGAGGAAGAATATAAGAGAACCAAGGGAAAGGGAAGATAAAACAGACTAGTAATAAATTATCTCCTTCAGAAGCAGAGGGAGGAGGAAGGCATGGTCTGGAAAGATCGATAGGATAGAATCAATCTGCAAAAATAAGACAAGCTGGGCTAACTAGTACCCTCAAGAAAAAAAGACTACTAGGATATAAATATACTGTATGTTGATGATGTAGAATTTGTAAACAAAATGTTTGACAATAGCAAATGACTTTGTGAAAATAAAATAGGGAGTGTCTGTTATGGAATTTTTCCACTCCTAAATATTGGCTAGAGTAGAGAAGGCTTTCAGATGTCCCATGATCCCATTTTCAATATCTGAGCCTGCTCCAGAAATATGAGGGCCCAGACCTAAAACTAAATTCTCATGCACAGATTTAAAGGAGAATGACAAAAGAAGAGCATAGGTTGTTTTCTTTTTTTTTAAATGAGCGTCAACATAGTTATTTTTTTTTTTTAAGTACTGTATGTGGAAAATATTGGCCTGTGCAGAGATAGATAGATTGACATTGAAAATAAAAGATAAAGGGGACACAGAATACTGTTTAATATTGAAGGGGTTTTATCAATGGTTAGAGATAAGAGGTAGAAATTAGATGAAGAAAGAGTATGATTAGGTTTAAGTAAAATATGGATGTTGTTTATAATTATATGTATGCCAATATATTTAATAGGAATATAAATTAGTGAATATAATTATAAATATGGTTACAATTATTTTTTCATATTATTATTGCTCTATGTATATGTTGTTCCGTCCAGAAAAATGCGAGGTAGACCAGGTTCCAACAACAAAGTGTTTATTAGTTAACAGTAGTTGCGAAACAGAACATTGGCTCAAGCCGCGGCAGCCTTTTTATACGGTTTTGTCTGCCGGCTTGCAGCCAATGACAGGTATTTAGTTTTGCCGCCTTTTGGGGCAGCTTCGTGGATTGGTTCCTATTGAACCAATCCCCATTCAGGTTTTTTAGCCAATCAGAATCCTGTATTAGGAGTCTACTATTCTTTATACAGAACACCCCTCCCCTCTTGGCTTAGTCCTACGTGGTGATGTAGTCGCGCAGGTAGGTGGGGCTTCTTTTGACTCGACTGGACTTGCGCGGTTCATTTCAGCTGAAGACTTCGACCGGTTCGGATGGGGTTGCTGTCTCTCCGGTCCTTCTCCATGGAACCGCCTGGAAGGGTGAGTCAGCCATTTTACTGCCGCCTGAGTTTCTTAGGCCGGCAGTTTTGCTGCTCCCTCCTGTTTTCTCCGGGCAGATCCAGCTGGCCTGGCTGGCCCCTTCGAGTGGACTCTTCTCACAATTTTCTTCTAACTGTAAGTCTCTTTTTTGCTCTTTTTGTTTGTTATTGCATTCTGTGTTTAATTTAAATGGTTCTTTGTTATTTTCTCGTATTCTCCCCCCCTCCTTGGTTTGAATTTTGTCGTTTTTTAATATTTGTGGTTGTGTGTTAGTACTTCTTTCTATGTTTCGGGACCGAAGCTGGTCTATGTGCCGCTTCCATTCCCTGCCGTCGTCTACGGTTAGTCAGTAGGACCGGGGGCCTGTAATTTGTGTGATTGTTCCTGGAAGCCATAATGGGTCCCCAGTAAAATTTTTTGCATAGACTAGGTTGCCTATTTCAAATGTCCTGAAACGGGTGGAGGAGTCGGGGGGGGGGGTTTCTGGTGTATATTTGGGTGCAATCTGTCTAATTGCGACCTCAGTTTTCTTCACATTAGTAATTCCACCGGGCTTTTGTTTGTTATAGTACTGGGTGTGATATGCTGGAGGGTGAGTAGGCAATTTATTTTATCTTGGACATCCCCAATGTCCATTTTTTCTAACCCTTCTTTGGTAAACCTGACCATTCTCTCTGCCCTACCGTTTGCAGCCGGGTGGGCCGGTGCGGTTAGGGCATGTCTTATACCTAGGGAGGCTAGGTATTGTTCGAATTGGATACTCATTAATTGTGGCCCATTGTCGGAAACTAGGACGTCCAGCAGGCCATGGGTTGTGAAGAGTTTGTCAAGTTGTTTAATAACGGTTTCAGTTGTCGTAGATGGCATAATTTTAACCTCCAGCCAATTTGAGTATGCATCTACGACAATTAGAAAAGTATGCCCTTTAGTAGGACCCGCAAAGTCAATGTGGATTTGTGACCAGGGGCCTCGTAGGGTTTCCCAGTCCTTTATGGGTGCTTTTGGTGGGGAAGGCCTGGTTCTTTGGCATTTGTTGCAAGAATTTACCCAGTATTCGATGTCCCTATGTATACCCGGCCACCAGACATAGCTTCTAGCAAGGGTTTTCATTTTAACAATTACAGGGTGGCCTTCGTGAAGCATACCCAGTACCTTAGTTTGTAATTTAGTTTGTAAATAACTTAGTTTGTAAATAACTTAGTTTGTAAATAACTACCCGATCACCCCACAACAAACAACCTTTTTGAATCAAGAGTTCAGTTTGGCTGGTCCAGAAAGGTTTAAAGTTCTCAGTTTTTTTATTTTCCGGCCAGCCTTTACCTACCCAGTTCAGTACACGGGCAGTCAATGGGTCCCTTGCGGTGGTTCTGGCGACATCATTCGCAGATATGGGTAGATCGGGGCATGTCTCTATCTGCAAGGTGGTCATCGTTGGTGCCGGGTCTTCCTCTATTGTCGGTAATGGTGCTCTGCTCAACGCGTCTGCATGGGAAATTTGTTTCCCAGGGCGATGTGTCAGAGTTTAAGAGTAGGCTGCTAGGAATTCTGACCATCTAGTCATTCGCGGGGACAAAATGTTCGGTGTTGGCTTGTTTCCTGCCAAAATTCCCAGTAGCGGTTTATGGTCCGTTACAATCAGAAATGTTCTTCCATATAGATACTCGTGGAAGCGTTTCACTCTGACGACGATTGCCAGGGCTTCTCTGTCCAATTGACTATAATTACGCTCAGTTTTAGACAGAGTCTTTGAATAGTATGCGACGGGTGCCTCTCTCCCATCTGGCAATTGGTGGCTCAGGATGGCACCGACTCCAAACGGTGAGGCGTCGCAGGTCACCGTCAATGGAAGTGTGTTACTAAACTGGATAAGAACAGTGTTTGATGTTAATAAGTTTTTTTTATTTTTTGGAAGGCTTTCTTTTCTCTATAACCCCAAGTCCAAATTGTTTTTTTAATCCAGTAATCGGTGTAATGGTTCCGCTATTGTCGCTTTGTGGGGTAGGAACACGTTATAAAAATTTATTAGTCCCAAAAATGCCTGTAGTTCAGTTTTGTTCCTTGGTTCTGGTGCGTCTTTAATAGCTTTGACTTTTTTGTCAGTAGGGTATATACCCTCTCCGTCTATTAAGTAGCCCAGGAATTCGACGTGATCAGTCATTAAACCTTTTTTTTTTTTTTTTTACTTTAAGGCCAGATTCTCTGAATTTAATTAGTACCTCTTTTAGTCTTTTTTTTAGCTGGGTCACATCTTTGGCCGAAATTAGGACATCGTCAAAGTATGGTACGACCCCTTTTATACCATTCAATAGGCGTTCCATGAGGCTCTGGAAAATGCCTGGGGCTACACTCACTCCAAATTGGAGTCTGTTGCATTTGAATGCCCCTTTGTGGGTCACTATTGTTTGTGCTTCAGCCATTAAGGGGTCTACTGGGAGCTGTTGGTAAGCTTGCGCTAGATCTAGTTTAGCGAAAACTTTTCCTCCCCCAAGAGAATGTAATAAGTGTTGTACGACTGGCTCCGGGTATGCGCTTTGTTGCAATGCATGGTTCAGGGTAACCTTGTAGTCACCACAGATTCGAACCGACCCGTCTGGTTTAATTGGTGTTACGATTGGCGTTTCCCACTTAGCATGGTCAACAGGTTCTAAAACCCCTTGGTCAATTAGTTTATTTAGTTGTTCCTCTATTTTTGCTTTCAGAGCAAAAGGAACTCGTCTGGCCTTTAGTCTTCCAGGGGCTACCTGGGGGTCTAGACTAAAGGAAATTGGGGTCCCCCGATACCTGCCTAGGGAGCCGTCGAAAACGTCCTGGAACTCTTGGATCAGGTTTTCTTCCCAGTCGGTTGCGGCCACCCGGTCTACTCCGATCATCCCGATGCCCAATGGTGCGAACCATTCGATGCCCAGGAGGCTTGGTCGGTCTCGGTCGACTATTGTCAATGGTAGTACTTCGACATGTTGTTTGTAGGCGACTCGGAAATGTCCTAGGCCTACTACAGGAATTCGGTTTCCTTGGTAGTCCTTGAGGGTTAATTTTTGTCTCTGGAGTTCTTTGAGTTTGATATCTGGGACCAGTTGTTTGATGGTGTCCCATGACACCATTGATAGGAAAGACCCAGAGTCTACCTCCATTTCTCAGGGATTGCCTTCTATTTTTACAATTATTTTTACTTTCTTCCCGCTTTCCGTCTGAGCACTTCCAATAGTGAAAGTCTGATGTGTTTTCTCTCGGTTAGTGGCTCGCTTGTTCCGCTGCCACTTTCTCTCAGTTTGTTTTAGCTCAGCTTGTGCAGGGAAGTTGCTGCGTCTGTTTGGGCTGTAATTTTTTTTATTTCTGCAGATTTTCTCGATATGCCCCCTTTTCTTGCAAGCTCTGCAAATGGCATCGAGGAATCTGCAATCGGCTCGAGGATGGTTTCCTCCGCAGCCAGCACATTCCCGCCAATTTCTTTTTTCGCGCCCTTTCCTGTTGGCGTATAGGCGGTGGACTTCGTCGTCTTCCTCCCCGGATTCTGACGTCTCGTTGAAATCTTTGTGGTGAGTGGTGGTGGGAAATTGTTTCTTCCCTCTGGCCAGGCTCGTTTCATCATTGTTCGCGTTCAACTGTTTCATTTTGACCGCCGATTTTTTTGCGGCTTCAACGGCTGTGGCTTCTGCGATGGCTTCGGCTACGGTTATGTTGGGTTTATTTAGCAGCTTGCTCTGTACATTAGAGTCTCTTAAACCCAGTATTACTCGATCCCGCATCACTTCATCTAAATTCAGAAACTCGCACGCTCCCCCTATTTGTTGGAAGGCTGTCACAAAATCAGCGATGGTCTCGCCTTCTTTCTGGTCTCTTAGGTAAAATTTGTGCTGCTTGATAAGGTTTGACACCACCGGTGCGTAGTGAGCCTTTAGCATTCTTTGGAGCTCTGGCCAAGTCAATTGTTTCACATCTTGGGGCTTCGCCAAAGCCTTGGCCATTTTGAAGATTGTGGGCCCGCAGTGTGTCAAGAAAACATCTCTCTTACACTGGTCTGAGATCTCTTCCATCTCGTTACTTTCCAAATACATCTGGAAATGGTCAACGTAGGATTCCCAATCCTCTTCATTGGGATTGAAGGGTGCGGGCGGCGCGTTGTTTCCAGCCATTGTTCTTCGTCTGGTTTTATTTGTCGCCGCGTGCTTAGTCTCGCATTTAGGACGATCCCACCTTCGTCGCCAGTGTTCCGTCCGGAAAAACGCAAGGTAGACCGGGTTCCAACAACAAAGTCTTTATTAGTTAACAGTAGTTGCGAAACGGAACATTGGCTCAAACCGCGGCAGTCTTTTTATAGGGTTTTGTCTGCCGGCTTGTAGCCAATGACAGGTATTTAGTTTTGCTGCCTTTTTGGGCAGCTTCATGGATTGGTTCCTATTGAACCAATCCCCATTCAGGTTTTTTAGCCAATCAGAATCCTGTATTAGGAGTCTACTATTCTTTATATAGAACATATGTGTTATCTTTTTTTTTCTTTTTTGTAAAATAATATGCCTGGACTATACACTGTATTCAAAATACTTATATATAAACTAACTCGATATCCGTGCTTCACTATGAAACTATGTGGTCAGGCTTAGTTTTGGGGAGGAAAATGTAGGGGGCGATTCTGTCTCTGCCTACCAGCATCCATCGGTATTCATCTGGCTAGTGTCCTGTCAGTGTGTGAGAGAGTTGAGAGCTGTTTGGAAACTGAAACAGTATTTGCTGTGTGAGCAAGAAGGAGACAGCAAGGAGCTTGGGTATGGCTTAACTAAACTGTTCTGTACTTAATCTGCTTGGTTCTGTGAAACTGAAATTGCAACTCCTCTCCTGTGCTTGTGTTTTGCAAATGGAACAGACTTCTTTTCAGGTGAGGAGGGGGATCAGAACTCCTTAGCATCAGAGCATGTTAATAATAATATACTAATGCTCTGATGGTCATTTCAAAAAATCCTTTCTTAGTGAGCACCTAGAAGCCAAGAGGAACATACATGCCAAATTACAAGTTTGTAGGCTTTACGGTTCTAGAGATTTTGTGATGATGTGTGAGTGGTATTTTGTTTATATATAGAGAGAGAGATTTTAAAAACTTGGTATAAAGATGAAAATACTGTATGTAGGTGAAGCAGGAGGTCCTGGTGTGATTATCATGCAAGCTCCAGGCCAGACTATTGTAAGGCATTGTCCACAGGGCTGCTGTTAAAGACTTTCCCAAAACTACAACTGGTGGAAAATTCAGCAAGGAAGAGATTGAAGAACTGTCAGAACCACAACTAAATGTTGCAAATACTTCCTGATCGGCTGTTTATTTATTTATTTGATTTGTTGAATGTATATGCCATCCGTCTCACTGACAATAAAACTCAAATGATATAGGGAGTTGTACTAGAAGATCTCTAAGGTTCCTTCGAATTCTGTAAGTCTGTTATTCAGTAGGTGGTAAGATTCCAATTATAACTCAACATGCTGGTTGATATCTCCAAAGCCCCCCATGGTTTGGCACCTGCAGAAACTTCCAGTGAAACCAATCCATTGTATGTATATGTGGGATGGTGTTTCTTGGTTAGGGATATAGAGCAGGAGCATGTGATAATCAGAGAGGAGAAAGCAAGGAAATTATGGTGCTTCCCCCCTCCCCCAGCTTATTCTGCCTTTCTATGGAAAAATTTGTCAGGAGACTTTTGGCTGGCATCCTTCCTGTTGGCTTTTAGAAAAGCATCAAAATAGAGCTGTGATGGAAAGCTTTTTGGGTTTTTTAATGTATTTATTTATATTCCGCCTTTATTACAAGAAACTCAAGAAGCAAACAAACACAATATTCTTTCTGCCTCCTATTTTACTCACAGCAACAACCCTGTGAGGTTCATTGGGCTGAGAGAGAGTGAGAGGTCCAAAGTTACCCCGCTGGCTTTCATGGTTTATGCAGGTCTCGAACTCACAGCCTCCCACTTTGTAGTCTTAACCACTAGGCCAAATTGGTTGGAATAAGATCCAAAGGTGGAACCCTGATTATTTTTAAAATGAAGGGTTTTATAGCTTTATACAAATGACCGCAATGTAGAAATATTGTGATAAATAAATAAATAGTCCATGGATGCCTTCTTCCATAAATTAATTTTAGGTTGACTTTGGAAAAAATTTTCTGAACATTTCAAAATAAATATTCAAGGAGTGCCTTTTCTCTTTGTTTTGCTGTAATGAATACTGGAACATAATAATTTTATTGCTTCACAATTGGATTTGGAGCAAAGTTATAATATCTTAGTTTAAAAGTAATGTTTTTATTGTGACATCTATTAAATTTATACATACTAAATGTATATGTCAATGTAGAAAGAATGTACAGTACATCATTTAAAACCACAATAAAAACATAAACATGTTGGACACAATTGTCCAGCCACTTTATTTTGGGGGATTCCATCAGAATGAAAGTTCACAATACAACATCAGAGTTTGTGCATAACTTCTCAGTTCATGCTGAATCTAATTATTCAGATTCTGTCCATTCTTATAAATACCAGACAGAAAACTATATATAACTGCAGGCATTCAGTTTTATAAAACTTACTGAAAATTCTACTTAAAAACAATCTGTTCTTAAAAATGTAACTGAAGTTATTTGTTGACCACAGGTTTGTTTTCACCTTGAATAGGAAAACTCTGAATGGAAGGAAGCACATTTCTTTCAAAAAACAACAGAGGGCTTGGGAAGTCTAAATTTTACTTGCCCCCACCGTGAAAAACAAGAGGACAGATTGTGTGTATCCCATCACTGCATTTCTGCAGTCTCAAAATTCAGGCCTTCTTTGTGACAACCTAGATTGAACATTCACAATAGCGCATCGCTCAGAAATTTGAGCCTCATTTTCATTGATGGCAACTCATAATAAAGAGTATATAGTGGTGTATTTAGCAAATTTACTTTTTATGAAGTATGAATAAACCAGGAGGTCTACCTCATTCATAGCTAAAGTAAAAGTGTATCCCTATACTCTGACAAAGTTCAGCCACTGAGCTGCAGCATTAACTTGTATTCTAACAAGATTAAAATATATTTGTCCTGGGGATTAGCATACTTAAGTCCCCCGTTTGCCTTTTCAACAGTGGTTGTGCACTTTGATCTGTGTTGCGTAGCAAGGGCACGGCTTGGGCCCAGCTATCCGAGTGCCAAGTGTGAAATCAGCCTGATGTCATCCCTATTCTTCATCTTTTACATCTTTCACCAGTTTAATTATATTTCCGCCACAAAGCTCAGGAGCTTCATTGCATATTCAAGTTTGACTAGGAAGCGTTTAAAGAAGGTATGAGTGAACTATCTTTGTGGGGGGAGGAACAGGATGCTTGGATCTTTGCTGAAAAGGGTCAGCCAGCTTCAGCTCTGGCCTTAGCAGGAAGATATATAGGGCGTTATAAAAAAGAAAACTCACCAAAGTATTTCTTTCTTTCTTTCTTTCTTTCTTTCTTTCTTTCTTTCTTTCTTTCTTTCTTTCTTTCTTTCTTTCTTTCTTT
>BLBF01000048.1:6167907-6187195 GCA_015471245.1 Laticauda colubrina
AAGGAAAGGAAAGGAAAGGAAAGGAAAGGAAAGGAAAGGAAAGGAAAAGTTTACTTTCCATCCAACCTGAGACAACACCACACCTTCAGCAACTCTAAAGACCGCAACCAAGCCAAACATGGTAGGCAGCTCTTCCACCCTTCCAGAGCTTAGTTCCCAATTGGAGAGATGGGCCTCCCAATGCTGCTTGCTCTTTTACCCCAGAAACTCCTTCCAGTTGTCCATTTTGTGGGTGGAGAGGAGGAACGGAAAGCCTGGGAAATGCCAACTAAGTGGGGAGGCTCCTGGCCTTCCTCCATACACAGGTGTCTCCCTGGGCATAGATAGAGAAGTTCATCTTTCCTTGGGTGCAAGTAGTGGAAATGTGTCTGAAATCGTTTTCACTGGAAGATGAAAACAATCCCCTCCATTTTCCCAGGTTGTTCATGATAGTAGCTATTCCTGCCAGAACACTTTGCAATTATGGAGTACATTTTTAGCTGTGGATCCAACTGTGGAATATAACACTGGAGCCAGAACTGTATTTAAGCAACCCTCCCCCCCCAAATTGCTTCTATCCAAGTACAAAAATAGATTATTTGTTCCCTCTCTGTATTTGAAGCCTAGCTCATATAGAACCTGACTCAGACTCAAAATGGATACTTTGGAGATTGCATGGAACAACGATGGGAAACCTGACCCATCTCTTTTGAGCCACTCAGAACTCTGTACTATCTTTGTGCCATCCAAAATATTGTCCTGCTTTCTCCAACTTCTTTGTCATGACTCTTCTTCAAATCCTATATGGTTAAAGGTGCAAGGGAACAATGGAGAAATATTGCACCCCTGATCTAAGGCATCTGAGTTCTTAACAGGCATCTTGAGGTTAATATCTCACAGTGTCCCATGTAAAGTGATTAGGCTGTCGCTCAAAAAGTATTTTCTAATTACTTGGAAGACCTGGCTTTGCTATACCCTGTAATTAAACGTATCCAGGGTGTTGTGTTTCAAATATTTTGCTGCAGGGAGGATCCTAAATTATTGACTTGAGATTAAAATATCTTGAAGTAAACATAAGCTGTGCAAGGTATCAAGTCACATTTCTTGTCACATAATGCTGACCATACTTTAACATTTCTATTTGTTGAAAATTACCTTGAAGCAGCAAATGCTCATTTGCAGGCTAAGAATCCAGGCAGACTGGCTAGATAAACTCTGAAGTAGAGAATTTTAAAATAAAAATGCTACAAGCAAAACAATAATTGAGACAGACACAGGTCTGGCTCAAATTCCAGTTATATTCTGTTATCACCACAATAATATTTTATATAATTATGGAATATATTATTCTATAATAGAATATTATGTTCTATTATCAAATCTGGAGGAAAAAGAAATAGGGATAGATGATACAAGGAGCCTGACAAATAAAATTTGAATAGATTCTTAAAGCATGCCATCTCAAATAAACTCCTCTGACCTGGTTGGAAATTAAATGACAATAATAAACAAAAATATTTGAGGTGGCAGCCAGATCCATATGTTGAGACACAATTGGGTTGGTGATGTATCCTTTAAGATAGTTTTCTCTTACTAACGATTTTATAATATGCACACAATTGATCAGACCTGGAGAAGAAAACTTTAAATGAGCTTTTGAAAGTTCAGTTCTTTGCATTTCCATCAGCAGCATCCCCCTGTAAAAATATTTCTGTTTCATGTTTTGAATATATTACTACATCCATCCTAATGGAAATGTAGATTGCTGTATGTGTTTTGAGTCTTGGCTTCACTAACTTGATGTCTAATTATCAGGCTTTTGGAAAGAAAACAAGTAAGAACTAATGAAAGCAATCAAATAGGTTGGGCTCCTGCTTGGGATTGTCTACCAGAAGATAAATTTTCCTAGTTCTCATAAAACCTAAGTCACCATGAGAAGTCAGCTAGCAAAAAAAAAAATAATACTGGAAAAGTTAACTAAATCTACCTGCAGGCTGATTTGTTTTGATCCAGTACTGAGTGAAGGGTAGCTCTGAAAAGTTTCAGCTGATGGAGGTATCCAAATCCAAAATTAACAACAAATCTGTCATTAAAAGGAATGCCTTCCTGTGATAAAAAAAAAGACAAGAAGGTTGTTTGCAAAGGTTTACATTTATTGCGGTCTGCAAAGTTTCAGAAAAAAACTCACAGAATTCTCTGCACTTCCTATGTTCATATCTAGGGCTCGATATGTGGGATTTTGGAAGTAGAATACTCATTTGAAAAATAGTTATGGTGTAACCCACTCCCACACGCTTGTAACATAGCTATTGCTACTTGGACACTTCTCTAGAGCAACAAGTTACTTTAAAAGGTATACATAACTTGTCTTCGCTATGCTGGTTCGGGAGGCCACCCCAAACTCAATCATCTTTAGGAATTAACACTCTCAACTAGTGATGGAAAATGATGAAATTTGAATTCCATAAGGATAAAAATAATATAGCAACTTATATTGGGTATTTTAACCCCTGTGGGTGTAAGTCAAGCGATTCCTCCTTCCAGCAAACTGGAGAGGGAAGGAGGGAGGGAGACAGAGAGGAGGGAGGGGGGGAGAGGGAGGGAGGGAGGGAGGGAGAGAGGGAGAGGGAGAGGGAGAGGGAGAGAGAGAGAGAGAGAGAGAGAGAGAGAGAGAGAGAGACGTCCTTTAGAGCTAAAGACTGGTCAATAAGTTGGCTGCTGCAATTTTTCAGAATGTTCTATTAGCTTCTAAATGTCCTCTCCTTCCATATAATGGTAAAAGCATTTTTTTTGTTGTTGGTTTGGTTAGATTTTCATGTCTTATGGAAGAAGAGGACATTTGGAAGCTGATTTTTTCACATCCTGAAAAATTTCAGCAGCAAATTTATTGAACTGCAAAATAGGAAGCAGGGCTACCGGTCCTATTGCATCATAATTTGCATCACTTTTTGTCTTAATGCACACAAACACACACACTATTGCATCCTCTTGTTTGACAATAAGTTTCTTTAAGTCCTGATACCAATTTATGATTTATTTATAGAATGATAATGTTATCTCAATCACAAACCCAATCCCAACATCTGCTCCATTTTCCAAGTCACATCATTATTTCTTATCATTCTTTATATTTTGAGTTTCTGTGTCTTCCAATATTCAAGATGCCTGCCAAACATCAAGAGATATAATAATATCATAAATAAGCAGGCTATTCAAAAGTCCGTAACGAACTTTTGTGGCACTTTGATCTTGAATACCTTATTTAAGGATAATTTTCCCATGGGAAGTTTCCAATTTAGGAACGGAAATGTCCACAAGTAAACAGTAAACTGTTCAAGTAAACAGAAATTGTCTCCAGTGCTCAGCATTCTGGTATCTTATCCCAAAATAAGCCATCTGTAAGAAATTAACAAAGGTGATTTCCAAACACAGGTGATGTCTAACAGATACAAGCAATTTTTTTCCTTGAGAAATATTCCCCAGCAATTGAGGGGAACAATCTGAATTTTAAAATTTATTTCTTACCTGGATTAGCCCCACAGCTAGTTAATCCCTCTCACATCTCTTCCAGTTAATTACTTCCAGGTTAACTCTCCAGAGTAAATCTGTTGTGTTAGAATGAATGCCTTTAAAAAGTGGACACAGAAAACCCCATTTTAATATCAGGGTTATTTTCAGAAAGGGATAAGAATTATTCTTGAATTTTGATGAAGTAAAAAGTTCTCAGGTGCAAGAGCCTTATTAACTATATAATACAGAAAATAGATTTGAAGAAGAACAGAATAGGCAGGATTCTTCATTCCTGATTATCCAAATTATGCACAGATTTTTTAAAAGAGTGAGAAAGAGAAGCTTTCCCAGGACCAGATATCACTAGAAAGAGGCATGGAAAAAACCATACAATAAAGGTTGTGTGTATGCTTGTAGACAAATATCTCAACCTCAAATTGCTTTCAAGTTGCTATGTATATAATGAAGGGGCATTTTTTTTTAAATTTTTGTTTGGCTAAATAAGTTGGGGCTTTCTACTGTGACTTCTCAATTTTTCACAGAGTATAATATAGACATTTATGTTTTCCATAAATTAAATATTTCCCCTATTTCATCTGTCTTCTTTTGGCTATTCTTTTTTTTCCCCATTTCCACTTTCCTGGTCTACATCAATAGCTTGGTTCCTGTTTGCACTTATGCAAAACTGATGGAATGGAATGTTTTTTGCATACTATTGAGTATCAAAATGAGGATTATTTGGACACATGTGTATATTCTTAATAGTAATATATAAGAGCAAATTCTGCTTTAGAAGATATATTACTATGCAGATGGAACTAGTGGTATGTTATATTCAAAATAATGTCAGAAATAATGCTATGGTGGGGCATGTCAAATTTTTCAGCTTTCAGTTTCCAAACATTAGGGGCACTGAAACATTGTGGCATGTCTTGGGGATTGTAAAGGTGTTTTGGTTGGTTTAATATAATTTAGATGTGTGTGATAAATAAATACCATAACTTTTTTAACATTTTGTTTGTTTCATTTAGCCTTTGGGAAGAATGTTTGTGCACCATCATCTTTTCATAAGGGTTAACATTTTCAAGTTAAACCCTGAGGTTTAACTTGAAAACAAAGACAGAAAGGTGCCTGCTTCTTTAGGGGCAGCTATTCGAGGCAACTTTTTCCTCTCATCACTGTAAAAGAAAAATAAATAGAGGGAGGGAGGAAGGAAAGGAGGAAAAAAGGGTAAACCTTGGATCTTTCACACCTATAGTTCAGATGATCTATAAGAATCTAATATCTTCTGAGGTGCCATTTCCTCAAAGAGCTAGGTTACATTTTGTTAACTGCACCTTTCCCTCAGATTGCTGATTCTGCCTCTGCTCAACTTCTGCCAGTCATTTTTAAGGGCTCTGCTTAAACTTTCCAGTATGTTGTTTCTTGGATTTAGAAAGGCTAATCCGCATAGACACAACAGCTTCTGTTGTGATGATAAATTCCAGCAGCTCAAGTATTAACAGGCACTCCGAAAGGGAAAGGGATCTCTATTCTAGACTTCCCACCAATGTGCCTAATTCTCTTAAACTTCTTTGGATTTACACCTTGGCAATTACTGGGAGGCACAAGAATCACTGGCTCTCATTAACGGTCTGATTTCAGTTCCAAAGATCCTACTAGATAATCAATTTTTATGGTCCCTTTAATGCTCCTTTCCAGCTGTTTCGGAAAGGAATTCTAACAAGGGCTTGGGCACCACTGGGCTGGGAATAAAACTGGATTTGGACACCTTGTGTTTCTGTTTTACTTACAGGATTTTCCTTCCTCTTGGTCACTGCTCATGTTTTAAATACAGAATTTGAACTCTCCCATCATGTTCAATTAGATTTTGGTCTTTGACTCCATTCAGAGGAGGCTTCCATTTGGGTGACATGACATCTCAGAATTGGTATAAAGCATCCAAGGGCATTTACCCATATAGACTTTGGTGAGGTGGGATAGGGAGATGCTGTGGATTTCAGTGAAAAGGAAAACCCTCAAGGAAATTGAGTTGATTCAGGCATAATTAGTCTTGGAGTAGTTTCTCCAAATTAATGGGATAAATTAATTGTGGAGATTCATTTTCTCTGCAAATCTGGGCCTGACCATTTGGCTTGACTGACTGAAGGGCCCAATCCACAAGTCATCTCAACCCAACTGAAAGCAAGAAAAACCTCATCCAGCTTCATAAATCTCTGGTTGAAAACAGCTTTTTGTCCTTCTCGGGCTTCTGTTAAGAACTTGTCTCTTATAAGGTAGCAACTGGATTTTCAGGTCCATTGTAGCTCTTGATCCTATGGATCTAGCGCCTCCCATTAAATGTCTCCAATTAAATGGGTGTGATATGGTGCTAACTGTTATCAAATTCAACTCAGATCTTTTAATAGCCCTTAAAAGTATCTACACTGTCACCTGGGAGGAAAAAAAAGCAAGCTATTTGGGATAGAATAGTCAAGATTAAACTGAACTGAACCAACTGAACTCTATTGAAGTTATACTAATCTCGCCCTGGATGGTTTAAAATGGGAAAGCCCCATAGTATGTTCAAAGTTTGAAGCTGCAAGTTGTAGTCCAAGGGAAGGAACTTTTTATTAGGCATGGGATTAAATTGGAGAGAAAGAAAATCAGCTAAAATGTGTCCCTCTGGTGCTGGAAAGGAATGTCTTCAGCGAGTAATATACACATTTCTCAATATTTCTCCACTGGTTCATTTCCAGCAGAACTACATCTTGTAGGTTGACCCTCTAAGGCAGAGATTGGTATGGCACATTTTGTACTTCTGGGTAAATATAGGAACACTCGACCAGAAATTAAGTCCACTGTGATCCGTGCCTTTTCTGAAGGAGCATGTTTAGGATTGCCCTGTAAAACAGCATTGCCAAACCAATTGGGTTGCATACTTTCAATTTCGCTGTCTTCAGAATGCTGCTGTTTGTCTGTCTTTGGGAGACAATGTCTGGCTTTTTTGTTTTTTTATTTGGAAGTTTAGAGGCAATTAAAATGGGCTCCATTCTTTGCTTTCCAGGGAATTCCTCCTGCGAATTCTCTCTGCAGAAATTTCCATTTTATTATTCCTAGCGATTGTTTCACAAAATATTATATGATAACAGAAGTTTGTGTGTGATATATTAAGAACTATCTCTTCCTCAAAAGCAACAGTTTTTTTTACTTCTACCCTTTCTTCACCAAAGTCCCCCCACACACACACACACAGAGTACATTCTTCCACACCCCAATCCCCAAATTTTTCTCAAAATTTGGCTGATGCACTTCTAGTCCAATGCTTCTTTCTTTCTAAATACAGATGTTTAAACCACTAGTATATGGAAATTTAGGACAATGATTTCATATATTTGAAAATATTTTCTCACTGCTAGTAGTGGTGATTCACATTCACCAACCATTTCTGTGGCGATAAAAAAAACCTTGTTTTTATTGTTGTTAGATCAGCACAGCCATTGACTTCTAAGATCCTCATGAGGAAATGGCCTTTCTAGGGTTTGTTTTTATTTTGCAAAGTTGCATGAGGTTTCTGTTTGAATAAATATGTATTGAACTGTATTGTAACTCTGATACATTCTCCTGTAACTAACACTGTCCCTATTCCAGTTATAATATGGTTTGTTGTTATTATTTTTTCAATATTGAGCTAATTCATGTCGGGTTTTCATTACATTTCCTAAAATTTTCCCCTTTATGATTCAGTTTTCTACAGTCTAACTACATAAGAGATAGAAATTTGCCTTCTCCGTTGTCCTAAAATAGTATATAATAGAACAAATAGAATAAGTAAATAGAATAGAATGAAACTGAAAGACCGTTTTGGTGAAATTAATATTTACTTTCAAGAAAATATATTTAGGACTGTAGAGTTAGGAAAAAAAAATCTGTTTTTCAAAGCAAGATAAACATCGATGGTTTTGTTTTTTTTAACCGGACTGGAAGTGGGACCCATAATCAATTTATAGCGGCGTTCTGTTTCACTTCTGATTAATCAAACACGGGTTGAGGGTTGAGTGGCTTTCTTCCATGAACCAAAACAACCTATATTGCTTCTTGTGTCACAAATAAGGTGGAGATAAAATAGAGCAACAGGAAGTTCGGAGAGAAATGGAGAATGGACTTTTTAATCTTGTAAAAACATTATTTTACAACACAAGCGGAGTTTCCGAGCTGCTTTTTTGCCGGAGGCTGAAATGACCACTGGTGGAGGTGCCAGTTGCCCTTCTGCTGCTTTCACACTTTCTGGGACTGCTGGCCGTGCGAACTCCGCTCGCCCGGATCTGCTGCTTGCTCTCCGAGAAGGTCCCAGTTTAGCCCAGCCGTGGGTGGAAAAGTCGGGAGGGAAGAGTTGCTGAAACCGACTAGGCGCTTATTACGAGACATCCGGCGGCTCTTCGCAGTTATTTGTGGCCAGATTGCAAGGGCGACCACAATAAGAGCAGAACTAGAATAGTCCCCCTTACACACACACACACACACACACACTTCCGCTAGACGCGCCTTTTGGCGGTGGGGTGGGAGGGGAGGAGTGGGACGGGGCCAGGCAGCCCCTGCACTCTTTTCACACCAACTCAGAGATCTGGTCCAGCACATCTCCGCAACCCGCCCTCAGTTTTCGAGACGGGGGTCATTCAAAACCTGCCAGTTCACACGCCGGGGTTTGGGCTGGGCTGATCGAAGCTTCAAAGGTTGGAAGCCTTGGAAAGCTTGCGGCCCTGCAGGAGATTTTGGAGTGGGGGGCGCATTGCAACACTGATCTGGACGGGGAGAGGGAGGGAAGGGATTTGACCCGCATCGCTGCCCATTTCCCATCTTTCAAAGTCCAGGACAAGCCGCGAGTCCTCCGGGTGGGGTAGGGGGAGTCGGACTAAGGAGGCGCGGTGACACCCCATCCTCACCCCATCCCCCACATCCATTGCAGCCCCCTCGGCTCCCTCAAAAAGAGGTGGAGCACCTATCAATAACTAACTACCTGTAGCGAGTATACGACAGCAGCTGACAACCGGGTCTGTCTGTTTGTGTGAGGTGTAAGGCAATCTCACTGGAGCGCGATCCTGAAGACAATTGCGCTTTGTTTTATCTCTTTATATTTCATATTGCTTAATAGATGCTCTGCCAGGCTGGAGAAAACAAGGTGAACACAGCATCTCATCCTGAACGGAAGGAAAAACAAAATAAATGTTTAAATAAAATTTATTTTTTTGTATTTTATATTTTAAATAAAAAAAAATCCATTCCTGCGGATTTCAATTGCATTTTAGCAGGTCCTAAGCCAGGTCCCCAAAACAAAGTCCACACCTATATTTGGGGCAATCGCGTGTCCCGTTCCCACCCCCTGGTCTATCCACGTTGCGTTTTGTTTTTTGTGTGAAAGGATTGGTATAGGAGTCCTTAAAAAGGCAGAAGGCATGCTTGCCTGAAAATTTGTCTCAGAGGCGTCCTGCTCGCACCTCCGGCGAAAACGGAGGAGCTAAACCAAGTTGGAGCGCTTCCCTTTTTAAAGAACAGAATAGAAATCTTTATTGGCCAAGTGTGGTTGGACCCACAAGGAATTTGTCTTGGTGCAAATGCTCTCAGAAAAAGATACATTCGTCAAGAGTCAAGAATCATCAGGTCCAACAGTTAATGATAGTCATAGGATACAATAAGCAATCAAATCATACTAGGAAACAGTCAATCAATATAAATTGTTAGGGTACAAGCGACAAAGTTACAGGCATACAGTCGCAAGTGGGAGAGGATGAGCGATAAGAAGTGGTTTTAAAGAACCAAACCAAGATCTGCGGGGACAGTAATTAGCAGCACTGAGTTTTGAACAGGCATTTTGTCGAGTAAGGGTGACAGCAGGGTAGTCTGGGCCTAACTCTCCTTTCACTCCGTCCCGTCCCACGGGCGTGGGGTCACTCTTTCCACCCTCCTGGGCCGAAGGGCGAAGGGGTGCTCCAAGTTGCCCGGACAAACGAGCAGAAGTTCTCGCAACCAGGGATGGAGGAACGCGGCGTTAGACTTCGCCAAGCCTGGGCGCGCCCAAAAGGATCCCGAATCCCATCATCCCTTTCCTTGGGAGTGAGAGCGCTGTCGTCCAAACTTCTCTGCGGGATGCTCACCTGGGGCTGAGGCCGCTGAACTGGTAGAGGCCGGACAGACAGACACACATACACACAGACACACAAACAACCAGCATTTCAGATTCGATTCCAATTCCTTCTCGTTTCTTGCAATTCATGAACTGTGGATCTATGTATCTATCCAGATGCTCAATACAATGGATGATGAAGATGAAGATGAAGAAGAATGATGATTGGTTATCTGAGATTGGTTATCTCAGATGGTTAGACTGAGTTTGGCATTTTTATCCACCTATGGAATCCTTCCCAAGGGTCTGAGATAGCCAGAGGTTGCTTGATAGTATTAAATGTACAGTGATGGATAAAATCTGCCTTTTGTAATGGGCTGGTCATGGTTTGGTCAATGCCAGTAGTATTCAAATGATGCTCCAAATGTTTTGGGACTGCACCCCAAGTGCCTACCATCTTTGTTTTCTTTTGTCACAGTCGTTCTACTTCTGTTTGCAGGCCTTTGTATTTTGTGACTTTTTCCCCAGTTCTTTCTCTTCTCTTCTATTATCTCCAGGTACTGCCATGTTCATTATTCAGATTTTTTTGTACAATTAAGCTTGATGTGTTATGTGGCAAATGCTTCTGTTTGTGTTTTAAAGTCTCAGAGCACCTTAGCTTTATTTTCTATTTTATTTGTCTATTTTATATGTACTCCAGTGTTGTTTGATGGTGCTAAATGTAAATTGTCACCCAATGTAAGCTGTTCCAAATGAAATTACCTTTTGCAATTGATTGTTAGTGGTTCTGTCAATGCTGATGGGTTGTTATTATTATCTTGATTAGCAATCATTTTCAAAGGATTAAAAAATACTAAGGCAAAGAAATTATAGACCTGAAAGATAAAAGCAATGGAGGAAATATAAATATATATAATAAATGTACATCAAAATTAATATATTTCCCTATACTTTTCCATTCTGGCACACCAGTTTGTTTCCATTACATGAGTTGCTTCATACATTGCTATCCATTTTGTTTTGTTTTTAAACCATCTCTTCTTTCTTTTGCAGAATTACACTGCCTTTATCAAACTAGGTTTTATGGGTCTTTAACTTCCCATTCCTTTATTTGCAATTTGATATTCATTACTTTTCTGTGTACCACCTCAACATACTATTTTAATTAATAGTATATTAAATTTACTATTTAAAACATACTATTTTATTCTGGACACTTATTTTTATAATCAGTTCAAGTTAATTATTATTTTTTAACTACACATATTTTAATGATCCCATTCCCATTTCATTCAGCTTAGTCTTATGTTTCTGCTGACAACTATCACCTCCATATAACAAAGTGGGCAGAAGAACATTCTTCTTTTCACTCAACTTCTTTTAACATCAGCACCATTATAGAAAAACCAAAAAACAGAGTTGGAAGGAACCTTGGAGGTCTTCTAGTCCAACCCCCTGCTCAAACAGGAAATGCTATGCCATTTCAGACCAACGGTTGTCCAATCTCTTCATTAAAAACTCCAATGTTGGAGTGAATATCCCTGATACATTTTATCTATGAATGCATAAACATCTAAGGAATTTAACACATCTGTCTTATTCCTTGATGAATTTGTAAAAGCATTCTGATCAAATGTACTTTCATCATATCTTATTCTTGCCACATTCAGCAACCAATCCTCAGTTCAAACCTTCCATAATTCAGGCATGTTTACATTATGAACTCTCTCCAAATGTATATAATAAAATAACTAATGTATGATAAATATTTCCTCTTTCACGCATATCTCAATGACTGCCTATTCCCTGCTCAAATAAAACTGTACTGTATTTCACTAATTTTGTTCATTATCTCAGTTCTTTCAATCATAATTTTACTAAATACCTTCCCAGATACATTTTCTGAACTAATTATCCTGTCAGTTGGCATTCATTCTTGGTACTTTTTAAATATGGAAAATTTAAAATAATGACATTCTTCCTATCATCAAACATTGATGAAGCTTCCAGGCAGCCTGAGACAATCCACCCTGTCACTGCACAAGCAAACCATATCCATACATTTCTTCACTTAAACCAGCTACACCTGCAGGCATAACGTTTTGCAACATTCTCACAGCATACATCACTTTCCTTTCTTTACTCTTTTCTTAACACTGTTAAGTTTGTATTGTAGAATTCTGTATTTGTTTCAATGTCACTCTTTGATATAATGCACTCATTCACATGCAAAATTTTAAATATTGGTTTTATCTTAAATCAGTTTAGGGCAAAGCCTAATCACTGCTGGAGGTTTCTTGTTTAGTCCCTTTCAACCACTTCCAATGCAAATCTTTATATCTGACAAGTCTTACTCTTGACACTATCTAAAATAATTTGACTACATTCAAAATCTCTCATAATATTGTATTCTTCATGAATAGTTTTAGATATTTAACCATAAATATCTAATAGGTTATGCTTATATGTTTTCATTCCTTCATTCTTTTACATGTGTACATATGAATAGACTACTTAAATCATGTACAGAATAAGTGTACACATCACCAGTAGCTACTCTCACTGTGTCTCTTTTTTACTTTTTTTTAATAATCTTTTTTCTCATTCTCACCTATCTATTCCTAACAGTTAACAGAATAATTCTTCTGCCTTGGATTAAGTTCTTTTGGAGTGTTGTAAATTTTTTCCCAACATTCAACTTTAGTTCTTCCATTATTATCATTTATTGGTCTACAACATGCATCACTGATCTTTGGGTTCTTAGTTTCATATACGTCCATAAGAAGTAGATGTAATCCATTTATATTTTCTGATGTACATGTTACCACTTTCATTTATAATTAAATCTACACTGTCACTTCATTGCATATATTCATCAGTTCCACTCCACAAAAACAAGATCCCAACATCTTCATTCAGATCTATTAAAGTCTTCTACTTTCTTTGATTTCATGTGCTTCTACCTTTCTTCTTTCCTTCTTTCCTTTCCTTCCCTTCCTTCCATCCCTCCTTCCTTTCCTTCTTTCCTTTCTTTCCCTTTCTTTTTTCTTTCCTTTCTTTCCTTCCTTTCCTTCTTTCCTTCCTTCCTTTCCTTCCCTTTCTTCCTTCCTTCCCTTCCTTCCATCCCTCTTTCCATCCCTCCTTCCTTCCCTTCCTTCCATCCTTCCTTCCTTCCTTTCTTCCCTCCTTCTTTTCCTTCCTTCCTTCCTTCCTTCCTTCCTTCCTTCCTTTCCTTCTTTCCTTTCTTTTTCTTCTTTCCAAATGCCAGTCATTACCAGATGGATCCATAGATCCTGACTTGCAGCATCCACCATTGCTTTGATCCACTAATTCTTTTCAATAACATTGATTAATATAATATACCCTAGATTATCAGTCTTGCTCACATCAGTGTCACCTGCAGCATTCTTTACTAATGACAAGGACATCTGGGGTGGAAATATAATGAAAGGCCATTTTTGCTCCGGTTTTTCTCGTGCTACTCCAGGCAAAGCTGTGTTCCCTAATCTAGAATCCACCTAGCAAGACAACACATTGCTGCCTTCACCACACCTCCTAGGAGAGATATTTGGTGTATAGACACAATTCAGGATTAGGCCACAGTGCTTTACATATTTTGCAGATAAATGCCTTTGTCTGCTTGTCTTGATATTTTTGAGGAAAGCATTTATCTTGTCCAGGGCCTTGGCTGCTGGGTGTCAATGAAATGCCTCTTCCTAGCTCAGCTCAACCTGTCACCCTTTTTAATTAAAGCATTCCAAATTCTCTTTTCAAGAGAAAAGTCTGAACAAACACACAGCCTAAATGCCAACAGCAGCAGTGGGCCTGGGTCCTCCAGCACTATTGTGACTGTTTTTAAAGCGTTTCCCCTTGTCTTGGTGGTGACCATCCCAAAAGGAAATTGCTTTTATTTGTAAAGGAAATTTTCAAAGGCTGGGGAAAGCTCCTTCAGAGAAAGAGGTCATAGGGTTAGGGGGCGGATTACAGTCTTCCCACCCCCGACCCCCTTCAAAATCCAGGGCAAGACTTCTAACATCTGGAACAAGGAAGCGAGAAAAGCTGGAATTAGGGCAGAAGTGGAGAGCTTCTTTGGAATTAAAAATTTCAAATGGTCACTGGCAAAGGTTAAGGATGAGTTGCTGGTAAATTTGTCCTTGATTTCCAGCATCTTCCTAGGAAACCTGTCACGTGTCACTAGGTGCTGGAACAAAGGGGATTTGACAGCAGCCACGACACCCACCCACACTTACAAAATGGGGATTTGCTAAAAAAAAGGGGGTGGGTTTCCCTCACTAAAACCTGCAGAATTCCCTTTGAAGAGGCTCTGTTGCCACCACTAGGAAGTTCTACTTCCTGAGCTCCCATAGGAAGACGAAGTTGGGAATTTTGTTCCTCCGAAACATAGGGAGAAGTGCAAGGAATCTGCAGGGAGGTTTCAGAACAAAAGAGAAGCCTTGGTTTGTCTCACTCCCTTTCAAGGTGTAGGGAGTTTAATAGTCTGGGCATCAATCCTTATCCAGCCTCCTTCAGTGGATGGGTTTTGTACAACAATCTAAGTAGTTTTCTTTATAGCCCTTAGCTGGTGTGCTTTGAAGGGGGGTGAATCAAAAGCAAACCCACCCCTAGGACTTCCAAGCAGGGGCAGCTTAGCCATTTAGCTCACCACCAAAACACCCACCTACTGTTATCCCAGGTTTCCAGCCTGCAGAGAAGGATTATCACCTCCACCTCAAGCCTTCAAGGTCATTTTTCTGCAGTTTTCCATTTGATTGGGAGTAATTTTGCTGTCTGGATAAGCCCCACACTGAGATTCGGGGCATCGTTTTTCCTACTTTCTAGAACAAAATGGCAGGTGGAGCCAAGGAAAGAGACAAATCAAAAGGATAAAGAAGGAAGGCATGATGAGTTGAAATTCTGGTTTCATTTACATTATTCTTTTAGCAATCCTAGTCTAAACCAAGCCAAAATTTTATCTAATTTCCATTGAAACAATAAAGAACCATACACAACACCTTGGCACAACTCAGAAAGAGCACAGGATGAGCTCAGTAAAAGCTCCAAGGTCTGTTACTGATGCACAGTTAGTTCAATAAGATATAGCATCATGATGGCGAACCTATGGCATGAGTGCCACAGGTGGCACGCAGAGTCATTTGTGCAGGCAAGCGAGCCCCAGGGAAACTTATCTTACTGCACATGCGCACATCACCCAGCTGATTTTTGGGCCTTTTCCAGCCTGCCAGAGGCTTGAGGGAAGCCTCCTGCAGGCTTTGCAGGCCAAAAAATAGGCCTGTTTCATCATTTCCTGTATTTCCAGAAATATCAGAAGTAACGTAACTTCCACCTGCAAAGCCTGCAAAGGCTTCTCTCAAACCTCTGGCAAGCTGAAAAAAGCCTCAAATGGGCCGAAAATCAGCTCGACAGCGCAATGCAGGTAAGGCAGTGGCAGGGGGCAAATCATGCACGCCTGCGCAGGGGGGATGGGGGTGTGTGCGCATTGCTTTCTGGGTGTGGGCATGTACACAATTTTGATCCTGACCGACTGGACTCAGCTGTCCATCCTTCCAAGTCAGTAAAATGAGGACCCAGAGATTGTTGGGGGCAAGGGGCTGATATTTGTAAATCGCTTTGTGAGTGCTATAAAGCACTATGAGGCAGTATATAAGTATAAGCGCTATTGTTATTCTACTGCTGTGTTGGCTCTATCAGTTACAGGAGGAACACAACTTACAACCAATTGTTCAGTGAGCTTTTGAAGTTACAATGATACAAATAAAGTGACTTACACTGGGTCATTGCACTTATTATTGTCACAGCATCCCCACTGTCCCATGATCAAAATTCAGGTGCTTGGCAACTGGCATGTATTACTAATGTTGCCATGTCCTTCCCAAATAGTTAGAATATTTTGGATATGTGATGCAACCCCCAGAAAAATACAGCCTACTTCATTTAATCCTCCAAGGAAAGATTGGAGGCAAATGAGGTCCAGGCAGAAGAACATCATCATGGCTTCAAAATCTAAGGGACTGGTTTGGACAAAACTCAACAGCACTTTTTCATGCAGATGTTGATAAAAATAGAATTACCAACATGATTGCCAATGTCCAAAGACAAATATGGCACACAAAGAAGAAGAAGACATGTCCTTCCCAGTTGGATTCCAACAAATAAAGTCAATAGGGAAGCCAGATTTGCTTAAGGACAAGTGATTCACCTAACATCCATAACCAAAAAAGGGTCATAAAATTAGGCATGATTCCTTTAACAGCCACCTTGCTTAACAATGGAGATTTTCATCCCAACTAAGGTTGTAAATTGCAGAAGATTTATTGCATAAATTACAGTACAAGGACAAGACAAGTGCTAAGCAACAACCAGACAACTTGCAGAATATACGTTAGGGGGGTTATATAAGAAAACAAAACTTGAAATACCTTATCTTTGTTTCCAGGGGAAAACAAGTTTGTGCTTGTCTAGTGAAAAAGTAAAGGCTTCAAACCATTTAACCGAAGCCGAAGAAGAAATAGTAATACAAGTGGTAGATTCAAAACATTGACCCCGGGTTCAGCCAGTCTAGAACTCCATAACATTTGAAATATTGTGCATAACTCTTATTACTGTAACCTTAACTCAGAGTATCATAGAGCTGTAAAAGGCAGGCAAGAGAAACCAAAATGCTTTAGAAACTGGGGCTACTCTTCTGTAATGAAGTTTTTCACAACAGGGGCTTTTCACTTAAGAAGTAAGTGCAATACAATATAATAGACATGAGCAGAAACGGTGTCGTGAAAATGGGTGGGGAATAAAGCCTCTTAATTATTCCAAATTCAAAGGAGCCTTCTACTATAGAAACACTGCAGTGGAAATTCAAGAGCAAAGGTAAATATTATTTCATATCAGGGATTTTCAAAAATATGAAAATTGCAGTTGTAAGATGTGCTGATGGCTATCAAACTTGAACAGTTTTAAAGAGGATTAGGCAAATTAGTGAAAGGTTTTAAAAATATCAATTGTCATGATGCTGTGTATCTTCAGGGACAGTAGCTCTGCCCATACCAGGTGCTAGAAGAACACAACTGTAAATGTCTTATTATATTCATCTCTTACTTCTTATTGACATCTGGCTTGTAATGGTGAGAACCAAATACTGGGCTAGTTTTGATCCAGTACAGCTTTTCTTATGCTAATGTTCTTGTAGTATTAGGCAGCTCAGCAGCTTTTAGTAGCCAAGAGATTTTTTTAAGTGACTGAAGCACAGAGCCTCCCATGGTTTCTCCTGAACTAAGCCAAAGAGAGATCTTTCAATCTATCCATCACAAGCTTGACAAATAAATGGACATCCTGCTTTCTTTTCATCAGGCACCAGAAAGTAGCCATCAGATGGGGAAGAGTCAGACAGTTCTTCAGTTGTGCAAAAAGATTAATTTTCAAAACAAATAAAAATGAGATTACCAGATCACCCCAAGCTAAAGGGTCCAGGACAACTTGCCACGGCCAACTTCCAATAGCCAACTTGCTGTGGAACAATCCACTGCAGAACAAGTGTTACTTTAATATTGAGGAAATAGTGGAATAGAATTATTAAGGAAAGGATGTCAAAGGAGGAAAAGAATAAAATATGAATGACAAAAAGTAAAATAATTTTTAATTATTTTAAAGAAGTAAATTGTAAATTCTCCTGTGGCGAGTTGACCAAAATGAGTTGGCTGTGGCATGTTGTCCCGTTCTAAAGTAAAGACAGTTGCCTTAGCAAATAAGGATGCATGCTTTCATAAAAATTGCTTCTGCATGATGAATTTGGAGTGGATTTTGGTTAACCTTAAGGTTCAGAAAGATCCATAACAGAGAGGAAACTTCTAAAGCACTTGTGCATATGAATGAAAATGGAGATATTAGAGAGGATCTGAACAGATTGTAGAATCTTCAAACACCCTTCTTCAAGAGGTTGCTCTAATAAACCTGCATAACGTTCTTATGTATTTGATTCTCTTCCAAAACAATAATTCCAGGTTTATCTAAAGCAGTACCACTCTTTCTCCATCTCCGTTTCTCCCCATCTTTACTTTCCGATAACTAGAACAAAGAATTGATTGGGAAATCCAGCAATTATACATAGAGAAGCAGAGCAAAAGACAAAGGATTCTGAAGATGCAAAGCTATCAAGTTACTGGATGAAGAATATGACCAACTGAATGAAGTGCTCCTACCCTCTTGGGCCAATGAGGATAATATGAGCATTTTTTTATAGGCAAACCTTATGGGAAACAACTAGTGGCCAGAATTGGTGATAGATGAAGGAGAATGAAATGGAGCGGAACAGAACAGAACAGAACACCTTATTGATCAAGTATGAATTTGTCTCTGACACAGAATTTGTCTCTGACACATAAGCTCTTGATGTACATACAAACAACAAGGTAATATAATCAGTGTACATACAAGCATGCAAACAACATGTACATACAAACAATGAGCATATATACAAGCAAGGTAATAAAATTATAAGACACCAATAGGAGAAGATAATAGAAAACATCAGAAGGATAACAGTAGTGCAACCATACTACATGAGTAAATATTTTTACACATAAGACAGTACTTCTATGGGAATTAGGGGTTCAACAGAATGATAGCATGAAGAGAAAAAGTAAGGGAAAATGCAGGCAGTCATTAATAGGAGCTAGGTCAGAAAGAGTATTTTAAACTAGATGATGCTTCTTTACATAGAAGACTTTTGCTGAATATGGAAGTATTGCAGAGATTGTGATCACCCAAAATATTGTTTAGATAGGCCACAGAACAGGTAAGTAATGATTGGTAGCTGCTCTGCATTCAACCATAAGGTATCAAGATGCAAAGGTGTAACCTTTCAGCTGTAGAGATTTTGGCAAGCACAACCAACAGGAAATGTGTGGAGTGGTCTGCACCAGATGAAATCTGTTCTCATACAATATTTATTAAAATCTGTTTGGAGGAGAAAATGTGAATCTTTCCATCCTCAAACAAAATGCAGTTCTAGAATTTAATCAAGTTAGTTCCGTTGTCCACATGTGTGTGTAGAGAGAGAGAAAGATTGAGAGAGGGAGGGGAGGGGAGAGAGAGAGAGAGAGAGAAGGAGGCAGAGAGACAAGTGTTTAAAAATAAAATTTTGCTCCAGTGTCAATGATATTACTTCAATAAACACTTTCTGTCTCTGATTCACACTATACTTTGTCAACAGCAAGGTGATTTAAAATATAATTGCATTCAAATCAGCTCTTTGCTTTGGAGAGAAATTTGTATCTAAGCTTTAATCTGCTGATAGCAGCTGCTTCTATATGATGTCTAGTCTTTTGCCAGCATTGAAGAAGCTGAGATACTTGTTCCTTATCTTTTTAAATGTTTCTTTCACACCTCAGTTTATGACTGAAATCTCTCCAAATACTGTTAATCATGAAAATGAGTTTGTCACTCAAACCCTTGATTTTCTTTTAACAAAAAGTTGATAAAGCATTATTTAAGTTAGCAGTTTTATTGTGGTATTATCTACTTATACTAATGCTTATGTTAGATATCACCATCAACTGATACTATTTTTGCTACAGTGATAATTAGTTGATCTTTTGCCAGCTCCAAGAATGTTCTCATAAAATTATTATGACGTGGGATATACAATGACGTGGGATAATACCCGAAGGAAGCTAAACAGCACACACA
>BLBF01000048.1:6191446-6256109 GCA_015471245.1 Laticauda colubrina
GGAAGGAAGGAAGGAAGGAAGGAAGGAAGGAAGGAAGGAAGGAAGGAGGAAGGAAGGCATGCTTTCAGATTTGCAAGAATGATATTAGCCCTTCAAGGTAGTCCAAACAACAAACATGAGAATGAAATGTGATGGTGATGGTGATGGTTATGATGATGATGATGATGATGATGATGATGATGATGATGATGATGATGATGATATCCATTTAGTCATGCCCAAGTCTCTCAGACTTTGTGGACCAGGTCTCCCCACATCTTCCAATCTTTCATAGTTCTTTGAGTTGTTCTATGTTCTGGCTGGTGTCAATATAATGTCCAGCCATTGTGTTCTTTGGGACCCTGGTATAATGCCCTGGTAAGACCACACTTGGAATATTGCATCCAATGTTAGTCTCCACAAAGATGATTAGGAGATGGAGGCTGAAACATATGAAGAACCATTGCAAGAATTGGGTATGTCGAGAGTCTAGTGAATAAAAGAACTAGGAGTGATGTTAAAATAGTCTTCCAATATCTCAGGGGCTGCCACAAAGAAGGGGGAGTCAAGCTATTCTCCAAAGCACCTGAGGGTAGGACAAGAAACAATGGATGGAAACTCATCAGGGAGAGAAGCAACCTAGAACTAAGGAGAAAGTGCCTGACAGAACAATTAATCAGTGAAAAAACATGCCTCCAGAAATTGTGAATGCTCCAACACTGGAGGTTTTTAAGAAGAAATTGGACAACCATTTGTCTGAAATGGGTTTTCTGCTTGAGGTTGGATTAAAAACCTCAGAGGTCTCTTCCAAATCTGTAATTCTCTTCTGTTTTTCTGTAGAATGGCCTGATTCCCTTTTACCACTAACTTTTCCAAAGATAATTGCTTTCTTTAGTGAATTCCTCTGCATGACATAGCCAAAGTAAGTGAGACATAGTTTTGTGGTTCTGCCTTTCAGTGACATGTCTGAATGATTAGTAGCTCTGTCTTTATATCTGCAGCATCTTGCAAGTCCAAAGTCATTCCCACCTCTCATTTCACTCATGTAGAATGGATCTCATATCTGGGGATGCAGAGGTTAGTCCTAAGGGAAAACAAAATCACCACCAGGAAAAGTTACAGAGATGCGGTCAGCACAAATCCAATGCCCCTCTTCTTGTTGTAGCTTTGTTAGCTGGGGATACATTTTGATATTCAAACCAAATCAGTCTTTATCATATTTCCATAAATCAAGCAGTTAAATCATTTTGGCCCAAACATTGCTCATGCATCCTCAGCTTTGCTCCTGAAGCAACCTCACTCCCCAACTAGACTTCTTCTTTTCATCTCTTAGAAGAGATTCCTGAGTAATTTAGTAGTCAGTCCCAAAAGGACAAAATCTCTCATTGATAAGCAACTAAGGACAGAAACAGAGGATAAGAATACATGGCTGCTAAAGGCGAGGTTACACTGGCTCACGGATGCAAAACTTATGTAAAAAGGACACAGCGGACGAGCAAATTTTCCATCCGTTATTATCCGCTCTCAAAAGTGCCCCAAATTTGCATAAACAGAGCAGACAACAACAGAAAGGAATGGACGTGGGGAGGATGTAGCGGGGATGTAAAGTGGATGTTCATAGGAAGCCTAGCGGATGGAAGCGGATGATGCATCCGCAGGGCTTCCAGGGGAGAACAGCGAAGCGGATGTGTAGCGGAAGGAGTGGATGCGTAGCGGATGCATAGCGGATGACGTGGATGCATCACGGATACCGATAGGATGCATAGCGGATGCGTAGCGGATGCAAAGAGTTCACTGCGCATGCGGGGAGGATGAATTGCGTAAGCTCCGCAGATATAAAAGGAGGCAGCTCGCAAGCAGTCACCATTCAGAGGAAAGACCTGCTGCCAGAGACACCTTGAGAGAACACCATGGGAAAGAAGAGGAAGCCTGTGCCTACTCCTGCCAGCCCTGGCAAGAAGGACAGAACCACCATCCCACCCCCTGGTGCTGACTCTGAAGCTGCTGGTGCTGCTGCTGGTGGTGCTCCTGGTGCTCCTGGTGCTTCTCCTGCTGCTGGTGGTGGTGGTGGTGCTTCTCCTGCTGCTGTTGCTGCTGGTGCTTCTCCTGCTGCTGTTGCTGCTGGTGCTTCTTCTGCTGCTGTTGCTGTGGTGGACCATCCCCAAGGCCCTGAAGGCCCTGAAGCCCCTGTCAGAGGGAGGAAGAGGCAAGGCAAGTACTCCATTTCCGTAGACCATGAAGAGGAGGTGCTGGAATGGCTGAGGGAGAACGAGTACCTGTGGAGGAAGGGCCACAGGCTCTATCGCGACACCAAGTGGAAGCAGGCAGCGTGGAGAGAGAAGGCGGAGAACCTGGGCTACATTTCAGATGTCCTCCTGGGGTGGTGGAAGCATATGCACACCTGGTATGGCAAGCTGCACCTGAAGAAATCCGGGCAGGCCGCTGTCAAGCTCACTAACCGAGAGACCTATGTCATGGCCAGGTGCAGCTTCCTGGAGGGTGAGATCCACCACCGAGGAGCAGCCCCTCTGACACCGCTCTCCCTCAGACAGCCCACAGAGAGCCACTCCTCTTCCAGCCAGGAGACAGCTACAGTGTCCAGGCAAGTGTCTTTGGAGGGCTCCACGACAGAGACCCTCCCGACAGCTGAACTCCCCATGCCAGAGGATGTGGAGGATCCCCTGTCTCAGATAAAGCAAGAAGAAGCAGCCACCAGAGACCAAGCCACCCCCACCCCCAGCTCCACCTCCACAGAAAGCAGGCAGAGAGGCAGACCGAAGGGACAGAGCCACACTGTCCTCTTGGAGATCAGTGACACAATAAAAGCCAGCACAGATCTCCTCTCCCAGCTGGTCCACTTCGACATACCATCCTCCAACCGCAAGCCCTTCATCACGTACGTGAGCCAGACCCTCATGGACCTGCCCGAGGCCCAGTACCAGGCGATGAAGGAGAGATGCACCACCTTCCAGGCCCAGCTCAACCTGCTCCTACACACTCCAGGTCTGCTCCTCCACCCCAGGCAATGTCACAGACCTTCCACGGATTTCAGCAGCCCCTCACCTACCAAGCCTACCAGTACCATGACTTCCCACAGCAGAGGCAGCCATTCCCAGTCCACACCCAGGTTCCTCGGATGCCACAGATGCCACAGACGCCTCAGCTGACCCAGCTGCAGACCAGACAACCCCACTACACTCCTCCTTCCTCCACCCCACAGCCAAGCTCTTCCTCAGAACATCTGTCATCAGTGTTGGGCCTCACACCCGAGGTACTTGAGGAAGGGCCTCTCAACTTCACGGGACTGAGTCAGCTCTCTGAGAGCTTCCTGCACACACCATCTCCTGTTGTACTCTCGGGGCCAGGCACCCCAATGTCGCCTCAGACCAGCACTCCAGCAACAGCCACCTCCACAGTCCCTGGCCCCTTTGCATCTGAGACCATGGGCACGCCTCAGAGTGACTGAGAAGAGTGCCAGAGACTGAGTTGTTACCTGCTCACTTTATCTTTGCTTAAGACACTTTACTTGGGTCATTTTCCTTTTCAATAAAGTCATACAGTTTGTTATTAATAAAGGTTATCTTTGCTTCACACACTTGGTTCATTTTTTTACTTAATAAAGTGTTGGGGAAAACTTTGAAAAAAGGGTTAAGCCTTTGCATGCTTGTGGGATTGGTAAGGATAGCTGTGGGATGGATAGCTGTGGGATGAGTAAGGATAGCTGTGGGATGGATAATTGTGGGATGGGTAATGATAGCTGTGGGATGGATAGCTGTGGGATGGGTAATGATAGCTGTGGGATTGGTAAGGATAGCTGTGGGATAAGGATAGTTGTGGGATGGGTAAGGATAGTTGTGGGACAAGGATAGTTGTGGGATGGGTAAGGATAGTTGTGGGATAGATAAACCTCCAGTGGAAGCATAGTGGGACTGTATGATCCACCCTCCCAGCTGCCACACATATGGACCTTTATTATCAATAACAATGTAATCATTGATCCACACATTTCAACATAAACAAAACTCTTTGTTAATGCCCTATTCATTGTAAGGCCACTCAACATACATGGCACAATGTCATCAGTGTGTGAGACAGGCTGAAGGAAGCATCCATTAAGCATCTACCATCCTGTCTTGCCACTCCACTGCTCCAGCTGGGGAGTTGCACCAGTGTCTCAGTAGGTTGCGCTGCTTCTTCCCTTCACGTGAAGCTCTGTTGGGGCCTTGCACATCCACAGTGTCTATCAGGTTTTGCCCTTGGCTCCATTCACCAGGCTCCATGTCCCCATTCCCTTGTTGGTGGTCCACAAGCCTGTTCTGCAACACTGGGTAGCAGGTGTGCATGAGATTGTGCAGGATGCAACAAGCTTCCACGATGCTCCTCACAGTCCCTGGGTGATGCTGCATGGTGGTGAGAAGTACCTGGAACCTGTTGGCCAAAATGCCAAAGGCATTCTCCACCACCCGTCTTGCCCTGGACAGCCTGTAGTTGAAGATCCTCTCTTCACGGGTGAGGTATCTGGAAGTGTAGGGCTTCATGAGGTAGGTTCTGAGGGAGAAGGCATTATCCCCCATGATAAAGTAGGGCACATCTTGTGTGTCATTGTGTAGGGGGTCTGGATCTGGGAAACCCATGATGAGGTTGTGTTTCCAGCCCACCCTTGAGGTCACTGGCGTTGTATATCTGGGCATCTGAAGCTGACCCGTTGCCTGAAGCATCGATGTACATGAACTTGTAGTCAGCATCAACCATGGCAAAGAGGATGATGCTGAAGAAGCCCTTGTAGTTGAAATAATTGGACCCCGAGTTGGGTGGAACTTTGCAGGCCACGTGCTTCCCATCTATGGCTCTAATGGTGTGTGGGAAGTTCCACCTCTGATACCACTGCTCTGCAACTTTCCTCCAGCCTTCTTCAGTGGTGGGGCACTGGAGGAGCTCCTCCACGTATTCTTCGATGATGGCCTGCACCAATTCTCTGACCACAATGCTGATGGTGTTGTGTGGCACCCTCCAGGCATACTGCATGTTTCTGTACGTGGTCCCAGAGGCCAGGTGGCGCAGAGTCAGTGCCACTTTCAGTCCAGGGTCCAGGCTGGGATGGAAGTTGGTGCTCTGCTTGGTCAACCTGGGTCTCAGACACTCCACAACTTTGTCAAACATGGCTGGTAGCATCCTCATGAAGTGCTGGAATGCACGAGGGTCTTCATTCCTCAGCTCCACCATCAGCTTGTCATAGAGTCCAAACTCCACTCTTCTCCCGATCCATTTTCGGACCCAGACAGTTCTTGGACATCTCCTTCTCCTTGCGTAGAAAAGGTGAAACAGTCTGAAGAGGGCTTGGTTCTGGTGTTGAATGATGGCGGCTACCAAAAGGAGTGTGCGATGATCCATGGTGGAGATCAATGGATGATGTGGAAGAGCAAGAGCAAGGCTGAAGAGGTGTGCACACTAGGGCTGCTGGACTGATAGTGAGATCCAGGTGATTTCCTCCCCCTTTTTATTGGAAATGTCGGTTTTCCGCTAGGTGTCCTTCCACATACTCTAGACTTCCTCCAGACATCCTAAATATCCGAGATACGTCCCATATACGAACGTTTTTTCCATTTTAATGCTTTATATACAAGATGCATCCACTTACATCCTTTCTATTTCCGTGCTACTAACGCTGTGTGGATGTTCCGTGTACCTTTCGCTTCCTCCCTCTTTCCGCTTTCCGCTGGAGCAGATTTAAGTTGCGTGGATGGCCAGAGGATGCCGAGAGGATACATCGGACGTGTAACGGATGACAACAGATGTAGAATGTTTGTTGCCCGTATTGTCGCGGATGTACATCGTACGCGGCGGAAAGTTCATCTGCTCAAAAAGTTTTTTGCAGCTCAAAACTTTTTGAGCGGATGAAATAGCAGTAGACAGATGTTTTACGGATAGAGCGTATGAAAGACGTACGCAGTGAGTACACAATGGATGCATCACATTTTCCAACGGATGGCAAGCTTTTTTGTCCGTTTTACATCCTCTTTGCATCCGTTGGTGCAGTGTGACATGGGCTTAAGATTCTTTAGAATTGTGTTTCTAGACTCAGTTTTACAATGTGAGGACTTCAACTCTCAGAATTTCTAAGGCAGCAAATTCTAGAAACACTGCTCTTGAACAATGACTCTTATGTTACATGCAGGAAAATGGGAATACTCTAGTACACAACAGAGGCTTGGCTGGTGAAGATGACAGAATTAGTATCAATAGCAAATTGATTTGTTGGATAGAGGAGAGGACAATGATCACCGTTATTACTGACTGGGAATCGGGGGAAATGTAAAAAGGGGAAAGATGAACTTGGGATTTATGGTTTTGATACTTAGAAAGAATAGATTATGAAAAGAAGTTTATTTTATAACCTTGGAGATGTACTTGCAATTGCTGTTAAGAAGATTGGAAGCTGCTGTTTTATCATTTTTCTTTTCCTTTAATTCTTTCCTCTTTCCTTCCCTTCCTTTCATTTCCCATCTTCTTTCTTATTATTATTACTTTTCTTTTTTCAAAATCTGTACTGTTTTTATTCTTTTAAAAATATTTAATAATAAGTGTACTTTAAAAAGTACAACAAGCAATTGTTATGACAAGCAATTATTTTATCCCGTTTACTTTGCATAGCTAAAAAGGAGGCAATTGCTTGCATAATTTTGAAGGTACAGAAAGCCCAGAGAGCAAAGGAAAAGAGCTTTTCAAAAATACAGGCATCTTCCCGCCCAAAAGAAATTTGATTGCTAGAAGTAAAATTAGTTGACATTTAGATGTTGTATCCAATCTGTTTTATGTGCAAGCATTTTTAATATGTAGTTTAACTTCTCTGAGTGTTGCATTTTGAATGCATAATTTTTGTGTCTCATTTTGCTTCATCTGTGATATTAATTATGTGTGTGTGTGTGTGTCTCTCTGTGTGTGTGTGTATGCGTGAGTTGCAAATTGGACTATTAATATTCCTTAAACCAGCCCCGGAAGAGACTGTATGATTCAGGACTTGCTGACATAATCCGAGGAAAAGCAATTCAAGGAGACAGGAAAAACAGCTGATCAACCACTTTCTTCCAATATTCTGAAATATACATGTTGCACCGGGGAAAAGTGATATTGTAATCAATTTGCACTTCTCAACATTTCTGGAGGCAGATGCTAGGAACGGATTACTTGCCAACAGTGTTTGCAAAATGCTTGATGTCACACATTCTATAAACAGTTAATGTTATTATACTCAGTATGTTTTATTGAAGCCTATAATATGAAAAGAATACCTGCTTGGGGCATTCATCTGTGGAAATGTTTTGCAAAGAAATCGGCCCACCTGTTGAAATTGTTTAAGACAGGAGATCAATAATAGGTGCTGTTTGAAAAGCCAATTGCATTCTGGAAATTCCTCAGGGGACAGCTGAGCAAGAACTATTATAATATAGAAATAGCTATTTAGTACAGCCATTGCAAAGGCAAAGTTACAGGAGATGAGCTCAGGAGTTTAGTAGGATCTTTTAATAGTTTTGGTGCTATAATATTCTAAACCCAAATTCTCCAGCTGGTGGGGTGCTTCAGAGCTCAGTGTTTTCATCTCTCATCGATATAAAACCATTGGGAAAGATAATCTGTCAATATGGACTGAATACCATCAATCTGGGGATGATCATCTTCTAGCCAACCATGACTCAGTGTCTGGAGGCTATTCAAATCTAGATGAGGTACAATTAGGCTCAGGTTCAGCCTATCTGGACTGAATAACTAGTAGGGGTGATGGATGTTATAGTTCCATCATTGAATCTGAGTCAGTTTTGTGGTTCGCCAGCAGCTTGTGCAGATGGCAGCAGAATCAGACAGTGGGGAAGAACAGAGACCAGTCCAGGAGTCTGGGGAAAACTCTGATGAGGGTTCTGTGTCTGATATGGAGATGGGGCCAGGATATGTGCTGAATTATGTGCTGACTCTGGAGCCTCCAGAATCTGGTAGCAGCGAGGCAGACGAACAAGGGGAGCCTGTTCCCAGTACAGGCATGTGCAGAACTGCTAGAAGGCAAGAGCATTTAAGACAAAAGGGGCGACTTGGAAAAAGGCTTGGAGGTGATTGCCCCTCTTCTAAGTTATAAAGGATGTGCAAAGGTAGGAAAACCTTTGCAGGAAGCAACATTGTTCATTCTGATCAGTTTGGACTCTAAAAGCTCTGTGATTAATTTGTTCTCTATTTGGTTTTGAAAAGACTAAATGGGACTTTAGTCGTTGGCAGCACTTCAAGTCAGATAAGGTGTGTTCTTATCAGACGTCTCCCAAACAACTTTGGCAAACATCCCTGGGACTAATTATAATCGATTAAGACTCATTCCAGGCTGTGAATAATAATAATTCACAGCCATTGAACTAAAATAAAAGGGTCTTGGATTTTATGTGTGTTTGTTGGTGTCTCAGGAAGCCTTGGTCAGAAACAGTCAGGTTGAACTTCCCTGTTCAGAGCTGATGAGCAATTTGGGAGTCCTCCTAGACTTAAGTCTTCCTCAATGAGCAAGTAGCAACTCTGGCATTTATGCTGTGACCTTCACAGTGGTTCATTTCATTAATTTCATCCTTTCCTAATCTAGGAATTTCCTGAAGGTATCCAGGTCAAGATATTTTCCAAAGCACCTGAGGGCAGGACAAGAAACAATGGATGGAAACTAATCAAGGAGGGAAGCAACCAAAGTTCTCTTAGAACTAAGGAGAAATTTCCTGACAGTGAGAACAATTAACCGCTGTCTCCAGAATTGGAGACTGGATGCTTTTAAGAAGAGATGGCTACTTGTCTGGAATAGAATAGGGTCTCCTGCTTGGGGCAGGGCGTTGGACTAGAAGACCTCCAAGGTCCCTTCCAACTCTGTTATTCTGAATTTCTTCCATCACTCTGACTCTCTAAGTTTGGATAGAGTGAGCAGACTTTATGTCCCATTCATTCAGCCAGGTCTTCTGATGCGACTTATGAAGTGTGAAATATTGGAGTTTTGGGCGACGGGTTTTCCTCATTTTCTGGGACTGTTCAGGTGGGCCCATTGGATATGCATTCTTTGTTTTGGTTCTGATACATATTTCCTGCACTATGTGAGATTTCCTTTTGCTGCTTCTTTAGGTGTCATTGTGGTTTGAATTGTATGCTCAAAAATCAGTTTTGAGTTGGAACCGGCTTATTTGTTTGTTTCTTTGTTTATTTAGCAAAGTTCATAAAATTGGGTGCAATTCATTTAACAAATATGTCATTGGAAGTGCTGATCCCAATTCTGGTCCTAAATTGAGAACTATCAGTTTTTATTTGAACATTAGTTTCCCTTTAAGCAATAATCTGCACTTTATTTATTATCGGTAATTTCATTGGACCATCTAAATGCATATCTTTAGGCAAAAATCCTTCCCTTTCAGTACTTGTTCTTCAACATACTCCAGATATCATTTTCAATATGAAGAATGAAGAGAAGACAAAGATATGTATTTTTAATAAAAGAAATGTGAAATTAAATCTGGAGAACAGCAGCTGCAAACCTCACACTATAAATATCAATTAGCATGTGGGCAGCTTCATCTTACATGACAGAGTTTCATACTGCAAGACAAGAATGGTGAGAAATTACAAAATTATGAGCCAAAACATTTATGATCCAATAAATGACCACAGTTGGGAGCAAAATCTCCATTGCTAAGTAAAATAGTTGCTAAATGAATCACATAGTCGTTAAGCAAATTTGGCTTGTGAGGAATTAACTGGGAAGGTCACAGGACCCTGACAGCCTGCAAATTTGATAAATACCTGCAGGTTGCCAAGTACCCAAATTTTGATCAAGTTACTATGGAGATGCTGCAGTGGCTATAAATTCAAGGACTGCTTGTGCTCACTTACTTTTTCTAGTGTCGTTTCTGTCTTCTGCACAGAGGTGGATTTGTAAACCATGCAGATGCAGATAGAAAAAAACTACAAGATGTCCATTACAAAGTACATTTATTAGTTCATCAAGTATCCTCATAACTCACATTTGTGATGAAGTTCTTCTTTAATGACTACTCCTTTGTATATCTGCCTTGTAGGTAAAAGATGGTTATCTCCTAAGCCATCTTGTAGTGACAGATAGCAGCTCCCATGAGTTAGGAAGTTCAGGCAAAAGTGAGGAAAACTTCTGCCAACCCATCGAGGATCAAATTAGTGACCAATCGGGATTACAGATGTGGCCACGTGACATGAACTACATTTCCCAGGATACCTTTAACTACATTTTCCATGATGCATTCCCTTAAGGGGATAGCTCATAATTCCTAAGTTACTATCCAATTCCCATAGACTGGCTGGGACAGCACACTTCCCTCCTGGAATTGTAAATTCCTATTAAAAGAAGAGAAAAAAAATTAACTATAAACTAAGATAAGCAGTAAACAGTAATAGTATGAATAGCAGATAACTACTGTATATAACTATGATAAACAGTTAGTTATATCACTAAGAGAAACAGTAAACATTAATAAAGCATCAAAAAAAGCAAAGCATGCAAAGCTTGAGGTTCAATCTTCAAGTTTGGTTTCTTGGTGGAAGTCTGCTGGTTACCTTTGGCAGCCTTTTAGGGTGTACAGGTAATCTTGGAGCCAAAGGTGAAAGTCTAGTGGTCACTTCTGGCAGCCATTTAGGATTGGAATGATACTCTTGCTTCCATGGTGTCAAAGGGCATCGGGAAGCTGTTGGAAAGAGTGTTGCAAAGGCATATGTCTGTGTAGAGCATCTTAGTGGACGTCTGGTGGTTGTTGGCAGCCATTTAGGGTGTCCTAGCAAAAGTGTACTGATCACCAGCAGCCTTTTAGGCTGGAATGGCATTCTTGTTTTTGATGTTGCTAAAAGGCGTCAGAAGGCTATTGGAATGGATGGTGCTAAGGCATTTGTCTGGTTTGGAGCCTGCATCCGATCGTCACTGACAATTCCTATGATCCCCCATCCCAGTGGAGGTTGGATGGCCACTGGGCTATCTACAGGACCACCGACTGACTCGGAGAAGAAAAAGATGCATGGGGCATTATTTCCCAGCAAGAGTAGGATCTTAGCCTCTGTATCTAGAGCGGGAAAGTGATGAGCCAGGTGCTGTAGGTGAGGCATGCTACTTATGACCTCAGGTATTGAGATCTGACTGCAGTTATTTGGTACCTCATCACATTCAAACACAGGTGGTAGTGGGAACTGGGAATTTCCATCAAATGAGTCTATGCAGGGTCCAGTAGCTCTCCTTCCCGCCGCGCTTCTTGGTCCATGGCATGTTGATATAGTGAAGTGAAGTTCATTCTGTTGCACCTCAAAGATTTTGAAGAATGTTGGTCTGGCCAGGGTGCAGGTGCTTTGAGTGTCTATCTGCATGTACATTTTCACCATCTTCAGAGCATCCTTCAGGGTACACTTTGGCTAAACAGATGGGAAGACATGAATGAAGGCATGGTGAGTCGGTGTGCAGTTCTGTACAATTGACACTCATCCTTGATTTTGGTTGCAGTTTGGCAGACTGCCGAGGAGCTCTACATGCTTCTGTGTTACATTGAGGCTTCTTGTCCCAAGGAAGGTTACGAGATATCTGCAGTGGCGGCTCGGACTCTGGATGCAGCGTGGTTGGGTATTGGTCACTATTGCATAAATCGCATTGCACTTTGGTTGTGCAGTACTTGGACAGGTGTTTGGATTCGCAACACTTGTAGCAGTATTGGTACTCCCTTAGCAACTCTTTTTGTTGTGTCAGTGATTTCACTGCAAACCCAGTGCAGCTGTTCAGCAAATGACGAGTGTTGTCCATGGGACAAAACTGCATTCTCCTTGTGTTCGGAGATCTAAATTAGATTGTATCTGATGAGTTCTCTCCCCAATTGTGTGTGGATGAGGAGTCGATCTCAGTGTTAGGGACAACCGTGAAAGATCTTTCCCTGGTAGTGTGCATAGTGCCTGAGGGCGATATATGACTGCTGTTGTATCTTCTGTCATTAGGACGACTAACAGCTCTGAGTCCATGGGCCCGGTGTGCATTGCACAATGTCGCCTGGTGGCCACGAATTTTTCAAGAAGTGTGAAGGGTATAAACCGGTGGCGACCCTTGGCCATGAAGGTGTCAGTCAACTGGAGCCACTTTTCAAGTAGCACCTGCAGAAATTTTCAAATGATTTTGTTCTGCGTGTCTATGTGATCGAGACAGGTGAGTCCCGGTAAGTTGGGATCCTGTTGTGCCGTTCTCAGCTGGACAAGCATGTTAGTGAGATCTATGATTCAGAGAGGCTGCTTAACAGGTATTTTAGGAAATCTTTTGAGTCTATCCAAGAGTGTTGCTTCTATGTCCTCAGAATCTCCATACATCTCCATCAAGCCTTTTCCATGATAACTGTAGGCCAGAAGCCGGGTCATCTAAGTGGGATGCCAAAATAACCTTGGTATGTCGGCAGACTGTGACCCTAGCCATACTATCAAGTGTTCAATTATTTCATGAGGGTTCAGGCATGCCACCTGAATGGGGTGCAGGAAAAGTTTCTTCCATACTAGTTACTCATCGCCTGGCTTGTCACAGAATCTGCGAACTCTGTTGGCATGCAAATTTAGCTTTCCACTCTGTACAGCCAAGTTTCTCCAGTAATCTTCAGCATTTGCTGAGTTGGGGGGAGGTATTAACATAGAGGATTCTCCCCCTGGATTCTGGTAGGGTTGTAAGTCAATGACGGGTTGTAGTCTTCCTCCAAGTACTTAAGGAGGATGTCATTCTCCCATACTGGGGATGATGGTCGAGCGTCATGTTGCTGTGTAGGCTGGGTGCAGTTACATTATGGTGCCTGGAAGCCGGATTGGTATTGAGGTTGTGGCAGGAATGCTGCTGCTTGTGGATTGAGCATGGCAGTTTTCGTTGATGGCATGTTGACTCATTGAGAAGTCGTTGTAAGCACTGGTGGGCTACGTTGCTTGGCCAGCAGGGCATGAGACGTTGCAGTAGGGTTGCTGGTGCTGGTAAGAGTATCTCGGATCTTAGTACGTACAACATCAATTGGGGAAGGTTTACTGTTGGTGGGAAATAAATCTCATGCTTTTGGTCGTACAACATCAGTTGCATAACTGACATGTAGAGTCTGTGGTTGAGATTCATCCCTCCCTTGGGAGACTGTTAGGCAACTGAGGTGGTTGCACCTGATCATTTCGAAGAGAGTGCTGATTATTCACATAGGCTTTGACCTGCATATCTGGGCTCTCTTCTCCCAAATCTTTGAGGTTGATTTGGAAGGAGATCTTGTTGGCCATCTTCCACCATGCTGCGGCACATGCCATCTTTGTTGCAGTGTCTCTTTGCCGTTTGGTCAGTTCCAATTTGGCCTACGCTTTGGCCTGTTGTCTGGCCTGGACTTTGGCTATTTCGGCCTGTTGACTGGCCTGGGCTTTGGCCTGCTGAGCCTCTATTTCAGCCTGTTGGGCCACTATTGCCACCTTCTGCTGTGTTACCTCCTCTATGGCACATAGCTCTGGTCTGCTACTGCAGCTTCTACTTCAGCTTCTGCAGCCCATTCGGCAAAACTTGCTGCTTTGGAGGTCTTAGATGTGCCGCTATGATGGAACGATGTTATGGAAGGATGATGAGAGCTGGCAGCATAGAATTGGTGCGAGACACTGGAACCTGCCTGCGATCTAGCCGATTTGGGATGGAGGGAGGAGACTTTATTTGAGTGGTGTGAAGAAGCTACTTGTGATTGAAGACCTCTGTCAGATGTGGTCTTCTCACTTGGGATTTGATCTACTGTAGCGCAATGAGGAGCGTGGCCTGGAGGAAGTATCTGCCTTCCCCAAACGCTGTCTTCATGTTCTTTATTCTCCTCCTCAAAGCAATGGATGTGTTCCTGGAACTCTGGGTCTTCCAGGTTCAACTATATGTATTTAAGCTTATTTTCACTGTCTCTCCACCATGTGAGGTGCTCCTCTAACTCCTTCTGCATCTGGAAGAGGCTCTTGAGAGGCAACTGGCTTTCAGTGGTGTCACAGATGGTGAACAGCTCTGTCCATGATTTCCATTATGGAGATACTGCCTTTTCCAATCCTCTCTGAAGAGTGTCACCGCAGGTGAGGTAAACTTCCTATGGCATCAGAGGTCATAGGTCTTCTGTGGTATCGTGGCTTCTCCAGAGGGTTGAACATCTAAAGGCGGTTGTTGGGAACCAGGCTCCATGTTTACAACAAGGATGGGTGGAGGATTCAGGTCTTCTGGTACATCAGAGACATCTGTCATGGCTGAGGAAGTTGCCATGCTTCAAATTGGCAAAAGGAGAATTTTGGAAAATTTAGTGAGTTTCCATGCAATTCCCTTTTTTGTATTAGGGTGTGCTGCAAGCAGGTAGCAGAAAGTAGGATTTCTGCTAAATTTAATACTTGAGCACATAGGTGGCGCTGCAGAATCTGGGCGATGCAAGCACAGCACACAGAATGGCTGCTTCTAGGGTGCATTGTGAGCTTGCAACACAAGGGGGTTGCAAGAGGTTGCATAGCAGAGTCTGAAGACTTGAGGGCTGAAGGCAGAAATATGCCTATAATTGTCGCTTGTTTCACAAGGTGGCAGCAAAAGGTCTTGAAGATGCTGTTGCTACACCCATGTTAGGTTGCAGTTACTCTTGGGACCTTTGATTTATAAATGGTCCACAAAAGTTGCAAAAAGGGGTTATCATTGGAGAAATACTCTGGTCAATATTTGGGAATTGTGTAAAAAAATCAGTCTGGGAAAATTCTCCTTGAGCCCCAGATGTAGCTGTGGGCTGCATTGCTTAGGTCTTACTTCTTTGTGGAAGAAAAAAGAGGGGGGAGAATTTCCTGCCCACTCTTGAAAAAAAAGAGGAAAAAATGGTAAAAATTATTTGACTTCACTGTAAATTTCTTTTTGATCACCAAATGGAGATGTGGGCTGCTTTACTTGAGTCTGTTAGGTTGCAGTTAATCTTGGAACATTTGAATTTAAATTGATTAAATTGTCCACAAGAGTTGCAAAAAGGGGTCATCAATGGATAAACACTCTGGTCAATCTTGAGAGATTTTGTAAAAAAAATCATAGCAAAAGGCAAGATGCTGACTTTGTTTAAATCATTGCTAGATTAATTGTTTCTCTTCAGGGGGAAGGAATGTGCCCATTGCTCTGGGGACAGTTCTGGCTGGAGGAATTTTTATAACCGTGGCCTCTTTATTGCTTTGCCAGCCTTCCAGATGAGCAGAGGAAGATCAGCTTATGTTTACTGACAAGCATACAGGCATGATTTCTCAGAGTCTCTCACTGCATTTGTAAAAGGTTTAAAGGCAGAGGTTTGGTTTTCCTTTGAGAGACTCTCCTTGTTATGCAAATGGAGTCTTTGAGATAGCAGGAAGACAAATTGAGCAGAGACAAGGGGGTGGGTGGGTTAGTGGTTTTCCACTCTGCAGTTAGAAAATTCTCTTTGTTTGTAGCATGTGGGGAACTCCAGCCCTTTCCACCATGCAAACAGCATGAAAAAAGTTCTGTTGCTCAGAGAGAGAGAGAGAGAGAGAGAGAGAGAGAGAGAGAGAGAGAGGATGAGAAAATGTAGGCTTAAATTAACATTGCATGTTCACTCCTGGCTTCAATATTACTTTGCTTTATCACAAATCCAAATTAACATCCTTTATATTGATTGGTTTCAGGACTTCATCTTTTACTTTTCTTTCTTGTGCACAGAAGTGGATTTGTAAACTGTACAGCTGCAGATAGGTAACTCAACAAGACATCCATAACAAAGAACATTTATTGGTTCATCAGGTATTCTCATAACTCACATTTGTGATGATGTTCTTCTTTAATGACTAATCCTTTGTATATCTGCTTTGTAGTAAAAGATGGTTATCTCCTAAGCCATCTTGTAGTGACAGATAGCAGCTCCCATGAGTGAGGGAGTTCAGGCAAAAGTGAGGAAAACTCCTCCCAACCCATCGAGGGTCAAATTAGTGACCAATCGGGATTACAGATGTGGCCATGTGACATGAACTACATTTCCCAGGATACCTTTAACTACATTTACCATAATGCCTTCCCTTAAGGGGACAGCTCATAATTCCTAAGTAATTATCCAATTCCCACAGACTGGCTGGGACAGCACAGTGTTATTGTAAGTTTCAACAGCCACTAAACAAATGGTTGTAAGCTAAAATCTACCTATATATATTTTTTATAGAAGCAATAACACATTTTATGGTATAGTCTTTCCCAATCTGATATTCTCCCAATCTATATATATAAAAGAAAAATATCAATCATGCATCATCACAAAATCCCCAGAACTGTAAAGCCTACAAACTTGAAATTACTGATTTTGTCTGTAGTAAGATACTACACAGGCATCACATCAAGACTGCCTTCAAAACATCCTTGGAAACCCCAAAGATAAAATTGACCTGGAAAACCAAGGCATATACGAAGTTCCCTGTGCATCATGCCCGGCCACATACATTGGACAGACCAATAGAAGAATAAGTACCCGCCTGGATGAACACAAAAATGCAGTAAAAAAGCTGGAACACACCTCCTCACTAGTCCAACACATGAAAGCCACCGGTCACAACAATGACCACAACAATGGTCATATCAACTTCAATGGCACTAAAACCTGAGCCACTATAGAAAACCCCAGCCACAGAATCATCAGAGAAGCCATAGAGATTGAAAAAAGACCTGAAAGCATGAATAGAAGAGATGATTCCACCAGACTGTCAATCATTTGGAAGCCCGCACTCTCAAATAAAAAGATCTCCACACCACAAGCCAGGCAAACACCTGGGCACAAACAGACTCCCCCTGATACCTCCAGCTCAAACACACCCCAACCAGGCACCCAGATGAAACCTAGCTTCCTAATAGATGATAGCCGTCCTTTTACTCAAAGCCAAGCTGCACTGAAAGCCTCCAGCACAGGAACACAGTGTTGCCAGCCAATCAAAGCCACAAAACAGACAGAAGAAACCAGAAACACCAATCAGACAAACTCCAAGACCAATAAACATAGACCAAGACTCCCAACCAATCAGGATGAAGAAAAAAACCATCCTGGGACAACAGGAGGCTAGCCTCAAATTTAAAACTAACGGCTGTGATAGCCTGACCCACATACAAACTCAATACAGAAGCCTGATGATGGCAGATGAGATTCTGCCGAAACTTTGCTACAACTTTAAAAGCACAACTACAATGATGTGGGATAATACCCGAAGGAAGCTGAACAGCATATATGTGTGTGTGTGTGTGTGTGTGTGTGTGTGTGTGTGTGTGTGTATAACAGCATGAGAGGTTGCAGAATAAGTGAGCTATGTTCTTATTTAATTACATTATTTATTTATTTAATTTCATTTTAAAAAAATATCATGTCCTTTAAATGATTCCTTAAGCTTTCCAGTGAAAACCAACTTCCTCAGCACGGCTTCTCTTTAAAATTTAACAGAAAACTTATCATTATTGCCACAATGTTTTGCTTATGCAGGTTGCCTGGGGAGATTTCTCAGTGTGGAAGTTATGAATTTAGATAAGAAGAAGATTGGTTTCCACAGCATAAGTTTCACACCTCTTGCATAGGGAACATGCTTTAGAAAAAGTTTGCTTTCAGATTTTCTTCAGCTAAAGTTTTGAGTTTCAGACTAAACATCAAATCTGACACTGGTCAGAAGTCAAAGGATCATATGACATGACCTTTCCAAGGGCTAGTAATAAACATGTAATAGTGATTCCACAATTAATATTTTGTGACTTTAAAAGAATCTATCATTTTATAAACATTCCTTCTAGGATGGGTGTTCGAGATAAATGGTTGCAATATCCAGGTGTCACATGATTGCCTTCTGTGACTTTCCCGCCAGCTTCCTACAAGCTAAATCAATGGGAGAAGCTGGGTTTGCTTAAGGACAGGGATGGGATTCTACTGATTCAGACAGGTATTCATCTGGGCAAACCAGATGTTAAAGTTATATCTGATTCGCCAAACCGGTATTTCAACTGACTGGAGAGGGGGAAATGAGCCTTCCGGAAGTCTGGAAACGGGCTTGTTTCTGGCTTCCAGAGGGCCTCCAGAGCCAGGGAAAGCTGTTTCACCCTCCCAGAGGCCTGTGGGAAGCCTCCAGACCCTTGGGAAAGTGAAAACAGCCTCCCCTGGGCTCTGGAGACCCACCAGAAGCTGGAATCAGGAAGTTCCTGTAGGCCATGCCCACCATGGCCACGGCCACCCAGCAACCGGGCAGTGAACCAATTGCTGGGATCTTTGAATCTCACCCCTGCTTAAGGACCATGTGAACTGCTTATTAAGAATTCACTTAACCACACCATTAGCGATGATAGTTCCACTCTCAATTATGGTTATGTCAAGAACTACCTGCAGGGGGAATGCAAATTAAAATGGCATATTATTGTTAAAAATGGTGAAATAACAGCCACAATGAGAAAATAATTGTGGGATCTAATTAATTGGAAGCCCTAAATTTGGTGAAATGGTAGTTAATTATAGTAGCCAGTAAATTATGGTCATGCACTGATTCTAGGATTCTGAAGGGAGAAGAGCAGCATAAATATTATAACCGATGATTAACTAAGGCATTTTAAGAGAAAATCTTGCTGAAAGATCAAAGAGTTCTCCTTTTATTAGAATTGCTAATATTTTTAGAACTCTGCATGAAGTGCTCAATCTGACATTATGATTTTTCAACATATAATTTTTTTATTAAAGATTTTTAAGAAGATTAAAAAAGTAATCCAAAGTAATCTAAACTAAGAAAAAGAAATGAATCAAAGTGAAAGCTTAAAATGCAAGGAAGGGGAGGAAAGCAAAAGGAAAACAGAAAATAAAGAAAATAAATACTAAGAAGTAGCTTTCAATCTTTGCAGCAGTTATGGGTATAATTATACTTTTAGTTTTTGTTCTGTGATTACCACTTAACTTTCTTCTTTCAATAATCTATCTTGCTTGGCATGACCCTCAGTTAAGTTGGCATGCTTTCCAATGGTATGGGAAGAACAAGATACATAGTTACTTTCAAGATGTTATATTAGAAATACATTGTTATCAGTATGGCTTAAAATTAAAGAACACTGCTACCTGAAAATACCAGTCTGGCTTTCCACAATGGAAGCATTGATACATCCTAATGTTATTGATATATTTAAAAAAATGTAAGATATAAAGTTATTTTGAATGAAAAAGGAGAATTTAAAACTAAACAGGAACTTGATTCCTAAGGGATGGACATTGCATGGTGGCCACAAATGCAGATACCATCTCAATACAAAAAAGATGCTAAAATGTATGGTTTTAATAAAGAACTAACAGAATTGGACCAGACATTAACTGGAACTGATGAAAAATTGATAAAGAAAATATATTGTTACTTATTGGGTATTAAACTTGAAAGTGAGCAGGTAAAGGAGACAATGATTGTTTGGGCTAAATTTTTTTGGATATGCAATAGAATTAGATAAAAGGCAGAAATTCCGGGATAGAAATATTAGACTATGTCAACTGCATATAAAGAAAATTTGTATAAAATGTTTACAGGTGGCATTTTGCACCAACAAGATTAGCAAAAATGTATAAGGATAGATCTATTAAATGTTGGAAATGTAATTAAACATCTATGATGGACATGTCAACAAGTTAAAAAATATTAGAAGAAAATATACATACCTGGTTGGATAAAATAGCACTTAGATATGAAACCAGAAATATTTTTATTGGGAATTCTACCAGAAAAATATGATAAAGATTTACTTGTACTTGATTTTACATGTACTTGCAGCTAGAATTGTATATGCTCAACTATGAAAGTGTGATGTGATCCTGACAGATGAGAAAGTAATTCATTGTTCTGTATTCTGTACAGTGATGGATTTGTAAGCTGTACAGATGCAGATAAATAACTCAACAAGACATCCATAACAAAATACATTTATTGGTTCATCAGGTATCCTCATAACTCACACTTGTGATGAAGTTCTTCTTTAATGACCAATCCTTTGTATATCTGTCTTGTAGGTAAAAAGATGATTACCTTCTATCCTTTTTCTCTCATCTCATGGCGATAAAAGTAGAACAGTTACCAAGAGTCCATGAATTCAGCCAAGACTGAGGAAAATTCCTCCTACCCATCGAGGGTCAATTAAGTGACCAATCAGAATTACAGATGTGGTGATGTGATATGGACTACATTTCCCAGGATACCTTAACTACATTTACCATGATGCATTCCCTTAAGGGGACAGCTCACAATTGCTACCTAATTATCCAAATCCCATTAACTCTAAAATGTCTGCATAGCACACTCCCTGCTTGGAATTGTAAATTCCACTATTAAAAGAAGAAAAAGAATTAACTATAAACTAAGATAAGCAGTAGACAGTAATACTAACTGAATAGCAGATAACTATAACTAAGATAAAGAGTTATCTATATACCTATGAAAAACAGTCATAAACATTGGGGGTTGGAATGATACTCTTGTTTCCATGGTGTCAAAGGGCATAGGGAAGCTGTGGGAGAAGGCTTTGAAGAGGCATATGCCTGTGTAGAGTGTCTTAGTGGATGTCTGGTGGTTGCTGACGGCCATTTAGGGTGTCCTAGCGAAAGTGTACTGATCACCGGTGGCCTTTTAGGCTGGAACAGCATTCTTGTTTTCGATGGTGCTAAAGGGCGTTGGAAGGCTGTGGAATGGATGGTGCTCAGGCATTTGCCTGGGTTGGGGCCTGCATCCGATCATCACTGACAATTCCTACAATCCCCCATCCTAGTGGAGATTTGATGGCTACAGGGCTGCCAACTGACTCGGAGAAGAGAAAGGCATGTGGGGCATTATTTCCCAGCAAGAGTAGGATCTCAGCCTCTGGATCTAGAGTGGGGAAGTGATGACCCAGGTGCTGTAGGTGAGGCATGCTACTTATGACCTCAGGTGTCACGATATGACTGCGGTCGTTCGATACCCCATCACATTCAAACATGGGCAGTCATGAGAACAGGGAACTTCCATCCAATGTCTCTATGCAGAGTCCAGTAGTTCTCCTCCCCGCCATGTTTCTTGGCCCATGGCACGTTGATACAGTGAAGTGAAGTTCGTTCTGTTGCACCTCAAAGATGTCAAAGAATGCAGGTCTGGCCAGGGTGCAGGTGCTTTGAGTGTCCATCTGCACATATATTTTCATGGCATCTTCAGAGCGCCCTTCAGGGTACACTTTGGCTAAATAGACACGAAGATACGAATGAGGGCATGGTGAGTTGGTGCACAGTGTTGTGCAGTTGCATCCTCGGTTTTGGTTGTGGTTTGGCAATCTGCTGAGGAGCCCTGTGTGTTTCTGTATTACGTTGAGGCTTTTTGTCCAAAGGAGGGCTACGAGATATCTGCAGTGGCAGCTCAGAGTCTGGATGCAGCACGGTTGGGTGCTGGTCATTATTGCAGAAGTCACATTGCACGTTGTCTGTGCAGTATTTGGATGGGTGTTTGGATTCTCAACACTTGTAGCAGTATTGGTACTCCCTTATCAACTCTTTTCATTGGGTCAGTGATTTCACTGCAAACCCAGTGCAGCTGTTCAGCGAGTGACAAGTATGGTGCATAGGACAAAACTGTATTCTCCTTATATTCAGAGATCTAAATTGGGTTGTATCTGATGAGTTATCTCCCCAACTATGTGTGGATGAGGAGTCAATATCAGTTTTATGGACAACCATGAAGGGTCTTTCCCTAGCAGTATGCATAGGACCTGTGGACAATATATGGGTACTGTTGTATCATTTTTTGTTGGGAGGGCTAATAGCTCCGAGTGTGCAGGCCCAGGAGGAGTTGCACACTATTGCCTGGTAGGCCACAAATTCTTTGAGAATGGCAAAGGGTATAAAGTTGTGGCGACCTTTGGCCAGGAAGGCATCGGACATCTAGAAACACTATTCAATTAGCACTTGTGGGAGTTTTCGGATGATGTTGTTTTGCATGTCGTCTTGATCAAGACAAGTGAATCCTGGTAACTTGGGATCCCATTGTGCCACTTTCAGTTGCATGAGTATATTAGAGGGTTCCGCGATTAGGTGAGGCTTGCCAATAGGAATTTTAGGAAATCTGTGTAGACTATCCAGGAGCGTTGATTGTATGTCTGAGGCAGTGCCATACAGATTGTCGAGTCTTTGCCATGACAACCATAGAGCAGCATCTGGGTCATCTAGGTGGGATGCATAAAGTGCCTTTGTATCTCTGGCAGACTGCAACCCTAACCATGCCATCAAGTGTATGAGTACTTCATCAGATTTCAGGCGTGCAGCCTGAATGGGTGCAGGAAAACTTTCTTCCATAGGAAATATTCGCCACCTGGTTCATCAGAGAATCTGTATACACCATTAGCGGCCAAATCTAGCTTTCCTCTGCTTACTGCCAACTCTCTCCAGTAGTCAGCATCGTCTATAGAATTGCGTTGAGGCATTGACATAGAGGGGATTGATTCTCGTAGGTTATGTTCGAGTTGTATGTCAATGATGGGTTGTAGCCTTCATCCCAGTGTTTACAGAGGATGTTGTTCTGCCATTCCAGAGCCGATGGTGGAGCTTCATGCTGCTGTGTAGGCTGGTCACAGTTATCTTTTTGTGCCTGTGAGCTCGGGTAGTGTGGAAGTTGTGGCTGGAATGATACTGCTTGTGAATTGAGTGTGGCAGGTGTTGTCAATGCCATGTCTACTGGTGGAGAAGTCATTGTGATCACGGGTAGGCTAATTTGCTCACCTGGCAGGCCATGAGATGTTGGAGTTGTGTTGCTGGTGCTGGGAAGAGAATCTCAGACCTTAGTACATACAACATCAGTTGGGGAAGGTTTGTTGTTGGTGGGAACTGAATCTTATACTTTAAGTCTTACAACATCAGCTGAGTAACTGACGTGTAGAGTCTGTGGTTGAGATTCATCCCTGTGCTTCCCTGATTGTGAGAACTGAAGCGGTTCCACCTGCTCGTTTTGTAGTGAGTGCTGCTTATCCACATAGGTTTTGACCTATGTATCTGAGCTCCCTTATCCCAATTCTTCAACATTGAATTGGTGTTGTTGGCCATCTTCTGCCATGCTGTGGCCCATGCCATCTTTGTTGTGGTGACTCTTTGCCATTTGGCCAACTCCAATTTGGCCTGCACTGTGGCCTGAGCTTTGGCCATCTCTGCCTGTTGAGCTGCTACTTCTGCTTTCTGTCATGTTACCTCCTCTGTAGTGTGTAGCTCTCTGTCTGCTACTGCTGCTTCTACTTCAGCTTCTGCAGCCCATTCGGCATAACTTGCTACTTTGGAGGCCTTAGATGCACTGCTATGAATGGGAGGATGCTCTGGAAGGAGGGTGAGAGCTGGCAGCAGAGAATTGGCATGAGACACTGGAACCTGCTTGCAATCTAGCTGATTTGGGATGGAGGGGGGAGGCTTTCTTAGAATGGTGGGAAGAAGCTGCTTGTGATTGAAGACCTATGTCAGATGTGTACTTATCCTCCTGTAGTGCATCGAGGAGGGCAGCCTGGAGGGAGTTTTTCTCTTCCCAGGTGCAGTCTTCACATTCTTTGTTTGTCTCCTCAAAGCATTGAATGTGTTCTTGGAGCTTTGGGTCTTTCAGGTTTGACTGTATGTACTTGAGCTTACTTTCATTGTCTCTCCACTGTGTGAGATGCTCCCTAACTCTTTCTGCATTAATAGGAGGTTATTGAATGGCAACCTGCTTTTGGGGGTGTTGCAGATCCTTGCCAGCTCCGTCCACACATTTGCATGATGGAGATACTGCCTTTCCCAACCCTCTGAAGCCTGTCATTGAGGGTGAGATAAGCTTCCTATGATGTCTGAGGTAATAGGCCTTCTGAGGTATCGCTGCTTCTCCAGAGGGCTGGGCATCTAAAGGCAGTTGTTGGGAACCAGGCTCCACATTCACATCAAGGGTGGGTGGATAGTTGGAATCCTCTGGTACATCAGAGACATCTGTCATGGCTGAAGCAGTCACCATGTTTCAAATTGGCAAAAGGTGACCTTTTGGAAAATTTAGTGATTTTTCGTGCAATTCCCTTTTTTTGTATTAGGGTACACTGCAAACAGGCAGCATAAAGTGGAATTGCTGCTGGATTTAATACTTGAGCACGTAGGTGGCGCTGCAGAGTCTGGGCGATGCTAACACAGCACACAGTATGGCTGTTTCTAGGGTGCATTGTGGGCTTGCTACACAAGGGGGAACTAGAGGTTGCGTGGCTAAGTCTAAAGACTTGAGTCTAAATGCAGAAATATGCCTGTTAATGTTGTTTGCTCCTCAAGGTGGCAGTAGAGATTGTGTAGTGAAGTCTGAAGACTTGGAGGGCTAAATGCAGAAATATGCCTGTGAGTGTCGCTTGCTCCACAAGGTGGCAGGAGAGGGTCTGGAAGACGCTGTTATTATGCCCATGTTAGGTTGCAGTTATTCTTGGGACTTTGAATTAAATTGATTAAATTGTCTACAATAGTTGCAAAAAGGGATTGTCATTGGATAAACACTCTGGTCAAATTTGAGAATGTTTTTTTGACCACCAGATGGTGCTAGAATCTAACAATTGAATGGCATGGTTGCTTTTAGATTGCTATTAATTTTGTTGAAGGAAAAATCCTTACTGACTTCAGCAGGATAGCAAAAGGCAAGATGCTGACTTTGTTTAAATCATTGCTAGATTAAGTGTCTCTCTTCAGTTGCTGTAAATGCATTCAGTTCCTAGCTTTTAGCCCACAAAAGGAGTTGGTAATTGTAGTAATTCAAAGACAAATGAAATGCTTTGCCCTTCCCCTTACTTGCAGATGAGCTCCCCTTTAGATAACAGTGAGCTAATGTGACATAGCACATCTTTCACTGAGACACAAGTGGGGGAAATTCCTTGCCCAATATCCAAGGGCCTTTTAAAATTTATGTTGCACAGATAAAGAGAAATGGAAGATCAGATTCCTTTGCTTGGGAGAAGAAAGGAAGTCACTGTAGGCTTTTTCAAGCCAAAGGAACGCTTTCTGCCTTTGTATAGAGTTTTGAAACAAAGAGGTCTGCCTCGTGGCAGGCCGTTTCTATGGTGATGAGGAATGCAAGGTATCTTTATTGCTCACTTCCTTCTGTACTAGGAGCAGAAAGAGATAGGAAAAAAAAGGCAAACCCTCTCCAACTGCTGAGAATTGTAGCTTCTGTTTCTTATTTCCTTAGACCACAAGAAGAGATTACTTTGAGTTACTTCATATGCATTTGAAAAAGAGTTTGTAGGTAGTTACTGGGGAGAAATAGGGTAGATGGGTAAAACCTACCTCCTCCCTTTGTTTTACAAATTGGCTCTTTCCCAGTTAGGAGTTGTAATTTGAGACACAGCACTTCTTTTGCTGAAGAGAAAAGGAGGGGGAATTTGCCCCTTCCTGGCTTGATACAAAGACAAAGGAATCCAACAAATTTGATTGCCTTTGAAAGCCAGAGCATAGGATATTTGAAAAGTCTCTTATGTAAAAGGAAAGGGGGGATTCTTGCCCCTCCCTGCAATTCAAACTGAAGCACAGAGCTTAGCATTCTACATTCACTCCTGGGTTCAATATTACTTTGCTTTATCACAAATCCAAATTAACAGTTTTTATACTTCAAATTAAATCATCTTTTTACTATTCTGTATTCTGTACAGTTGTGGATTTGTAAGCTGTACAGATGCAGATAGATAACTCAATAAGACATCCATAACAAAGTGCATTTATTGGTTCATCAGGTATCCTCAAACCTCACATTTGTGATGAAGTTCTTTAATGACCAATCCTTTGTATGTCTGTCTTGTAGGTAAAAAGATTATTATTTTCTATTCTTTTTCCCTCATCTCGTGAAGATAGAAGTAGAACAGTTTCCACGAGTCCATGAGTTCAGCCAAGAGTGAGGAAAACTCCTCCTACCCATCGAGGGTCAAATGTAGTGATATGGACTACATTTCCCAGGATACCTTAACTACATTTACCATGATGCATTCTCTTAAGGGGACAGCTCACAATTGCTACTTATCTTCCCAAATCCCATTAATTCTAAACTGATTGGATACACAAGGAATTTGTCTTGGTGTGAATGCTCTCAGTGTACATAAAAGAAAAGATATATTCATCAAGAATCATCAGGTGCAACACTTAATAATAGTCATTGGGTACAATGAGTGATCAAAACATACTAAGAAACAGTCAATAGAAATCGTAAGGATATAAGCAACGAAGTTACAATCATACACAGTCACAAGTGGGAGGGGATGGGTGATAAGGAGTGATGAGAAGATTAATAGTAATAGTAGTGTAAACACCTTGTTTATGATTGCCTAAAAATAATTGTGCCCAGACAACACATTGTTTCATTGAAATGGAATTTTTATATATTATACTAATAAAACAAATAACACTTTTTAAAAATAATATATCTTGTGTAATCATAAGAATTCTAAATCAGGGGTTTCCTAAGCCCCAGTCTGCAGAGTGACACTGGTCTTCAGGCTTCCAGGAATCAGTCAACACAGGTGAGCAAAGTCCCATCCATGAAGGTCGATCCAGGCAGTATGTGAAGCCATGCCTCTCTCCCACTTCCCCAGTCTGCAGAAAAACCACTCTTCACAGAACTGGTCCCTGATGCCCAGAAGGTCCTGCTCTAAACCCTGTTCATTTTTTTCTGAAAGGATTTATTTACAGCACAGTCCTTTCAGCAGTCCCAAGGAGTTTCCATACCATTTGCACTCTAGGTTACATGGAGGGTATTGATAAACCTCCAAGCGGCCTCAACAACTCTGAGAGCTCATAACCAGATGATTGAATAACAGAACATGGGTAGCCCTCAAATTACTACAGTTCATTTAGTGACTGTTCAAAATTACAACGGCACTGAAAAAAGTGACCTATGACTGTTTTTCACAGTTACAATTTTTGCAGTAGTCCCATGATCATGGTAGCAAAATTCAGATGCTTGGCAACTGGCTCAAATGTATGATGGTTGCAGTGTCCTGGGGTGATATAAGGTCAGCTTTTGCGACCTTCTGACAAACAAAGTCAATATGGAAGCCAGATTCACTTAACAACCAGGTTACTAATTTATCAACTGCAGTGTTTCACTTAATAAGTGAGACAAGAAAGGTCGTAAAATGGGGCAAAACTCACTTCACAACTGTTTCACTTTAAAACAGGAATTTGGGGCTCAGTTGTGGTTGTAAGTTGAAGACTGCCTATAACAGAGTTGGAAGGGACATGGAGGTCTTCTAGTCCAGTGGTTGCCAACCAGGGGGCCAGGGATCACTGGTGGTCCATAAAAATTTTTTGGTGGTCTGCAGAGAAATGTCACCCTAAAAGCACCCCCCAAAGCAATTAATCCAGGCTATGTGGGAACACAAGGCTGTGTCGCCCAGATGACTTGTGGGAACACAAGGCTTGCATTGCTTGCATTGTGAACAACATGAGGTAGTGAGGGGAGGGGAAAAAGGGTGGAAGGGAGGATTTGCCCCACTCAACCCATGCGCCTTGCCTGGACACCGGGGTGCTTCTTTCCGCTTCTTTCTTTTTCTACTTTTGGCTGCATGCAAGGAAAGCAGCCAGTCTTTCTTTCTCTCTCCCAAACTCCACCAGAAATGAGTCTTTGGGACTCTGCAAGGCATCCTGCTCCAAGAGGCTGTGCTGGTATGACAAGTCTCACAAAGACTCATTTCTGGTGGAATTTGAGGGAGAGAAAGAAAAACTTCTGCTGCTTCTGCTGCTTTCCTTGCATGAAGCCAAAAGTCTCTCTCTCTCCCCCTGAGAATGGAGATGGAGATGGTATCCTGTGATCCCAAACAAAGAATGATTGGTCAATTGGAAAATGGGGTGGGGAATTTTCCTGCAGACTTTTTTGAGGATTTTCCCAGGGTCTCTGGTCCTCGGAATTAAAATTATGAGTTTGGTGGTCCCTGAGGTCCAAAAGGTTGGTGAGCCCTGTTCTAGTCCAACCCTATACCATTTCAGACAAATAGTTGTCCAACTGCAAAGGATATAAATCCTTCCATTCTCTACCAGTCAATTAGAATTAAAGAAGCTTCTTGAATGAGTAGTAAGACATTTGCAAAGAAAAACAAGCAAACAAGGAAGTCCAGTTGTCTTTTGTAAAAGCATTGTTGGAAGAATTATCCTTCAGGTTCAGTTCCAAGTAAGGAAAAAGACACTGGAAACATGGAGGCTATTTGGAAAGATGGTTTAATGGTGGACAGGACCACATTGCTTGAAGCTCCAGAGTGAAAAGGATGATCACATGCTTCAAGATGTTGGGTGAAGGGAAAGAAGGGCGGGCCAAGGTGCTGAGAGACCCTTATATACCCTCTGTTGGGCCCCACTAAGGTTCCTGTGCAAGAAATGTATCCCATTGGCTGTCAGACTCCCAGGGGAGGGGCTCTTAACTCCCAGGGATGGGGCTCTTAACTAACTTTGTAAGCTTTGTCTGGACCACATGGCTTCACCTGAGTGTTGGCTGATACAATCTTCCCAGGCCAGGTGGTGAGATGGGTAGAGATCTTTATTATGTAGAATACTCTGGTCTAGGCCTTAATGGCCCATTAGCGAAGGTGGGTTTCTGGCTGAGTTTCTGCCACTCTGAGGTGAGTTTCTGCTTCTACTCTTTTTAAGGGAAATAGTCTGCCTTTTAATATTTCCTAGGATATTTCATTTTTCTAGGAGAGGGGTGGGTGCTAACTTCCTATAACACCTTTGGGATTGCAGTAAGAAGGGCAGCTTGTTTGTTCAAAATTGATTAAAATGAAGCAGCCAGATACATGGGTTGAGATGCTGACTGGGAAAGTCCACACATTTGAAAGTTCCCAAAGTTGAGAGATACATGGCTCAATAATCAGTAAAGGAATATTCCTTGAACTGAGATGTTACTCTGAGCAAGACAGTGAATCATTAGGTTACACATTTCAACTGAGACTGACAGAGGTGGAGTTTATCATGTCTCTGGTGAGTTACATAACAGAATGATAAATATTTAAAAGGAGGCTAAACTTCAGGGAGATACATAATAGCACATAAACTATTAATAAAGTACATAAATACATAAGTACACTGGCTAAATACTTCTGCAGTGCTGAATTCAGCACTGAAGCAAACCTAAGGAAGGAAGCTTTTTTAATAAATTGGAGAATGCTTTACACCTTTCTTTTCTCACATAGATTTGCATTCAGCCTTTGACTGTTTTTATTTTAAAATTTTATTTTCCTACTGCATCCTGTTTTGGTCGTCATGTTACAAAAAAAAGTTGAGATTCTAGAAAGAGTATAGAAAAAAAGCAACAAAGATAATTAGAAATCTGGAAGCTAAGCATGTGATGAATGGTTGCAGGAAGTGGGTATGTCTATTCTAACAAAGAGAAAGGCGAGGGGTGATATGATAGCAGACTTCCAGTATTTGAGAGTCTGCCACAGAGGAGAGTCAGCCTAATTTCCAAAGCATCAGAAGCAGAGATGGGCTGCTGGGTTCGCAGGGGTTCGGGAGATCCTCTAACTAAAATTCTGCACAGTTTGGAGAACTCCCAAATCCCACTCCTGGCTGGTCCCGCCCACCCCTTCCCTCCCAGGAGTCCTCACATGGCCCATTTTGGATGCAGGTAAATTCAGGGCGTGCATGGGGGCTTGGGGAAGATGAAAAACTGGCCTCTCGGAAGTTCAGGAAGGCCAGAAACAGGCCCATTTCCTGCTTCCAGAAAGCCCCGGGAGCCCAAGGAGGCTGTTTTCGCCCTCCGGAGGTTCAAGGAAAGCCTCTGGAGCCCAGGAAGGGCAAAAGTGCTCCCCACTGTGGTGCAGGAGGTTGACTAGGCTACATACACCAGGGCCATGCCCACCCAGCAACCGGGCAAAGAACCCATTGCTAACATTTTTGAAGCCCACCCCTGATTAGAGGGCAGGGCAAGAAGTAATGGATAGAAGATTATCAAAGAGAGATCTAAGCTAAAACTAAGGAGGAATTTCCTGTCAGTGAGAACAATTAATTGATGTGATTCCCCATCCACCCACCCACTTCTCTTGATTTTGCATCTAATACTTTTGTTCTGCTTATTACTCTCTGAATGGGTATACAGCAGACAGAGCAACTCCACAAAGCTTCCATACAAAGTCTTTTTTATTGGTTCATCAGGCATCCTTATCAACTCACATTTATGATTAGGTTCTTCTTAATGTCCAATCCTTTGCATATCTGAATTGTGGTGTAGAAAGATAATAAACTCTTAACCCCATGATGATTGAAGCGGTTGCATGAAAAAGGATCCAGGCAAGAGTGAAGGAGCCTCCCCCAACCCAACAAGGGTCAATTTAGTGACTAATCAGGGTTACAGATGTGACCACATGACATGGACTACATTTCCCAGGATACCTTAACTACATTTACCATGATGCATTCCCTTAAGAGGACAGCTCTCAATTCCTAACTAACTATCCCAAATCCCATTAACTCTAAACTGTCTGGACAGCACAACTTTGCCTAACTTGCAGAAATATTAAATGTTATATTTCAGTTTTAAACATTGCACTTTGTGCACCATTATTCTGTTTCAAATGTGCAAGCTGCCTGCCAGCTGCAGAATTGGGCAAGTTAGTCACTGCTGCCAAGAATATGTAAGTATAAGATAGGAGTATTCAAAAAATTCTGTAAGCAAATCTTTTTGGTACAAAGCCACTGCCTCCTGACACACAATACTAAGCCTTCATTGTCACAACCAATATGTATTTATATAACTTTTGCATTAAGCTGGAATTCATCTTCTATAGTATTCTTTTTTCCCCTTCCACTTCAGGTCTTGAGCGATATAAACAAGCTAAAATTGGAGTTTTTAAAGAAAATAAAAGATCCAATCATATTCATGTTCTTTTTTAAAAAACCAAATGGCTAAGCAGAATGGCGCTATTAGTGTCTTTCACAAAAACAGCTTTTTCATCACTCTGTGCAGTTCACTCCCCAATTTCCAAGGCTTAGGCTTCCCACCAAATCTTAGAGGTGAGAAGCTTTGATAAAGGTTTCAATTCCTAGAATTTCTTTTCTTTCTAAAAAAATATGGCAATACAGTAACTGAGGATCTGAACCAAACTCAAAGATACTGTGTGTTTATTAAAATTGTGAGTTTTTAGGCAGTTATTGTGAATTGCATTAAACTGTTGGCACAGAATTCTTTTGCTACATTTACTGAATTATTGCATATAAAGCGTTCCTGTAACTAAGTAAAATGTGTAGAAGAATGGTTATTGTGGAAAATGTAGGCTTTGTTTAGGCTTCTTGCTATCATCCTGGTATGTTTCTCTTGAGAATCTGCAGTGCTGCAAACATTAATTTGTGAATATAGATTTCTTAATTAATCAAGGCAGAACTAGATAGCCAAAAAAAGAGATGATTATCAGCACAAAAGAAAAAGATTTGTTCCTGCCATTTCCATTAAAAATTAAAAGTGGCAGGATTTTCCTATAATTTATAGGGGAATAAATTAAAATGTGTTTTATTTACAACAATCTTCTAGAGCATAATTTTCAGGATACTTATTAATGTATTCTTTAAAAACAGAATAGTTAAAGCAGTGGTAACATACAGCTGTGAGAGTTGAACACAGAAGAAGAATAAAGAAGGTAAAGAGATAGATGACTCTGAATTATGGATTTTATGGTTACTAAAAGAACCAACAGACTGCATGAAGAATCAATCAATAGGTTCAAGATAAAAGAATGGCTATCCCATTGAGGCCATAACTAACAGAGAAACATTATTGAGCATGGCATGTGAGCAAATGGTGGGCTAGAAAAGAACAGATAGTAAAGCTGAAGGAAATAGAAGGAAGCAGTGGACAAGGTTAAAGAAAATAAGACAATGGATTAGGTAGATAGAGAGATTAAGGAGATCCTGGAATTAAGAAGAAACTTCGTAACAGTGAGAACAATTAACCAGTGGAACAGCTGGCCTTCAGATGTTGTGGGTGCTCCATCACTGGAGGCCACTTATCTGAGATGGGGCAGAGGTGGGAGACGCATGTGCATGTGTGGGAGTGGGGGGAACACATGGCAGGTCACGTGCGCATGTTTGGGGGGCAGGGCGAGCATAGGTGAGGTGCAGCGTGGCCCACCCGTGCCCCATTTTTTCTCCCAGGAGGCTGCAGGGAGGCCTACTAGACCCAAAATGGGATGTGGGGGGGCCATGCACTTGCAGAGGGTGGGGTGAATGGGCAGGAGTCGCCTATGCATTGTATTATGGATGCAGGCATGCACGCACTTTTGGCATGCCACAACGAAAAGGTTAGCCATCACTGGTAGGGTCTCCCACTTGAGCACTTGAGTAAGATCTCCAAAGTCTATTCTGATTGAAGTTCCCTACAGTATCCTTCCCTTGCCATGTCCACCAAGTCACACCCATCAAGTCATGCCCACAGAACCAGTAGTAAAATATGTTGAATCCCACCACTGATCCTGCAGCACTATTTTTCTTCCCACTCTATAAACTATTCCAGGAGAATTCAGTCATCAGAATGCCCAAAAATGATTTAGGAGAAACAAGATTGCATTCTTCCTGCTTCTTTCTCATACAAGTCATCATTGGGATGACCAAGTCAGTTCAATGATGAACTCAAAATTAATCTAGACTGAAATTCATCTATCTTTTATCTGTCAATCATCTATAGTATCTATCAATCACCTATCATCTTTAGTATCTATCTATCATCTAAAATATATTTCTCTTATCTACCTACCTATCTACCTAATTACTTGGAACCTCCAGATAAGTAGCCTTCAATCACTTAAATATTGAAACTTTCATCATAGTTAGACAACAAAGAAACAATATAAACACCAACAAACAAGAGCATATCATAATACATCCCAATACCTATGCATAAATCCACTTCACCTAAGCACATCTGCATTTAGTCAATTGCTACCTTTACCCTTTATCCACTTTTGATTGATTACATGCCATAGTAATTTTTAAATCTGTCACAATGTTTCCCTAACTTGTTTTTTTCAGATCTTCCAATGATGTACTCATGCCCGTGTTAACTGAGTCCATCCACCTTATCACTGGTCATCCTGGTTTTTTCCCCTTTTACCTTTCCCAGAATTAGAGCTTTTCCCACAGGTTTGTGTACTTAGACAAACCTATTAAAAATGGAAAAACCCTATCAATATATTGCTTTTCTACCACAATTTTGCATTAACACTAGGTGACTAATAACTTTTTGCCCTGCCTTTTTTTGTGTCCTCCTAAGTCTTCAACCTCCATTTAAGCTGTTTAGTTACACAAATGAACATTTTGTATTTGTATTTGGGTTGTTCCTTTTCTTTATCACCTATCCTATAGAACTCAGCAAAAGATATGAAGCTATTATTTCCTTGAGAAAAATGACAGTGGCCTCCAGGCTAAACTTTTGATCTGCCTATTCTCTCTATTTTCAAAACAGAAGGATTTATAGTTTTGTATGCAGTCACTGCTTACAGATCTGGCAAATTTCCAGAAGGGAAGGATAAAGAGAGCTGATTATCCTAGAAATAAATAAAAAATAAAAAACCTAAGCAATATTTTTTAATGTTTGTATACCTTCACAATGGCTAATTTATGTTAAATTGATTTTTAAAATGTTTAAATTGTGCTGAATGAGGTTTGTAGAGAGATGGAGTTGAAGAGAGTACATATGTTTCATATGTTGATAAGATTAATATTGGACTTCTGCACCCCCTTAAAAAGTAATTTGGGTATCATTAAGACATATACTATGCAATTGTGTAATTTCTATTAAAAAATAAGGCCAATGAGTTCAGAGGACCTTTGTTTTTGCTAATTGGGTAGAAGATTAAATCCTTCAGAAAATACCTCAGCTTGTTTTAAAACTTGCATTCTTTTTTGGGGGGGATTTCTTTGTAAAACTTTCAGTACCAATTTATATACACTTTTAAGGAAATATTGAAAATCTTGTCTGATTTCCCATATCCTTTCAGCCTCCCTTGCAACTGAGCAGCGGAGAATTGAACGTTGCTTATCTATATTTTACTCAAACAACTAATGCAGAATGAATCAATATATAATATGTGTATAGCTTTTTTTTCTCTTATATGAATGGATTAAATTAAGAATCCGCCCTAAATTGTCTAGCTAAAATATAAATCATGCTATTGTGGTTTACTGGTAGCAGGTACAGATGGCTGAGGTCTCAAACAGCGAGGACACAGATGAAGGGCCTGCATGTGATGCAGGGATGGGACCTGGACTATTGAAGAGTGGGGTGCAGCCTTCGGAGGTTGTGGAGTCTGGCAGCAGTGACGAAGAGGGACCTGGGGAGCCTGTGCTCAGTGCACGTGCACAGGGCTGCTCGAAGGAAAGAGCAGCTGAAGCAGCAAGGGCAACTCAGGAGTAAGGTTGGAAGGTGATAGCTCCTCCCATAAGGAATAAAAGCCAGCCTTTGGGGTTGACTTCTTTGCAGGAAGCAAATAAGTTCTTTATGCTCAGGGTTCTCATCCTCCAGTTTGTTTTTGGAAACTTCTGGCTTTGGATATTTACCTGTAATTAGTCTTTTGGTCTTGGCAGCCTTTCCAACCTTCAAAGGGCTGGCTCTTATCTGGGACAATTGGTTTTGAATGACTCTTGGCTGTGAATGAACAGAATTCACAATGGCACATGAAAAGGGTTTGTTTTTATACATAATTTGTGTTTGTTTGATTTGAACTAGGCTGCACATGCAAAGGCTGAACAAATGACTGAGGTCCTAAAGACTGACTCAGTCATCAGGATAATTGCAGCTGTACGTTGTAATTTGGCCTACAACTTTCTTACCCTGACAATTCTGTTTGATTTTTTGATCATTCGTTTTCTTGACTGACCAGATTCCTTGTCATCAATATATATTTCTGAGCTATTCCCAGGGTAGCATGATCTGGATGACATTTGGAATAATCTAGTGTAGGAGTGTCAAACTCAATTTCACTGAAAGCTGCATGAGGGTTGTGGTTGACTTGGAGGGGGCTGAGGGGGCATCAGTGGGGTGATTGTGACTGGGTGATCACAGCCAATTGGGTGATTGTGGACAGATCAACATTCCTTGTGTTGGGGGGACACCTGTACTGGACCGGGTGGGGCTGGGGGATCCATTGTCTCCAGTGCACATCCAGGGGGCAGCGCCCTCTCACTGACTCCAGGATGACCCCTGCATATCTAAGGCTGACCACATTCCAGCCCAGATGGTCACCCCCAAGTTTTAGATCACTGCCTGGCTGACCTAGGCTGAGGCACCAGTGGGCAGTCCTTCACTGTTTCCAGGGCAGCCTCACAGGCCAGATCCAACCACATCATAGGCTGGATCTGTCCTTGCCGCCCCGGGCCTTGAGTTTGACACCCGTGCCTGGTCTAGTGGACAAATATAATGTTCCAGATTTCTCCAGAATGTTCCCGTGCCTGAACTGTCATATTTTGCAGTATTTACTGTCCAAACTGATAATACTCAAAAGAAAGCTCAGAACCAATGGTGGGATTCAAAAAAATTTACTACCGGTTCTGTGGGCATGCCTTGGTGAGTGTGGTTTGGTGGGTATATGGCAGGGGAAGGATTCTTCCCCACTCCTGGGGGAAGGTTACTGCAAAATCCCCATTCCCTCCCCACCCCACTAATCTGCTTTCCAGCTCTGTTCTCTCATGCAGGGCAACAAAAGAAGACCCAGCCAATCAGCCTGGGACTCGGGAGGCTGAGAATAGAGGGGGGTGGGGCCAGTCAGAGGTGGTATTGGCCAGTTCTCCAAACTACTCAACATTTCTGCTACCGGTTTTCCAGAACTGATCAGACCAGGCAGGGAGTGTGCTGTCCAGATAGTTTAGAATTAATGGGATTAGGGATAATTAGTTAGGATTTGAGAGCTGTCCCCTTAAGGCAGTGGTTCCCAACCTTTTTTTTGCCCCGCACCCCTGAAGAAATTTCACTCAAACCTCACACCCCCTGAAATATATGGTAAATATATGGTAGGATTGAATTATTTAATTATTAAATATATGGTAGGATTGAATCTTTTCAGCTATGTATGTGACAGCCACTAAATAATGATACTTAACTCTAAAATGAAAACAAAGTTAGTCCATTGCAAAAGAAAATAAAAATGCCAACATATAGCCAATATCCTATTATTTATCTGGACTTTTCTTGCACCCCCTGGAATATCGTCTCGTACCCCTGGGGGTGCGAGCACCCCAGGTTGGGAACTCCTGCCTTAAGGGAATTCATCATGGTAAATGTCATTAAGGTATCCTGGGAAATGAAGTCCATGTCATGTGGTCATATCTGTAATCCTGATTGGTCACTAAATTGACCCTTGTTGGGTTGGAGGAGGCTCCCTCATTCTTGCCTGAAGCCACCATATCATGTAGTCACTTCAATCATCATGGGGTTAAGGCTTTATTATCTTTCTATACCACAATTCAGATATGCAAAGATTGGACATTAAGAAGAACCTCATCATAAATGGGAGTTGACAGGATGCCTGATGAACCAACAAAAAAGACTTTGTATGGATACTTTGTGGAGTTGATCTGTTTGCTTTATGCCATCCAAATATTAATATGCAGAACACTGGCTGAATACCACCTCTGTTCAGAACAGTAAAAAAAAATCAGCTAACATGTTAGCTCTAGATTCAGATCAGCCTACACATCTACCAGTAGATTTGCTTCAAGCATTGCTCTTGGAGTCTTCTACTTGTCTACACCTCCCACTCACCCAATACGAGCACATTTTCAATTTAATCTATCCTTCCGCTTGATTTTGTGGCCACTGAAATACCTGGAATATAAACGCACAGGCTCAGTTGCCTTTTTTTTTTTTTTTGCATTGTATTTCTGTTCCAGCATTTTCTCACTTGATAGACTTCCATATCTCATTCATGGATTCTCACCTCTGTGTAATTGCTCACACTTTCCTGCCACTCAATGGACTGTTTTCTCACCACATTCTGCACTCTTCTGAGGAAATCTCAGCTTCCTTTCAGAAAAGTTCCATTTCTCAAAAGCTTCAGTCTTGCTGCTTCTTTATGTTTCCTGCATACAAATTCTAAAATGTAATAGGGCACAGTATTTCTCTGATTGCATATTGTAGTAGTGGATGGAGGTAGTCAATTCCAAATAGTTATAACTCAGTGTTATATGGAAGACAATGGTTTTTATACTGCAATAATTTATTTAAAACATCTATCTGATAACCAATTCTGTGTAGAACCCCAATTAAAAAAAGAGCATAAAAATCATAGTAAAACTAGAACACCAAAAACATTAAAATATTAAAAACTACATTGGTAGGTAGGTAGGTAGATTATAGGTAGATGGATTATCGATAGATAATAGATGGAAAATAATTTGCTAGCTAGCTAAGATGTAGACTGTGGATAAATAGATAGATAGATAGAAAGATAGATAGATAGATGGATGGATGGATGGATGGATGGATGGATGGATGGATGGATCGATGGATCGATGGATTGATGGATCGATGGACGGATAGATAGATATAGACAGACAGAAGGATACAACACAGATGGCAGATGATAGATAATAGTAAAACAAATAGTAGATAATAGTAGATAGACAGACAGACAGATGAGGGAGAGAGAAAGAGAAAGATGATAGTAAAGAAATGAATGGCTGAATTACAGTGGTTATGCAACATAAAAAAACAACACATTGTCTGAACAAAGACCATTTAAAAATTGGTATTTATGAGAAAGTTTATAGAGAAAACATTCAGTTGGTTTACATCAGCATCTGGTTTCAGTAGATCTGCCCAGACTATTTTGACTCCTTTTATTTAATCACAGCCTTATCCTCAGCCTGCTTTTTCCAGAATAGTGAAATGTATATAAACAATGTCCCACCCATGGGATGGAAGGGATTAAGAATTATATCTAATACAACATGATACCACAATGGTAGTTTCAAATTTTAAAATAGCATAGAAATTTCTTCGTTAACATTTTGCTTCACTAATATTTTAACAAGGAATATCCTTATTACTCATATGCAAAAAAAAAAGAAAGAAAATATAAAATAGCATTCCCTTCAATAAGTCTTTCAGAAACAGGCCTTCTCTGCCTTCAATATACTAAGCAGGGTTTGCATGGGTTGCTTTGGAGAACTCAGGAAAGAGGGTTTTTTTACAACTATAATACCTTGGTGACTTTAAACAAAATATACAGTATTATCCATGCTTGGTTTAGGTTGGGATGTTAGGCTAACATGAATACATGTTAACAAGGAATACAGAATTCCTTGTCAGATATTGACCTGGTACTTGATTGATTTGAATTTGGCAATTCTCCAAATTTCTGAATGTATCTCATAGCCTAGCTGAAAGATGAACGATAGTGCCTATTTTTCTTTCCATTCAATTATTAAAGACTTAGCTAGGGTAAAAATGTAGCATTTTTTTTCAAAGGAAGGAGAGGAAAGTGGGATAGATAAGACCAAACATGCTAAGGAGACATCTTAGGAGTGGGCTTCAAAAATTTTAGCAAGAGGTTCTCTGTTTGCTGGGTGGGCGTGGCCATGGTGGGTATGGCCTTGTCAACCTCCTGCACCACAGGGGGGTGTTTTTGCCCCCCCCCCCGACTCCTGAGTCTTTCCTTGAGCCTCCAAGAGGGTGAAATGGCCTCTCCGGGCTCTGGAAGCTCTCTAGAAGCCAGATACAGGCCTATTTCCATCCTCCAAGAGGCCTATTTTTCACCCTCCCTGAGCCTCCATGCGCACCCTGCACTTACCTGCATCCAAAATGAGCCACATGAGGACTCCTGGAAGGGGTGGGGTGGATTGGGGCCAGCCAGGAGTGGGATTTGGGGGTTCCCCAAACTGCACAAAATCTTAGCTAGGGGGTCTCCTGAACCCCTGCAAATTCCCAGCAGCCCACCCCTGGTTTTACCACAAAATGTAATTTACATCCACATTAGAACTGGTTTTCTCAACCTTAGTAATTTTAAGATTCTTGAAGTTCAACTTCTGAATTCCATTCATCTTGAAGTTTGCCAAAGTTGACAATCACTATGTCAGCCTTCAAGATTTTCAGCTTTCAAGACTTTCTCCCTTTGCTTTTCAGATTTTAGATGTCAGAAGGAAGGGGGGGGGGGGGAGGAGAGCGGAAAGTTGTGGGAAGTGAGCTGGAGGTGTTACAAACTGGAACTGTATAAACTGGGGGGGAGGGGAGTACATTCTTGCTTAGGTTTCTATTCCTTGCTTAACTTTCTCTCCTATGCTATGCGCAGCTGCAAACCTTTATAAACTATGCCAAGATCAACGGACAGAAGCCTCATCATCATCTGGGTCCACATGATGATATTCACAACTTTTAATTGGAAGAACTATTTGAACTATTGAGGGTGGGAACATTACCATAACTTTGTATGTGTGATTTACATGCCCATTTTCTCAGATTCAGAATTCTTTTGTTGCTGCCACTTGACTTCCAGTAAAATATATCTTTTCTCTAATTAAAAGAGTCTAAGTATTTCTTTCTTGGATTTTGAATGGAGCACCAGCTGACATTATTCTGAATCTCACCCTACCAGCCCACCTGGAGAAATAACACAATTTCTTTCGAGGGGTCTGAACATCATGTCAACTCCAGCCAGTGACCAAGAAGACCTGGGAGCCACTGGAGGGCAAGATTCGCTGCTGCTAGAGGAAGAAAGGGAAGCTGAATTATGGTCCTTGGGAGCCGGCTGGAAGGATCCTAAAGAGAAGCCTCCCCCAGGAGTCACCACTACCCATTGGTGTGGAAGAGAGGAGCCATGGCAGGAGAGGGAAAGGAAAGACTTTTTATTAAATCAAGCCAAGCACCTCATAGATGAAGCCCTCAGAGAGCCTCATGCTGAACAAAGGTATGAGGAGGAGGAAGGGGAGGCAGCCCCAGCCAGAAGAGGCAGAACAGCCACCCCCATAAATCAACCTGGACTACTACAACAGGCAGCAGCAGCCCCGGGGGCCCCAGCGGGAGGAGTAATGGCCAGAAGATGTAGAGCTCCAAAGTTGCCTCCGTTGGAAGTAAAATATGGGGGGGATCCCAAGGAGTTGGGATTTTTCTTGGCACAAGTTTGGAGCTATATGGAGGAATACGGAGGGGATTTTCCCTCAGAAGCAGCCAAAGTCAGATGTGTTACCAGGGCTCTGGAGGGAACAGCTGCAAAGTGGATGGTGACTTTGCATAATGATAATGCCCCCCAGCTGATGAATTATGACCTGTTCATGACTGCGCTGCGGGCCAGGTTTGAAGACCCATTGGCAGAATGTAAGGCCAGGATTAGGATGAAGACTATAAATCAGGAGTGGAGATCAGTGGCTAACTACACCCAGGAATTTAGAGAGCTGGCATATCATATTCGAGGCTGGTCCCAGGTAGCCCTGATAGAAGCATTTAAAGATGGCTTAAATGAGGAGGTATACCAGAGCTGCATTGCCAGAAGAGACCTCAATGATCTGCAGATGTGGTACGTGCTGGCAGCAGAGGTGGAAATTGATCTAACCCGCAACAAGCTGGGGGGGTTATGGTTGGAGCAAGTCCTCCCCTCCATGGCCTTGACAAGCCTTCAAATCCCAAAAGGGAGGGACGGTGGTGAGACCCAAGACCACTGCCTGTTTCCAATGTGGGAAGGAAGGTCACTGAGCTGCAGACTGCCAGGTCAAGTTGGAACTGAAGGGGGCGCCAGGAGGAGGGAAAAAAACTGAAAAAAACCCAACGAAGCCTTGTGAAATGGCGCTTAAAGCGGAAGAGATTGTAGAGATCATCCCTCCAAAAGGAGAGGAGCTGGGAACTCCAACCTTCTCTGAAGAGAGTGAATTCGATTCGGAAGACGACTCACTGGTAAGTCCAAATAAGGACCCTATGACCATTCCAGTGAAGTCAAGGGTACCCACATTGGGAGCCAAAGGGAAAATGATGGCCTTGCTAGACTCTGGATGCACAAGGTGCGTAGTCAGCACGAAAGTAGTAGAGAAAATGTGCTTAAGACTAAAAACCTTAAAAATGCCCATAGCCTTTTGCCAATTGGATGGATCAGTAGCAGGGGGTGGCCCTCACATTTCATAACAGAACCCATAAAAATGACAATGGGGAAGCTTAGAGAGACTTTGTCTTTTATTGTGGCCCCTGGAATGGAACAGCCACTAATATTGGGATTGCCCTGGCTCTGGAAATGGAACCCCACATCGATTGGAGGAGGGAGTCATTGCGCATATGTACTGACCAGCAGCCAGAAGGGGAAGGGTGATCTAAATCAAAACTCAAAAATCCCACTGAGCTGGCCTCCACAGGTACCGAGAAACTGAAGGGGGATAATAAAATTCCAGAGGAATATTGGGATTTAAAGGAAGTATTCAGTGAGAAGGCTTCAGATGAACTCCCTCCTCGTCATTCAACAGATTGCAGTATTGAAATTTTACCAGGGGTGAAACTCCCAAAACCAAAGTTGTACTCGATGACACTACGGGAACTAGAAGAGCTGCGGTCATTTATTGATAAAAATTTGGAATGTGGTTTCATCCAACCTGCTAGACCCCGGGTGTTGTTCTGTGAAAAGAAAGATGGCTCCCTTCACTTATGTGTTGATTATAGAAACCTGAACGCTATTTCCATGGAAAACGTGTACCCCCTCCCCTTGATGAAGGACATGTTGACTCACCTGGCCAAAGAGAAAATTTTTACGAAGTTTGACTTGAGAGAAGTGTACTACCGGGTTCAAATTAAGGAAGGGGGTGAATGGAAAACCACTTTCAACTGCCCTCTGGGTTGTTTCCAATTCAACATTCTTCCATTTGGCCTACAGGGGCCCCCAGCAGTATTCATGCAAATGATCAATCAGGTGTTACTTGAACATTTATACAAAGGGGTTTTGATTTACCTTGATGATATCATTATCTACACAGAGACTCGGGAGGAACATGTGAAACTAGTGCGGACAGTTTTGGAAAAACTCCGAGCCGCTAAGCTGTATGCAAAATTGTCCAAGTGTGAATTCCATCAGGACAAAAATGACTATTTGGGTTATTGCATATCACATGAGGGCATAAAAATGGATCCGGAGAAGGTTTGTGCTGTGTTGGAATGGGCCCCTCCACGCACCAGGAAACAACTTCAGAGTTTCTTGGGATTCGCCAACTTTTACTGACAATTTATCCCGGCTTTTGCAAAGAAAGCATTGCCTATTACAAACCTCCTAAAAACCAAAGTGGAGGTGAAACCAAAGCCTAGTAAGCCACTGCAGTGGCCCATGGAATGTCAAGCTGCCTTTGAAAAGCTGAAATGACTGTTTGCTGCTGAACCAATACTCAAACACCAGGACATGGATGCTCCTTTTGTGATCCAAGCCGATGAGAGTGATGTAGCAGTTGGAGCAGTGTTACTGGAAGCAAATGAGATGGGGACTTTACAACCATGTGCCTATGCTTCCCGTAAATTATCTGAAACCGAGAGGAGGTGGGCCGTCTGGGAAAAAGAAGCTTTTGCAATTCGCTGGGCCTTGTTAACTTGGAGACATTTCTTGGAAGGAGCAAAACATCCATTTGAGGTGTGGACTGATCATAAAAATTTGGAGGCTTTGAAAATGCCCCAGAAGCTGTCCCCCAAACAAATTCACCAGGCACAATATTTTAAATGCTTTAATTTTTCGTTGAAGTATATTCCAGGGGGAGGAATTTCATGGCGGATGCTCCATCTAGACTACCTCAATACAGGTAGTGCTTGACAGGAAGTGGTACGGCCGATTGTCCCAACCAACCAGTTGGCAGGACCGGTGGTTACCAGAGCCCAAAAGAAGAAGAGGGAAGTTGATTTATCAAATGATTTGACTGCACAATTAAGAGATGCTCTAAAAGTTGATGACTGATTCCTTGCTTACTCAAATAATTGTATGGTTAGAAATGTATTGGCATGGGTGGGAGCCAAATTATATGTGCCAGAGAAACTGAGGAGCCAAATATTACAGCAAGCTCATGACTCAAAAGCAGCTGGTCATTTTGGATTCGTGAAAACTTTACACTTGGTTAAACTGCAATTTTGGTGGCCTACTTTGAAGAAGGACATTGAAACTTATGTAGCTAGTTGTTCTATTTGTGCCTCAGCCAAACAGCCTCCTGGTAAGCCAGCAGGCTTGCTACAAAATGTGGTGAGACCAATGGCTCCATGGAGAGAAATCTCTATGGACTTTATAGTGGAATTACCTGAAAGTGGGGGAAACACTGTTATTTGGGTGGTAACTGATTTGTTTTCCAAACAAGTATATTTCATACCTTGTTCAAAGATCCCACTGCAAAAATGTTGGCTAAACTGTTTATTTTACATATGTACAGGTTACATGGGGTTCCTGAATGCATAATCTCAGACAGGGGTGTCCAATTCACTTTGAACTTTTGGAAAGAGTTCCTGAAGTTATTGGGTTCTACCCAGGGCTTAAGCTCCACCCACCATCCACAAACCAATGGGGTTGTGAGAGGGCTAATTCAGTATTTGAACAATATCTTTGATGTTACATAAATTGTCAGCAAGATAATTGACTTATTGCCATTTGCTGAAGTGGCGTATAACAATTCTGTACATAATAGTACTGGGTTTACTCCATTTAAAGTGGCATCGGGCCAAGACTTTATACCCAAACCCGAACTTCCACGTGAGAAACCTACCATTCAGTCATTAGATGAATGGATAACACAACTCCAGCTTACCTGGTCGGTTACTCGTAAAGCATTAGATGATTAACATCAAGCTCATAAGAAATTTGCAGACAAAAAGAGATCTCCACAAAACCGTATCAGGTGGGCGACAAAATATTTTTATCCACCAGATATTTGCAAACCACCCAAAAGTCAAAAAAGCTTGGCCCTAAGTATGTTGGCCTTTCTCAATTGACGAATTGTGAACACTGTTGCAGTCCAACTGAAATTACCGAAAACTCTTCGATGAATCCACCCTGTCTTCTACGTTAGTCTGTTGAAAGCTGGACATATTTCCGATTTGAGACCGACCCAGATTGATCCTTCTGTACCATTGCTAATTGAAGGCGAACATTTTGAAGTTAAAGAGATTTTGGATTCTCGGAAATGGAGGGGTCGACTCCAATATTTGGTTGCTTGGAAACATTTTCCTCCTTCCCAAGCTGAGTGGGTCAATGACAAGGATATTAGAGCTCCTACACTGGTCAAGGCATTTCGTACTAAATATCCTGATAAACCCTAAAATATAAATATTTCAACGTTACCTGTATATTGACTATGACCTTCTATGTTTTTTCTTTTATAGAACTAACGTCCTTTTTTCCAGGAGGGCCGAATGTCAGCCTTCAAGACTTTGTCCCTTTGCTTTGCAGCTTTCAGCTGTCATAAGTAACGGGGGAGGAGGGGGGAAAGTTGTGGGAAGTGAGCTGGAGGTGTTACAAACTGGAACTGTATAAACTGGGGGGGAGGGGAGTGCATTTTTGCTTAGGTTTCTATTCCTTGTTTAGCTTTCTCTCCTATGCTATGCGCAGCTGCAAACCTTTATAAACTATGCCAAGGTCAACGGACAGAAGCCTCATCACCATCTGGGTCCACATGATGATATTCACAACTTTTAATTGGAAGAACTATTTGAACTATTGAGGGTGGGAACATTACCATAACTTTGTATGTGTGATTTACATGCCCATTTTCTCAGATTCAGAATTCTTTTGTTGCTACCACTTGACTTCCAGTAAAAGATATCTTTTCTCTAATTAAAAGAGTCTAAGTATTTCTTTCTTGGGTTTTGAATGGAGCACCAGCTGACACACTACATGTAAATCTTGATTTCAGGATGAAGTATCTATAAAAACAAGAAAGAATATTAGGAAAGGGATTTCTGCTCCAGCCCAATAATTTTATGAGTCCATGGTGGTCAGTCCAAATATTTTTGTTTTATTTATTTCTATTTATTAAATTTGTATCCTGCCTTCCTTTACTGCTTTGTAAATAACTCAAAATGGTAAACATACATAATTTTTCTGCCTATTTTAACCCACAACAGCCAGTCTATGGGCTGGACTGAGAAAGTGGCTGACCCACTTTCACCCAGCCAGCTTTCATGTTTAAACTGGGATTAGAACTCACAATCTCCTGCTGATTGCCCAAAATCACTCAGCTGGGTTTCATGCCTAATATGGGGACTAGAACTCACAGTCTGCTGGTGATTGTCCCGAAGTCATTGAGCCAGCTTTCATGTCTAAAGCAGGACTAGAATTCATAGTCTCCTTCTAGGCCTGTGCTAGTTACGTAGGAATTATGAGCTGTCCCTTTAAGGGAATGCATCATGGTAAATGTAGTTAAAGGTACCCTGGGAAAGGTAGCTCATGTTAAATGGCCACATCTAATTGTAATCCCCATTGGTCACTAATTTGACCCTTGATGGGTTGCAGGAGTTTTCCTCACTTTTGCCTGAATTCTCTAACTCAAAGCAGCTGCTTTCTATCGCTTTGAGATGGGTTAGAAGATAACCATCTTTTACCTACAAAGCAGATATACAAAGGATTGGTCATTAAAGAACTTCATCATGAATGTGAGTTATGAGGAACCCTGATGAATTAATAAATGTACTTTGTTATGGACCTCTTGTTGAGTTTATCTATCTGCATCTGCACAGCTTACAAATCCACCACTGTGAAGAATACAGAAAAAGACCAGCATTTTAGCCATTATGCCAAAGTAGGTCTCAGTTAATGTTAAACCTAGGGCAGTTTTTTGGACATTATAGAGCGTCTAGGTATGTATCAAGGATACAGTTAAGTTCTGAAGATGACCAGAATGTAAAATCAATATAATAGTGATTATATACATTTTAAAACCAAAGAGGCCTCAGAAGAGCATTTTGAGAACCCAATTAAGAAAACACGGTAAGTTAAATTAACACTTGCAGATCCCAAATTTTAATGTGCAGTGTTAGGGATAACATTGTTTACCCTAACTGGTTTAGGTGAAATAATAACTATGAATCATAGTTAGTGTATGTTAGAGTGTATACAGCTTTAACTGTGAAATAGCAATTAAAGGAGTGGTTAAGAAAACAATATAAAAGTAGCAAGACTACGGCTTGCTCTCTCTCTCTCTGGCTTTGATGATCCCTGATTACTGCTTGGAATCAAGACTGCATTGCTCGAACAGGAGAGACAACAAAGGACTGATTTTTATGTGAACTGACATAGGATATTCTACATGGACTTTGCTAACTGAATATCCCTGAATGGACTGACTACATGGTAAATGAATATTGGACTGTTATTTGACTATGCTATTAACTTATAATGGAATAAAATATATTCTTGATAGCACAAGCGTATCTGTTATTTTTACTGTATGTTAATAAACATACAAGCTTAGCTCACTCATTTATCTGTGTGCCTATCTGACTAACGCTGCACATTCTGTTTAGCTTGTCTACCTAACCCTGGTTGGGGAACCCAGGCTTAACATGCAGGGTGTAGTTTAGGTATATGTTACCCATCTGTACACAAAAGTTTGACTGAGCTAGTGGTTGTCCCAACTAAGAAATACTGGTAAAGGCCCGGTCCCACTGCACTTACAGATGCAAAGAGGATGTAAAACATTAAAAAAAGCTTGCCATCCGTTGGAAAACGCTATGCATCCGTTGTGTACTCACTGCATACGTGTTTCATATGCTCTATCCGTCGAGCATCCATCCACTGCGATTTCATCCATGCAAGAAGTTTTGAGCTGCACAAAACTTTGTGAACAGATGAACTTTCCACTGTGTACGATATACATCCGCAACATATACAGGCAACAAACATTCTATGTCCTTATCATCCATTAAACGTCTGCTGTATCCTCTCTGCATCCTCTGGCCATTCCCTCAACTCACATCCGCTGCAGCTGAAAACAGAAAGAGGGAGCAAACAAGGTACACAGAACGTCTACACAGCGTTAGTAGCATGGAAATAGAAAGGATGTAAGAGTATGCATCTCGTATATAAAGGATTAAAAACGGACAAAACGTTTGTATCTGGGATGTATCTCGTATATTTAAGATGTCTGGAGTATGTCTAGAGTATGTAGAAGAACACCTAGTGGACAACCAATATTTTCTATAAAAAGGGGGAGAAAATCATCTGGATCTCAGTATGAGTCCAGCAGCCGTGGTGTACAGACCTCTTCACCCTTGGTCTTGGTCTTCAACATCATCCAAGAGCTATGTGGGTCCGAGGATGGATCATGCGAAGAATGGAGTTTGGATTGTATGACCAGTTGATGATGGAGCTGAGGAATGAAGACCCTCGTGCATTCCATCACTTCATGAGGATGCCAGCAGCCATGTTTGACAAACTTGTAGAGCATCTGAGACCCAGGTTGACCAAGCCTAGCACCAACCTCCGTCCCAACCTGGACCCTGGACTGAAGGTGGCACTGACTCTGCGCCACCTGGCCTCTGCAACCACATACAGAAACATGCAGTATGCATGGAGGGTGCCACACAACAGCATCAGCAAAGTGGTCAGAGAAGTGGTGCAGGCCATCATTGAACAATACGTGGAGGAGCTCCTCCAGTGTCCCACCACTGAAGAAGGCTAGAGGAAAGTTGCAGAACAGTGGTATCAGAGGTGGAACTTTCCCCACACCGTTGGAGCCATAGATGGCAAGCACGTGGCCTGCAAAGCTCCAGCCAACTCAGGGTCCAATTATTTCAACTACAAGGGCTTCTTCAGCATCATCCTCTTTGCCATGGTTGATGCTGACTACAAGTTCATGTACATCGATGCTTCAGGCAACGGGTCAGCTTCAGATGGCCAGATATACAATGCAAGTGACCTCAAGGATGGGCCGGAACGCAACCTCATCATGGGTTTTCCAGGTCCAGACCCCCTACCCAATGACTCACAAGATGTGCCCTACTTCATCGTTGGTGATGACGCCTTCTCCCTCAGAACCTACCTCATGAAGCCGTATAGTTCAAGATACCTCACCCATAAAGAGAGGATCTTCAACTACAGGCTGTCCAGGACAAGACGGGTAGTGGAGAACGCCTTTGGCATTCTGGCCAACAGGTTCCAGATACTTCTCACCACCATGCAGCATGACCCAGAGACTGTGAGGAGCATCATGGAAGGCTGCATCCTGCACAATCTCATGCGCACCCAATACCCAGTGTTCCAGAACAGACTTGTCAACCATCAACAAGGTAATGGGGACATGGAGCCTGATGAATGGAGGCAAGGACGTAACTTGATAGACACTGTGGATGTACAAGGCCCCAACAGAGCTTCACGTGAAGGGAAGAAGCAGCGCAATCTACTGAGACATTGGTGCAACTCCCCAGCTGGAGCAGTGGAGTGGCAAAACAGGATGATAGATGATTAATGGATGCTTCCTTGAGGCTGTCGCATAACATTGATGAGATTGTGCCATGTATGTTGAGTGGTCCTGCAATGAATATGGCATTAATAAAGAGCTTTGTTTATTTTAAAATGTGTTGAACAATGAATAAATTGTTATTGATAATAAAGGTCCATATGTGTGGCAGCTGGGAGGGTGGACCATACAGTCCCACTAATGCTTGCACTGGAGGTTCATCTATCCCACAACTATCCTTATCTATCCCACAAGCATGCAAAGGCTTAACCATTTTTTCAAAGTTTTCACCAACACTTTATTAAGTAAAAAAAATGAACCAAGTAAATTAAGTGTGTTAAGCAAAGATAACCTTTATTAACTTTCTTAGGTAAACTTTATGACTGCATTAAATAAGCAAAATGAACCAAGTAAAGTGTCTTGAGCAAAGATAAACTTAACAAGTAAACAACTCAATCTCTGACACTCTTCTCAGTCACTCTGAGTCATGTCCATGGTCTCAGCTGTTAAGTGGGCAGGGACTGTGGCTTGAGTGCTGGTCTGAGGCACCATTGGGGTGCTTGGCCCCGAGGGTACAACAGGTGGTGGTGTGTTCAGGAAGCTATCCAAGAGCTGACTCAGTCCTGTGAGGTTGAGAGGCCCTTCATCAAGGACTTGAGATGTCAGGCCCAATACTGATGACAGATTGTCCGTTGACGGGCTTGGCTGTGGGGTGGAGGAAGGAGGAGTATAGTGGGACTGTCTGGTCTGCAGCTGGGTGAGGACTGGCGTCTGTGACATCCGATGAACCTGCTGTGGGAAGTCCTGGTCGTTGTAGCCTTGGTAGGTGAGGGGCTGTTGAAAGCTGTGGAAGGGCTGTGACATCGCCTGGGGTGGAGGAGCAGACCTGGACTGGGTAGGAGCAGCTTCAGCTGGGCCTTGAGGGTTGTGCAGAAGTGCTGTGATCTTCTGCTTCATCACCTGGTACTGGGCCTCGGGCAGGTCCCTGAGGGTCTGGCTCACGTAGGTGATGAAGGGCTTCCGGCCTGAGCATGCTCTGTCCAAGTGGACCAGCTAAGAGAGAAGTTCTGTGCTGGTCTTCATTGTGTCCCTGATCTCCAACAGCACACTGTGGTCCTGGCCCTTCAGTCTGCCTCTCTGCCTGCATCCTCTGGAGCTGGGGGTGGGAGTGGAGGTGGGTTGGCCTCTGGTGGCTGCTGTTTCTTCCTCAATTTGTGACAGCAGGGTGTCATCCTCCACGGGATCCTCCAAGTCTGCCGGCATGGGGAGTGCAATTGTCGAGAGGGTCTCTGCCGTGAGGCCCTCTGAAGACACCTGCCTGGACAGGGTAGCTGGCTCCTGGCTGGAAGAGGGCTGTCTGTCTGTGGGCTGTCTGAGGGAGAGGGGTCTCAGAGGGGCTGCTCCTCGGTGGCGGATCTCACCCTCCAGGAAACTGCACTTGGCCATGATTTACATCTCCCGGTAAGTGAGCTTGACAGCGGCCTGCCTGGATTTCTTGAGGTGTAGCTTGCCATACCAGGTGTGCATGTGCTTCCGCCATCCCAGGAGTACTTCTGCAGTGTACCTCAGGCTCTCTGCCTTGTCTCTCCAAGCTGCCTGCTTCTTGTTGGTGTCCCGATACAGAGGTACTTGTTCTCCATCAGCCATTCCAGCACCTCATCCTCATGCTCCTCGGAAAGGGTGTACTGTTTCCTCTCTCCCTACTCCTTCCCTTGCCTCTTCCTCCCTCTGGCAGGGGCTTGAGCAGGGCCTTCAGGGGCTTGAGCAGCAGGGCCTTCAGGGGCTTAAGCAGTGGGGCCTTCAGGGGCTTGAGCAGCAGGGCCTTCAGCAGCAGGGCTTTGAGGGCCTTGGGACTGGTCCACCACAGCAGCAGCAGCTTCAGAGTCAGTGCCAAGAGGTGGAATGCTGGTTCTGGCCTTCTTCACCTTGCCAGGGCTGGAACAAGTAGGCACAGGCTTCCTCTTCTTGCCTGACAGACGAACCATGGTGTTCCTACAAGATGTATGTGGCAGCACGTCTTTCCCATGTGCTGATTGCGTGCATGCTGCATCCTTTTATATCCGCGGAGCTGACGCAATTCATACTCCCCGCATGCGCAGTGAATGCTTTGCATCCGATATATATCTGTGCGGCATCTCCTTTGTTTCCTATAGGCGTTCGTGATGCATCCGCTTCATCCGCTATGCATCCGCCCCTTCCACTATGCATCTGCTTTGAAATTGTCCCCCGGAACCCCTTCAGAGGTATCATCGGCTTCCATCTGCTTTCATCCTCTAGGCTTGCTATGAACATCCATTTAACATCCCCACTACATACTACCCACATCTGTTCTTTTCTGTTCTTTTCCATTCTGTTTATGCAAATTTTTGCCACTTTTTGGAGTGGATGATAATGGATGGAGCCACCCCTGAAATTTTGCTCGTCCGCTGTGTCCTTTATGCATACGTTTTGCGTCCATCGGCCAGTGGGACTTTACAATACTAACCACTTTCTACTTGTTTGCTAAAGTAAATTCCAAAGTTCCTTTCTCTCTACCCAGGGGTGGGATTCAGCTGAGTTCAGGTGAACCGGATGTTAAATTTACATCTGGTTCATGGAACCGGTAGTTGAACTGACTGGCTGGCCCCACCCATCCCACCCAGAAGTCTCTATGTGGCCTGTTTTGGATGCAGGTATGCAGGGTCTGCATGGAGGTTCTGGGAGGGCAAAAAATGGTCTGAACGAAAAGTTCCAGAAGTCCAGAAATGGTCCAGAACCCCTCTGGAGCCCAGGGGAGGCCATTTTCATCCTCCTAGGGGCCTGAGGGAAGCCTTTGGACTCAGGGGAAGGTGAAAAACAGCCAAAGCAGAAGTTTCAGTAGGCCACCCCCACCTTGGCCATGCCCACTCAGGAACCGGACACAGAACTGGTTCCTGGGATTTTTGAATCCCACCCTGTTTCTACCCAAAGGAATTCAGAATGAAGAGGCCTTCTCTCTGGTTAGATTTCTTATCTGAATGGCCACTTGCCATGAAGGAACATGGTCATTGAATGTGCTGGTTGAAACCCTCCAAATACAGAAGAGTTTCCTGTCCTTTATTCCAGTGGTGGGATTCAAATTTTTTTTACTACCAGTTCTGTGGGTGTGCCTTTATGGGCGTGGCAGGGGAAGGATACTATAACATCTCCAATCAGAGGTGCTATTTACTAGTTCTCTGAACTACTCAAAATTTTCATTACCGGTTCTCCAGAACTGGTCAGAGCCTGCTGAATACCACCTCCGCTTTATTCCCTTTTGTGAGAGCACAGCTGATTTGTGCAGCTGAGTGGTTTGCTTTATCTCAGCTGTTTTAATCACAGGGACTGTGATTAAATTTTGAAATGCGCAGCACATGTGAGGAGCACCAAACTGGTTGTTATACCAGTGAAATCCCACCCCTTAGAATGTATGACCCCAGGACACTTGAGTCAGTTGCCAAGCATGTAAATTTAGATCATATGACTGTGGGAATCAGAGGTAGTATTCAGCAGGTTCTGACCCATTCTGGACAACCCGTAGCGGAAATTTTGAGTAGTTCAGAGAACCGGCCAATACCACCTCTGACTGGCCCCACCCCCATCTATTCTCTGCCTCCCATTGAGTCCCAGCTGATCAGTTAGGTTTTCTTTGGTTGCCCTGCACAGGACAACGGAGCTGGAAAGCAGGTTAGTGGGGTGGGGAGGGAGATTTTGCAGTATCCCTCCCCTGCTATCCCAAGCCATACCCACCAAGCCAAGCCAAGCCACGCCCACAAAGCCATGCCCATAGAACCGGTAGTAAACAAATTTGAATCCCACCCTGTTGGGCAATACCACAGAAGTCCTATGTGTGAAAAAGTCATATTGCTTTTTTCAGTAGTTGTAACTTTGATTGTTCACCATCAAAGTATCACATCACCATTCATATATGTGTCTCCGTCTATTATTAGTCATGCCAGGAATCAATGCTGCATATACAAGGGATTCCAGGTTTCAAGATACCATATAGGGAATCCAACTACTGAAGTGAATTGTGGTGTAAAAGCAGTGTTTAATTTTAGGAACTTTAAGAGCTTGGACTTCAGTTCCCACAATTCATCAGCCAGTTGGGCAACTTTAAGATGAGCGGGGTTTCCACTCTGGCTGGGGAACTGTGGGAGTTGAAGTTCCCACATCTTAAAGTTACTCAGCTGGCTGGCAAATTCTGGGTACTGAAGTCCACACATCTTAGCTGCTAAGGTTGAGAAACACCGAATTGGTTGAGTTCCTTCTTTGAAGAAGGAACATTATCAGAAACTTGGATATGTCACTGGAGAGCAATGAATATCCTGGGGAGCTTTTGGGGTGAGTAATTTCCTCAATCTACTTTCGGATTCTCGTCCAAATCGGGTTGCAGACGCGGCTATCTTATAACGTCCCTGCGTCTATTGAAGGCATGACTTTTCTGATTTAAGCGTCTCAAAAGCGCATTCCGCGATCTGTCTGTCCATATTCATCGGGTTCAAATCGAGACTAACTGGAGCGGATGGATTAGGAAGTCGGATTAGGGCTGGCACCAAAGAATGGCGGAACGGCCATTTCCCGCGAGTCGGTCGAACTTCGCCCGAGAGGAAGGCTTGCATCTGGGCGGACTCCCGAAGGAGAAGCCCTCGGTCCGCAGAGGAGCAAATCAGGGCTCTGGGAACCGACTGGCCGGAGAATCGACCCCTTCCAAGCCCAGTTCGCGGGCTGGTTTTATTGTACTTGGAAATAGGTGAACTTAAGTGAAGCAGTGAAGCGCTTTAGCAGGCAGACAGGCGCCCCTTTTCCAGTCTCACCCAAGGGAACGAGCCGGGGACAAGACAAGTCCCACCACCTCTGAAGAGCAACTCAGCGATGGGGTCGGGGTGCGAGACCCCATTTCTCCCATCCGCAGCCTCAAATAGAGATGGGGGGGGGGGCAAAACTCTGCGGCCCTATTCGCAGGCTGGATATTTGGAATCCATTGAGGCGAGCACCTCTCTTCTCACTTGCCCTTGAGAGTGAGTTTGTTCGGGTGGGGGGGAGCCCTCGAGTTTTAACACTTTCGGGGTCTTTCCATCCCACCCCTCTTGTTTGTGCCCGCGTTAATGCCGCGGTGCGGGAATAACCTTTTGTTCCACCATGGCTCGACGGAGCCGTCCTTTGAGAAGCTTCGTCTTTTTGCCAGCGCTTAAAAAGGCCGAGCTCAACTCTTCGGAACCATTTGGGCAGCTTTAGGATGTGTAGCTGCTGCCCGATTCTTAGGCTGCTCCCCGCCGTGGCAGAAGAGACTCCCGGGTTTTGCAAAAAAACGCCTGTGCTCCAGGAGGGCCCCGCACGAGGCCGGCTCGGTGGCTTTTATTATTTATTTATTCGGAAGCCAGCCAGTCTCTCAGCTTCGCTCAGCGCCGTATCTTTTTCAGGGCAGGCGGGACGCTTGGGGGACGCGTATCGCTTGCTTTTTCCTTGGGGGGGGGGGGGGGGGGGTTGGTAGTGGGGGGAGGGAGAGCCTCAAACCCAGCGGCGTCCTCCTTGGAGCAGGAGGCGAATTTCGCCGAGGCTGGGCGACATTGTCTGCCAAAGCAGCAGGGTTGTTAATGCTCCAGTTGGCAAGGAAGTCGGGGGGCGTGAAAGGGTGGCGGCGGGGTGGGGAAAGAAAGAGAAAGCCGTGCACTCTTCCCAACGATTTATTTAAACAGCCCAAGCGCCGCCAGGAAGGTTTTTTTTTTTTTTTTTTCCCGGCCCGTCAGTCGGAGCGACGGACAGATCCCGCTTTGCCTTCTGCAACCGAACCAGCGCCCAACTAAATAAGTCGGGGTGGGGGGTGTGGGTGGGTGGGGGGCTAGCCGCAGACCAGGAAAAAGGGGCACGCGCGGGAGGGATGTTTCGTCTGCGGCGGAGTTTTCCTTGCGTATGTATGTGTGTGCGAGAGCGCGAGAGGGTTGGGAATTTTGCCTTCGGTTTCGGTCTGGCCTCGCAGGCTCCGTTAATTCCGAAGAGACTTGGGCTGGGACCGGTGCGGAAGGCGAAAAGGAAGGAGAGCCTGGGGCTCGCTCCCTTGCCGAGAGAGAATGCAGGAATTCCCGGGGTGACCGTTTCGACAAGGTAAGAAAGGCTCTGAAGGAGCCAGAAAGCGCTTTCCTCTCTGGCGGCAAGAGAACAATGCTTTTAAGCCTCCGCTAAATAAATAATTTTTTGAAAAAAAAATTGGATTGAACCGTGGCTTCTCTCGGCTCGAGTCCGAGGAATCCCAGGAGGGTGTTTCATGCAGCCTTAAAATGGTATTTAAGGACCAAAGAGAGGGAACGAGAGTGAGCGAACGGTTTCATAACAGGAAAGTCGCCCGTTACAAATAACCTATTTAAAAAAATAATAATCCTAGATTTTTATTATCCTGTTGTTTTTTGCAAGCTTAAATGTAATGTCTTCTCGCCCCCTGGCGGTCGACTCTTGTAAGGGCAGCAGACGACCCTCAGAATGACGCTCGCCGTAATTGTGGGGAGTTCCAGAAATATACAAATTGTACTGGTGAAAAGGAAGAATAAACACACACACACACACACACACACACACCTTTTTAACATGGTTTGGGCTTGCTTGCATTTGAACTTCCGGCGGCCCAGAAAGAAGCTAAACGGCTTTAGGGAGAATCGGGATTGGAGAGGTGGGAGCTGGAAGTGAGAGATGCTAAGGCAAAGCAACTGTCTTTCTTTGCTTCCCATTTTAAGATAGAAAAGGACGTCAGAAGAAGGACGTCCTTCTAAATTACAATTCAGGTGTGACCTTTTAAAAATGATTTAAAGTTGTAGACATTCTTTCCAGATGTGGTTAAAAATCAGAAATGTACTGAGGTTCGATTTATCCAAATAAACTATTTGAGAGCTAATCGTGAGCATGTTTATTTATAAGATTATTATAGCTTGTTCCAAAGGTATATGTCATATATATATATATATATGCCTGGAATAAGGATGCAGATATTGTATATACCTGAAATTCAGTGGGACTTTTGACAAAAAAAATTTTTAAAAAAATTTCAGTAATATGGATATCATTTACAGATTTAACAAAATTGGAAGGGACCTTGTAGGTCATCCAATCCAATTCCCCTGCCCAAGCAGGAGATCCTACGCCATTTCAAAAAGAAAGGAGAGAAAGAAAGAAAAAGGAAGGGAGAGAGAGAGAAACAAAATAATCAGGGATTAATTTTTTGATTTCTAATTAGCAAATGACAAATCAGCCATCAATAGACACATAGAAATGAACAACATTATAGGCTATGCAAAAGAGAACTCCAAGGTTAACTTCAGACCAACAACCAAGAAACTGCAAAAGAGCCCACCCAGTCTAACACCAACTCCACCCACATAGAATATAAACTGACAGCAAACATTACTCCTTACTAGCACTGATGATGTTACCTAGTTTGGATAATGAAAAGTCTGCAAGAAAACAATCTAGCTCACAGCGCCAAGGACCCCTAATTTCTAATTTTACTTTACAAACCTGGGGGTTCTTGGCAGCCTCTTCTCCAGCTATAATAAGAGGTTTGAGGTTCATCAACAATTGGATGAAATCAGCCAGATGTTCTCCTATTGGCCTAGTCTTTAAAATTATATCACTAAACATGATACAAACAAAATAAGGTTGCACCCATACACCATTGTGAGAAGTGGGGAGCAATGGGATTTTCTTCTGGGCAATGAAAAAAACTCTGGTCATCTGCATGGTTTTTGCAAGAAGCAATAATTTAAAAGGGCCTAGTATATGCTTTTTATATTAAAGATGATACCAGTATGCATTTTGTTTACCAAGGCTTTTGATGTATGGCTAGTTGGATTTGTAATATTGTGCCCCAGGAATCTTTTAAGTTTTTATTGCCTGTGTTTTAAAAACAGTATCAATCCACTGTTAACAAAAATAATTGATCTTCCAGAACAGATTTATTAGACAGCCAGTTGGTAATTAAAGGGACCAGGCTAGAAGATGGGAGACCCGCCTAGGCTTAATAAAGCCACCTGGGTGACCTTGGGCCAGTCACTTTCTCTCAGCCTTAGGAAGGAGGCAATGGCACTTACGAGAAACTTCTCCAAGGAAACTAGCCCATGCAGACTCCGAGAAGGGAAGGGGGGGAAAAAACTAATAAAAGTAAATTAGGAATTTTCTCCTAATCGGCGCATAGTATAGGATTAATTTGGCAGGGTGTCCTTCAAGGACACCAACAGAAAATAAAGAAGGGTGGGACACGAAAACCCTTGCCTACCTCGCTTCCCCGCGCCGACGGATCTTGTCTCGCTTCCTATGCTTCCTGCCCGCCCTCTTTTTTTTAACCCTTCCCACTCTTGCGTGGGTCTGGGGGCTTTCCCCCCCCCCCCCCCCCCCCCACTTCCCGGCCTTCCCTCGTGGGCCTTGGAGAGAACGGCTGCTAGCCTTCCCGCTGGGCGCATCTCTGCTGTTGTTGCTTTTGGAGTAACAGCTCCGCATGCTCCACTTCCCTCCGCCCCACTAGCTGGCATGAGGGGGAAGGCTCGGATCCACGGGACTCGCGCGCCGGGCCACCCACCCAATTCCGGGAGTGGCCGCCGGGAAGTCTCATCGTGACTTGAGTGGCCGTCCCCCTTGATCTTTCCGGCGCCCGAGCTCAGGCAGTGCGTTTTTCCTGGCCGCTTTCCTCCCACCTCCCACTCTAGCCGTTCCCCAACACTGTTCCACGGCCGAAAGGTGTTTCCTCGACACACCCACCCATCCGCTTCTGAAGCAGTCCACTCGGACTGCGTCCTCCCGTCCCGGAAGAATGAATTCCTCTTTCGGATCCTCCGTGGATCCCGGAGCTTTTACTCAGAGCCCACGGGCCGTCCAAATGCGTCTAAGCGGAGAGATTTGGGAGAAGAAATTATCTTCCTCTTCTTAATGGAAATAGGAAGTGGCTGGTATTGAGGATGGAGGGGAGAGAGAGCTCGCTTCTACCGTTGCTAATTTGCCTAAGTCGGTTCTGCTATGATTGTCTCATCTGAGTAAAACAACTGTAGTTTTGTTTCAGGGTAGGAAAAAGCCAGCTTTCATGGTTCCCTTTCCTGATTGGATTGACCTCCAGGCAAAGAAGATATTAATAAACTAGGAAAGACGGATCCGTAGCAATGACGACAGGTGCCAGTTTATAAACCCAAGCCGAGCATTTTGCTTACAACCTGGCGCTCCAGCGCTGAATTTACTGTGGCTTTTATGGGAAGCGTAGAAGTCTCCAGTCAGAGGCCTCCAGCTCAACTGGACTTCAACTCCCATAATGCCCTAGGCGACTCGGACATTGGCCATGCTCGCTAATGTTGATGGGCGCTGAAAGCCGATGAAGCTGGAGGGCTCCGCGTTGGGAAATGGAGAGGCGGGGGAGCGATAGAATTTAAAGCGCTCGACTTCCTAGTGTAAACGTCGTCTTAAAACGAATAGAACCCGTCGCTGCTCTTTATTTTTGTCTTCAGGATGTCGCTCACACGTCCTAAAACTTTGCGAAAGGCTTTTAGATCGGTCTATCAGGCCGGTGGGTTAATTGGTTAAATTAGGATTTAAACCTTTTAAAAAAAAAAAAAAATCCCGGCCAATTCCGGGATTAACAGAAAGGCAAAGGTTAATCCAAATGAATCAGTACCTGCCTCAAAATAATAACACAACGAAAAATAAGTTTTGCTATCCAGAAATCTTGTCCTAGATGTTCTTCTAAAATCGTAAATTTTCGGTTTAATGCATACGAGAACAGATTCCCCAGAAGGCACCTTCCGACCAGGCGCCATGTTTTAATAGATTTAAATAAGCAGGGTGGGAGTTCTTTTAAACAAGGATTCTGAACAAAAGGTTTATGCTGGAATGGTAGGTGAATATCCCATTGAGGTTCTTTCTGGAGTTGTGAGCTGGAAGAAGGGCTGATTAGTTCAGATAAGACCTGGTGCAAAGACCGAAAAGGGATGGAACCTACCTTACAGTGCCTGCTTTTTTTAAACTGTCCGCTTTAAAATGCAGATTTTTGCTTGGTTGAAATATCCCTTGTGATAATGGGACACCTAGGACATTTGTTTCCTTGGGTGTAATGGAAGGATGGGCCTCCTTCATGTGAATCCCTCTTTGTATATGATTCTGGGGAAGCCTGGTAATTGTTACCCACTGAATGTGCACCATAAAAGTTAAGCAGCAGTTTCAGTCAGAATTCAAAATTGCAAAGTTAAATATTTGTTTTTAATTTTCTGGCTCACAAATTTTAACTACCAGGCAAGGTTCCTCCTGCGGCTCTTTTAATGGGCTTGCATAAATCGTTTTTGTTATTACCTTCTGTCTATTAAAATAACATTGGCTGTGCATTCTGACAGTCGCATTTAAAATCTTGGCAGCCAGAAATCTCCCATCTAGTCTAAGGGAACAGGGATGGAAGGGGGGACGGAAGGGGGGGGGAGAAAGGGGAAGAAATGGAAATGAATCTGCTTTGGAGTTGAGAGGAGAACAGCTGAGTGAGAAAGTGTAAAAATTAAGAAAAGTTGCCCCTTCTGGTAGAAATGTTTAATTAGATTTTGGGATGCTTCAACACATGGAAAGGACAAGACTGCGCTTACAGAGGGAAGGAAAAATAGGTATCTGGAAAATCTGTTTAGCTGGGATCTTGGCTAAATCAAAGGAAAGGCTGGGAAAGGAGGGACTTTTACAGAGGCGCCATTCATGCCAAAAGAGGCTGGCACTGCTCATTTTGTAAAGCAGTTCCCCAGTGCCCAAATTCAAAGCCCCCGAAGAAAGCACCAGTGGAAGTGTTTAAAAGCATCCCCCAAATCTAATTAAAAGTTCTCTAGACGGGCTCTTAAGCCTGTTGCTCCTGCCTTAAGGAGCATTTTCTTTCAAAAGGTGGTGGTCTTTGGTGGGCTGCATTGAAAACAAATCAAAACGAGAAGCAGGTATACGGACGATTAACCCACGGACTGGGTGGCCGCTGTTGGCTTACCCCACTAGAACTCGCCAGTGGAAGCCTCCCAGCAACTATGGGGGAGACCGAGGTTGGGGGGCGTTGAAGAAGGCCCATCCTAAGTCCAACCCCACCGCACTCTCTCCGATGGCTGGAGAAACTGAGAGCTTCTCAGTCGCCAATTCTGATTAAGACATACATTTGTTTTAAAAGCAAAGTGCAAAATCTTAAACGGGAGTCCCATTTTCGTGGGAAGAGCTGCCTACTTCCAGCCACCTCCCGTTTTAAAACTAGAGATAATTCCTGAGAAGGATTACCTTCGTGAGAAGGAAAGTGGTGAGAAGAACCTTCTCATTTCCCCTCTTTTTCTCTAACGAATAATTTTGTAGTACCCAGAAGCTTGCACCTTCTTTTCTTGCGCCTGCCCAATCCTTACAAAAAAAAATTATTTTGCCTTGTGGATTCTTTTTTCTTTCCGGTTATGGGATATTAGAGCTATTTGAGGGAGGCGAGTCGGCATTAAGTCAGGGTTGCGTTACTTGTCCACTTGCCCACCTGCTTGATGTTTGGAATTTTCTTGCGCTGTTTTTCCTTCCCTCCATCCCTGACTCCAGTTTGTAAACGCCAGTCTGCCAATTTCCACAGGGGGAGGGAGAGAAAAATCTTCCAGGAGCTGTTCTCTCCCCCTCCCACGAAATCTACCACATCAGAGAGAAAAAATATTCTGTAAAATATTTTAAAGAGCATAGTAAAGCATAGCATTCGCTGCTATCTTGTTTCCATTTTAATATTTTAAAGACCATCTTCGAGAAATCTAGCGCGATATTCTCGGCTTTGCAAATACTCCGTCTAGCTGGATCAATTGCGTTTGCGCGGGGGGGGGGGGTTATTATTCTGCCTCCTCTTATGTTTTTACGCGGGGTTGGTTTGTTTGAGGCAAAAGGAAAGGAAACGGCTTGATTTTTAGGGCCTGCTAAGTTATTTTTCCGCTTGCTTTGTTGCTTTTTCAAACCTTACGACCAAGTGCAACCTTACTAGAAAAATAAAACCCCAAGCGGTGATTGGTTGCCAGACCGGCGGCTGGTTCCAAAATGTTCGCTCGCTCGCGCGCTCCAATCCAATAGTAAACGCGCAGGCCAAGCTGCGGTTTGGATAGACCGCCCGTTTAAGCTTGGCTGCAAAAAAGGACGAGCGAGAATTTAAGTGTGCCTAAACTTCTTAGCCCGTCAACTGGTGCCGACGCCGGAACTCCTTCAGCCCGCCCACAAGATACCCTCCTTGAACCCTGTTCTTCCAGGTCTCACGTTCCGAGGAATTTCTCCCTTGCTGCTTTCGATTCGGCTCTGTCCGACTCAGATTCCAGACGGATCGTTTCCTGCTCTTGAAAGAAGGAGTGGGGTCAGTGAGAGGGTGGCGCGAGAGAACCGCCGAGGGTCTCGCCTGGCTCCAGGCCTTGCTTCTGCCCCCACCTCCCGCAACCAACGCCCCTTGGCTCAGTTCCCCGAAAACCGGGGAAGGAACACAACGCCGATTAAAACTCCTGATCCCGCTCAGCTCATACTCTGTGGAGGGGAAGCAAGTGCCACAACTGGGAAAGGCCGTATCCGGACGGTGGGTGAGCCTTGCTGAAGTGAGAAACCACGACTGGCGGTGGTCTCCCCCTCCAGGGCATGTTTTCTAAAATTAGGCTCTGCTAAGGTACTACTTTCGTGTTGTTGAACTCAAGGCACCAAGCTGGAGAATCTGAGTTCTAGTCCTGCCTCGGTCATCAACTGGGTGATCTTGGACCAGCCACTCTCTCTCAACGAAGGGAGAAAGCAAGGGCATACCAGTTCTGAAATCTTGCCAAGAAAATTGCAGGGAGTCTAGGTAGTCACCAGGAATAATAATAATTTAAAAAAAAAAAAAAAACAATTGAAGGCTCACACACCTCCACACGGCACTGCTTTTCCAACCTATTGAGCGGTGGAACTCACAGAGCTGGGTCTGTCTTCGGAGTCTCCCAGAAGGGCCTGGGCCCAGACCAGTAGCCACCCCGCCCTATGACCTCTCATTTCATAGTTTAAGTGCTTATTGAGTCAAGTATTTGTAGGCTGCTGCATCCCTTGGTTTTGTGACCAGGCTGCCCATGGACCCTGCGGCAGGTTAAGCCTGTGGCGCCAAGGAAGGCACTCCAAGCCATTTTGCTTTCAATGAAAAGCATAGGTGATCTGCCACATAAATCACACTTCACGCGTGAACGCGGCTGGTGAGGATTCATGCAAGGTGCGCGGCTTCTAAGCAAGACTTCGGGGGAGGGGCCCCGAAATTCAAGCTTGCAAACACAGGAAACACCTTGGAAAGGAACCCCCATCTAAGGGGTAGGGGAATAGGAAAGAAAGTTAAACAGCCCGGTAAGAAGGAGGTTCTGCTCAGGAGCATTTTGATCCTGAATGAGGCCCTGATCAATTTTGTCTAAAGCCACACAGCCTTGAGGAAGAGACCAAGGAGAGGTGCCAATGGTGGCATGATCCAACGGGAACCGAGCAGAATCAGTCGGTCTGGGTGGCGATTGGTCTTGATGCGTTCTTGATTGTAATTGTAATTCGGTTAACCAGAGGAAATGCAGCGCTTTGAGAAACGGTGGCTTTGAAAATACTACACCCGCAAATGCGGTTATATACTCTATTTTTGGATTTATAGGGGTCTGAGTTTCTTTTCTGCCCGAGAGAGAAAAATGTGACTTACGGGGTGGTTTCTCTCAACCTTGACAATTTTAAAGCTAGGTGGACTTCAACTCCCATAATTTCCCGGTCGGTATACTAGCTGAGGGATCTCTGGGAGTTGAAGTCCACGTTCCTTTAAAAGTTCCTTTTGGCTCCTTTATAATGAGCCTCGCTGCCATCTGCCGACTCTTAGCAACTTGTTCCTGGATGTGTGTCGGATTGCAAGCCGGGCAGACACGCAGCCGCCGGGAGATGCATTGTTACTCCAAATTGTGCCTGTGGTTTGCGCCATGTGATAGTAGCAAATAGTTTAGCAAGAGCTCAGCCATCAAAGCGATGGTTTGGTTCACCAGTACTGGGTGACAACTCACTAATGAAGGCACTCTGGCCTGGCCTCCCACCCTGGATTTTGAAGGGATGTGCCTCTCCTCCCCTGCCCACCTCCTCATACCATCTTTAACGTAGATGGATGGAAAGACCTAGTGTGGTCTAGTGATTGAGGCATCAGGCTAGAAGCCAGGAGCCTGAGTTCTAATCCTGTCATAGGCATAGGAGCCGGTTGGGTGACTTTGGACCAATGATTCGAAGATGCGAGTTCTAGTCCCAATGTAGCCAATGGGGAAGCTGGAGATGGAGAATTCGAGCCCCGCCTTAGCTGGTTGAGTGACTGGGCCAATTCTCTTTTGGCCCAAGCCACTTCAAAGGGTTGTTGATGTGGGGAAAATAGGAGGGGGGAGAAGTATTCGTAGGTACATTTGCTGCCTTGAGATAGTTATTGAAATTAATAAACACGGGATGTAAATAAAATAAAAATGGTTACACAATCTCAGGAAATGAGGGGAACAAAGACACATGTCCGGATTTCAGAAAGCTAAGCAGTATCACACCTGGTTCATTTTGTGGTGGGAGGGTTGGGGTGTGTGTGAAAATACAATCCCAAAAATTCCTAGGCAGGAAATGGAGTTGCGAACTCAAAAGGTCCCGAAGCGTTGCCATACTATTTGCTGTGTTCTTGAGAAGAAAGCGACATCGCCCATACCAGGAGACCCCAGCAGACGAAACCCACTGTTGATTTTTTTCCCCCACCCCACCCCGCACTTCCCTGGGAAGAATCATAATTAAATCAGCTAGCAGAAATGTAAGTTAATTGCTGTCGTGTAGTTCAACCTTGACTTGAGTTTACTATTCATCTTTGCGGCTTCCTTCCCGACTCATTCCTTCCCAGTGCTCGTTGCTGGTCTCATTCATCGTTTCGATTCCCAGAATTCTTAAAACGGAACGAATCTACGCGCCTCCGAATCTTTCGGCCAAATCGAATTCATTGGAAAGCAAAATGGAACAGAAAGCAAAAAGGCGCCGACCTTTTAATAAAAAGCCCTCGGTGCTCTAGCGTTCTGCCTCCAACAGGGGCGCCCAAGAGCAGCTTTTTCTTGCTGTTTCGGGGTATTTCCCGAGGCTTTCGTTCGGAACGAATTGAACCCAGAAACTGCGCGAGATGATTACGGGGTGTTCCGCTTTATCGGTTTGTCTATTCATAGTCTGCGGTCCTCCCGTGAGACATGACACCCATAAAAACTGACGCAACCAACATTGCATGGAATAAAATGTTGCATTTTTTTTGGGGGGGGGGGAAGGGGGAGTATTTTATTTTGTAAATTTCTACACCGCCCCCATCTTACCCAAGCGACTCTGGGTTGCTTACCAACAGCATATTCAAAGCAATGAAAACACCAGGATAACACTCATTAATTCAATAAGCAACTAAATAAATGATTTAGGAATACCTACTTGGTTTGCAATCAGGCTGCATGATGCCTGGTTCGTTCAAGGTTTGTTTTTGAGCTCACACAATACGTTTAGCCAGAGCCCCAGTCCCGGAATTTATGGTATTGTATGAACTGAAGTCCTAATGCAGCCTTAGTGGGAATGGGAGTGAATAAATAAATACCATAAAAAAAAATAATTTCACCACATTTTGACAGCGTGCTCAAATTAGAGACTTCAGCAACCTTCCTCTTCCACTCCCTTGCAAATTTTATGGAACACCATAATTCTAACACGGAAAAGTGGCAGTCAGATAGAAAAGGAAAGGATGAGATGCTGTTGGAGCTGATTAATTAGAGATGGGATGCACCACCCTCCCATTATTATGCATGGTTCACAATGCTGTTTAATTAGGCACTGAAATGTGAAGCCATGTATTGTTAGCAGATTGTGTAATTTTATTTTGTTTTTTCTAAAGAGGGTACACCAGAGACTTCCATAGGAGAGGAGTTGTTTTTTTTCCCCTTATCTCCCTGCTTCCCTTTGTCCTTTTTAAAAAGGTCTCCCACCCCCTTCCTACCTCTGGCACTAAGCTGAACCAGTTACATGCCAGAGGGTGCAAACCAGAGTTGGCTAGAGATATTCATTTGTTTGGGTCACATTTAACGGACTCCAAAACATTTTCTTGGGTTGGATTAATGCAGGGGTATTCCCAGACAAAGAAAATCAGGATTAGATAAATTGGATGTTATAGAAATGGGATATAGTACATATTAAGTATATAAAAATAAAAAAATGTTATATTGTTCTGCTGCTCTAAAAAGAATTGGAAGTCAATGCTTTTCTTCCTTTTTTCCTTCCTTCCTTCCTTCCTTCCTTCCTTCCTTCCTTCCTTCCTTCCTTCCTTCCTTCCT